>BMAO01010440.1:0-554192 GCA_019973975.1 Trichonephila clavata
TGTTAGACATTTAAAAAAAATTTATTTTAGGATCCGAATTTTTATGGTCCTTAAGTTTTTCCAACCACGCGCCATGATCTCAAGTAAATAAACTGATTCGAACCCAAACTTTGTGCGAGTTTCGAGATTTGTAGTTGGCAACGGCTGCAATGTAATTTAAATAACTTGGCTCGTGTAAGTATTTAAGGAGACCGAGGTTGGTTGAGAGAAATCGTCGGTTTCGGACGAGGTGATTTTGCTCTTCGATTTGGGGCATATGAGATGTGCAACTGGTTTGTTGCTCAGTACTTTTTAAGATGGTTCGAATCAGTTAACCAAAGTTTGGTAATATTATATTTTGATGATTATATATATTTTTTAACTTAATGTTTTAATTTCTCCAGTGGCGAGAATTTCACTTGAATTATTTAAAGAATAAAAATGTTTTTAACGAAACTGTTTGATTACTATGCCTCCTCGACATTAAATTTCGCTGCCAAGCTTTGTTTACGTTAATTCACCATGAAGAATTATATCATAGTGGTTATGGGCCCAGGCCACGCTCTATGTCGAGGCAGGTTAAGCAGTTGAACCAGAGCATGAACTTTGTCCATTTAAATATTGTTCCAGTATAGAATTATTTCTGAAGAACTTCAGTTGCTGGTATACTAAATAGAGTATCGAATGTGGAAGTGAACAATCAGATTCCTGTGTTAACCCAAAATAATTGGAACACACGGAAACATGATATGCAAGTAATTCTTAATGCATTATGGTTGCTGGCAATTTATTATACAGACCAAGCCAGAGGAACCTGATGAAGGGGCAACCTACAAGGAAAAGTGTGACTTCCAACTACGGAAAGATCGATGCTATACGCTGATTTACACTAACATCAGTTCAGATCTGATGAATCTGATAATAGAAACAACTGATGGAGTAGTGGCATGGAAAATATTAAAGGATCACTTTGACCAGTGACAAGAGCCAGGGTTATCCAGCTTTTGGATGAATTCTTCGGAACAAGATACCAACCAGGGGAAGATGTCGGAATCTTCATATCTCGTATAAAGACGGCGGCAACCAGGCTACAAGAGGCGGGTCATAAATTGGATGACCTTTACATAGGGTTTCAATTAATAAGGTGGCTTCCTCAGGAATTCCAGTCTACCGTGCAACAAATTTACAGATGGAAAGAAGAGGACTTCACAGCTGTCAAAATTGAAGCAAGCTGATATTGGAAGCCAATCGTCTTCAACTTATGAAGCAAGACTTGGAGAAAACGGAGACCGTTTACTTCAGCAATTTCCTATCAAAGAAGAAGTTGAGCAAAGTTCCTAGAAATGCAAATACAGTTCCTGGTGGTACAACTGCAACTCCTGCAGATCCAAGTGGTAAAACAGAATATCAGAAAAAGGACGGTAAGGTAAACTGTAAAACTACCAAACATTTAAAATGGTCTAGTAAGATGATAGGTCCTTGTTATTTATGTAATAAATATGGGCATCTTAAAGTAAATTGTAAAGAGAAAAACTCTCGAGAAAAGCCTCCTTCAACTGCAAGTGAAATTTATAACACAGAGTTTAATATAAATTTAAGATTTTGTGAAGCTGAATGTAGTATTATAGAATTAAATAAGCACCTTGTTACTAGTTGTAACTTATTTGAGGAAAACTCTGATAAAGATGTTTGGGTAATAGATACGGCTGCCACTAGTCATTTTTGTAATGACAAGAGTTTATTTTTAGATTTTAGACCAATATCTAACATGAAAATGTCATTAGCAACGGAGGATAAAAGTTGTCCAATAGAGGGAATCGGTAAACTTAAATTTTTGGTAAAATATAAGGATAGTTTTCATGAAATAACTTTTTCAGATGTTTTATTTAGTCCCAAGTTAAGGAGAAATTTGATATCCGGTTCCAGATTAGAAAGTAAAGGTGAGCATTTTGTGGGTAGCAAGGGTAAAATTAACGTTTTCAATAAAGACTGGCTAAAGTTGTTCTCGGCGACACGCCACGAAAATTTGTATTTTTTTAAGCCTGACCATTATATTTTACCCAAGAGTACAGAAATAAATTCAGTTGGTAATGCAACTGACAAAACAAAATGCGGATCAATTGAAATATGGCATCAGCGCTTTTGCCATATTAATAACGATTACTTGATAAAAACTAGTAAAAATGATAGTGTAAGAGGTCTCCCACGTTTAGCTGATAATAAGTCGCCTTGTATTCCATGTAAATTAGCCAAGTTCAAGAGAGTTTCCTTTAAAAAGACGGGGGCCGTCAGATCAAAACGTCCACTGGAATTGTTGCATATGGATCTTTGTGGTCCAATGCCAACTGAAAGTCAAGGCGGTAATAAATATTTCTTGAGTATAATTGACGATTACTCGAGAAAAGTGACTGTATTTCCCATTAAGAAAAAGTCGGACGTATTTCATACTTTTATAAGATTTCAGAAACGAGCAGAACGTTTTCTAAATAGAAAATTAATAGCAGTTAAAACTGATGGCGGACTAGAATTTTGTAATAAAGATATGGATACTTTTTTGGCAGAACTGGGTATAAAGCACGAGGTAACAAATCCATATACGCCAGAAATGAATGGGGTAGTGGAGAGATACAATTTAACCGCTATAGATGGCATTAAAGCATTGCTTAAGTCGAGTGAAGTTCTACATAAGTTTTGGGGAGAAGCATTACTTTGCTTCACTTATGCGTGGAATAGAATTTGTCACAAAGACAGTAAGAAAACCCCTTTCGAAAATATTCAGGTAGAAAACCATCAATATTGCATCTAAAACATTTTGGATGTTTGGCATATGCTGGTGTTCCAAAACAGATTAGAAATAAATTCGTTATGCGTGCAAAAATAGGAATTATGATGGGCTATGCACAGCGTACTAAGGGTTATAGGATATGGTTAATAGAAGAAAATAAATTAGTCGAGACTATTAATGTAAGATTCGATGAATATAGGAAAGGAGTTGATTTTAAACCGAAAACTAGTGGTTATCCCAGACTTGATTTAAACTTTCCTGATTATGATGATGAGGAGGACGATTTTGATACTGTAAGAGATTCGTTAGCGAGTCATTTCGTTTCAAAGACAAGTACAGAAACTCCCACAACATCATTTGAAAAACCAGATTTATCTTCTGATAATCGTAGCTTAATCCCATGTTCAGAGGTTAAGTGGATTAGAAATATAGGTAGGGAAGTAACTGGATCCAACGTATATTATGGTATCGAAGGGACAGCAACCCTTTTGAGATCTTTTAACGAGATAGAACGATACTGTAATAAGAGTAACATTCACTATGACCCGAGTTTGTTTGATTTTAGAAAGGAAGATACTGAATCCCAGGAAGTTAATATGGTTGAAGTAGATATTCCTAACTGTTATAAACAGGCAATAAGATCCAGGGAAGCATCTAAATGGCATGATGCAATGGATAGGGAGATAAACATAATGAAGGAACGCAAGGTTTGGGATTTGGTTGATCCTCCAGACAACATAAAAATTTTAGGAAACCGTTGGGTTTATACTGTAAAACGTGATGAAAATAATAAAATAGTTAGATACAAAGCTCGCTTAGTTGCGCAAGGTAACACACAATTAAAAGGCGAATCATTTGACGAGGTATTTAGTCCAGTTGTTAACTTTACTATTGTAAAATTATTTTTCACTATCTGTGTATGTTTGTGGAAATGGATGCATGTTCAAGTAGATATCACTAATGCCTATTTATATGCTAATTTAGATAATGTTATCTTTATGAAGCAACCAACTGGATATGAAACTGATACTAACAAAGTGTGTAAGTTAAATAAGGCAATATATGTGGTCTTCACCAGAGTGGCCGACAGTGGTTTTTGGAATTAGAAGATAAATTAATTAAATTGAAATTTAGGAAATTAGAGTGGGTTAATTGTGTATATATGTTTGAAAATAATGTAATTCTATTATTTTATGTAGACGACATCATAATATTTGGTAGAGAAACTGAAAACGTAAATTTTGTAATAAAATTATTACAGAAAAATTTTGATTTAAAGATTCTGGGTAAAACAAAGAAGTTATTAGGAATAGAATTTGAAGAACAAGATGATGGTCTCTTTATACATCAAAAATCTTACATTCAGAAATTATGTAAAATTTATGAAAAATATAAATATCCTGCAAGTTCATTGCCTATATCAAAAGGCCAAATTCTTTCCAAATTAGATTCGCCCAAAACTAGCGAAGAAATTTTAACTTCTCCTTATAGAAATTTAATAGGATCCTTGTCATTTATTGCTATACGCACAAGACCTGATATTATGTATGCAGTGAATGTACTATCCCAATTCCAATCAAACCCAGGAATAAGACATTGGAATTGTTTATTGAGATTATTAGGTTATTTAAGATACGCTCAAAGATATAAATTGGAACTTTCAAAAGTTAAATCACTAAAATTAAGATGTTACTCAGACTCGGATTTTGCTACAAATAGGGATGATCGAATGTCTATGGGGGGATTCATAACTTTCATTGGCGAAACTCCAATTTCCTGGCGAACTTTTAAGCAAAAATCCGTTAGTCTGTCTACTATGGAAGCGGAGTATGTTAGTATAACGGAAGCAGCAAAGGAATTTATTTGGTTAAAGAATATAATTAATGATAAAAGTTTGAATTTGGAATTATGTGAAAATGTAATATTCTGTGACAATCAAGCTGCTATAAGTTTTTCCAGTTCACCATTAGAAAATTATAGAACGAAACATATGGATGTTCGTTACCATTTTTTAAGGAATTTAATAAAATACAAGGTTTTTCAAATTAAATATGTTAGTACCAAAAATAATTTAGCAGATATTTTTACTAAACCCATGATAAAGGAAAAATTAATGGAATTTTGTAGAAAACAATTTTCTATTTAAGAGAATGGAACTTTGTTTATTTAGATTAAAATATATATATATTTGTGTTTCTTGCAATAAAGATATTGTGAATAAAATATTGTATCCAACATATTCTTATAAAATGAAATTATATTACTGATTTGTAAGAGATAATGGTGCTGATGTTGGAAAAAGGGGGCCGATTGTTAGACATTTAAAAAAAAATTATTTTAGGATCCGAATTTTTATGGTCCTTAAGTTTTTCCAACCACGCGCCATGATCTCAAGTAAATAAACTGATTCGAACCCGAACTTTGTGCGAGTTTCGAGATTTGTAGTTGGCAACGGCTGCCATGTAGATTTAAATAACTTGGCTCGTGTAAGTATTTAAGGAGACCGAGGTTGGTTGAGAGAACATCGTCGGTTTCGGACGAGGTGATTTTGCTCTTCGATTTGGGGGCATATGAGATGTGCAACTGGTTTGTTGCTCAGTATTTTTTTAAAGATGGTTCGAATTAGTTAACCAAAGTTTGGTAATATTATATTTTGATGATTAGATTTTTTTTTAACTTAATGTTTTAATTTCTCCAGTGGCGAGAATTTTCACTTGAATTATTTAAAGAATAAAAATGTTTTAACGAAACTGCTTTATTACTATGCCTCCTCGACATTAAATTTCGCTGCCAAGCTTTGCTTACGTTAATTTACCATGAAGAATTATATCAATTATTATTATTATTATTATTATTATTATTATTCAAATTATATTAGTATTATTATTATTAGTCAAATTGTATTATTATTATTATTATTCAAACTGTATTTTTATTATATTCAAATTTTATATTTATTATTATTCAAATTTTATTTTTATTACTATTGGAACTGTATTTTTATTATTATTCAAATTGTATATTTGTTTATTTGTATGTTCATTTATTGCTATATACTTAATTTATATTCAAATCTTATCATTATTCACAATTACTGTTCAATAAGTATATTGCGTAAAATGATAATTTTTTGTCATGCTATTTTCCAACTCCATTGACTGCATTTATCCTTAGTGTGATAGCAACATGTTGCTTGTTTTGAAAGTCATTTGTGTAACAGAGCATTTGTAGAATGTTCAGCTGCTGTTCTCTCCACGCTAGGAGAAGTTCATCGCATAAAGCGGTTGGCATGTTTTTAAATATCTCTTACCAAAAGGAAAATAGTTGAATTTTAAAGGCAAGAGTCTAATGGTTTTCCACTGTGTGTGACCTTCCAACACTCGCTAATTTTGTTTAATCTATTATACCCACTAGAATGTGAGGAGACTGTACCTTTTTGGTCAATACGCAAGCTTCATTTCGAAAGTTCTAACCAAAATAACTTCTGATAAATACCTATCTGACGAAATAACATAAAAAAATCTCAGTACAAAAAGTGAGTAAACAGTTATTGAGAAAAACTCAATTTAGAGAGAAACAATTTTCAAATGAGTGTTTTTCATTATTATTTATAAGTATATTAGTATTTATTTCTAAATTAACCCCCAAATATTAATAATGCAATATTTTCTACCATGAACATGGAATCATTTATACTACTAATTGTTGCTTACATTCTATATCGTCTTGGGTGTGATTTATGTCTGTTTTACTTGTTCTAAAAATCAGTAGATTCTCGGGGGAAAGTAAAACACACGCATTTCTAATAATATTAAATATACTTTTCTAAAACCAAAACGCATATTTTTAAAATGATTGCAACACTATATGTATTTTTATATTATACACTTTTTCATTTTATTTAAAAAAAATCATTCTTGTTTGCATTAAGTGAACATGGAAAGATTTCTAAAACAATTTTAATTTCATGAAGCAATTTTAAAAAGAAATGCTATTTCTTCTGCAATAACTGGCATATGAACGTGAAATTTGATTAACAAGTACGTAGAGGATTGTATAAAAAAGTTGATATTGGGTTTGTGATAATAAGATTTATATTCGTCAAATAATTTTTTTGTGAACGTTTGTGGGAAATTCTATAAATTCTATAAATTTATCTTTTTTTAAAAAACCTATATTGCTATGCTTCAAAAATTCCTATAAGCACTTGTTAGATGAATCAACAGAAATGGTTTGAAAAAATATCAAAGTATTTCGTGCAATAAAAAAAAAAGGTCATAGCATTTGAAATGAAGAGAAACTAGTGATTTTTGTTTTACCTTTCCGAGATTAATCAGGTTATTATTTTTTTAACTGGAATGTGAATAAAAACGAACATAAAAGTTATCATAGTTTTGGGTTTTTAAATTTAGAGCTTTCCAATTTTGTGAGATTATTGAAAAAAATATTTTAAGAATTATATAGGCTAAAAACTTGTTTTGATTTTTGACCAATATGCTTTTTAATTGAATGGTACAGTTTACTTTATTATTTTATAACTAAACAGATTTTGGTTTTGTTTCTGATAAAATTTAGTTCTTTTATCTTTTCTTATATATATATATATATATATATATATATATAATATATATATATATATATGCAGTTTATTTTTAAATGAATCTAAGCCAGCGTTCTTTGAGAAGACGTCAGAGATACAACAAAATAATAGAAGGCATAGGAAAATTAATTCAATAAAATTAAGCTTACAGGGTAAACCATTATTTCCAGGTAACTAATTATGTAATTAAATTTTTTATAGCTAACCACATTTTTACTATCAAAAGGCTTTATACTGTACATTAAATATTTAAATTTTCTGATAGACTTATGTTATTAATCAAATTAAGTGATCTGAAGGAAAATGTTTGAAAATAGTTATGAATTTTTAAATTTCTTAATTAATTACAATGGAAATGCATGTAGAATGATTATAAAGCATTTAAATATATCTTAAATATTTATTTTTAAGGAAATGTTATACCTATTGTATAATTAAGTATTATTTTAAAGTGACAATTAAGGACACTCAATATAATTACAATATGCATTCATGAAAAAGAAAGCATTTTAATTCTGCATTCTAAAAATTCACTGCAATGCAATGTTTCTCAAACTTTCAATATTTGGAATTATAATGTACTTTGGCTCTAAGCCTTCAACACGCCCTTAATTATAAGCCTTAATTTTTTTAAAGATAAGTAATTAAATTTTGTATACATATTACTTTCATATAATACATATGTTTATAAATTTACTTTAAGTAATAGGAAAAGTAATATGTTACTTTTCTTTCTACTTAAAATATCTTTTATTTTGTTTCATTTTAGTAATTTAATAACTTTTAAAATATTATTTTATTCCTCTAAGAGAATGAAAGACACGCATTTCAGAGTCACTACTGTGAAAGATTTCATGCACAACATAACAGCCCCTTTGAATTTCTGCATAATTTACACAATTGTCGTATAAAAATTAATATTTGCTTTAATTTTCTTTATTGAGAAAGGTACATTTGACTCAAATACATATAAGATCAAATTTATTTTATATATGTAAAGGGAAAAAAGTGTTTGAAACATTTGAATTTGTTATAAAGCAGTAAAGTACATCAGTGAATAGCAACAAAAACAGCTAGAACAATTTGAAGACTGCATCCCATCTCTAGTTTAGGATCTCTAAGCTCATTTTCTGAGTTGCTTGTTGTATATTCTTTGCGGGAAAATAGAAAACTAGTTTGTGTACTTTCTGATTGCATCGTACGCTTTCGTTTCTTACGGTATTTGCCGTTCCTATAAAGTATTCGCATCTTTAACGGGATTTGGCAGAGACGTCGAAGAAAGTTGGGGGTGAAGAGGGTGGCTGTGTGAACTAAGAATTCGTTTGGAAAGATGCTTTTGGGATAGATCGCGCAGAGAAAGAAGGAGAACTAGCGGAATAAAACGAACGAAAAATATATTCGATTTTCCCTTTATTTTTTCGAAGGAAAAAAAAGACTAGCATTGGAAAAGGGAGTTGACATGGAAGTAGAATGCCCAAGGCGTTAAACAAACATCTCAAAATCTTTTTCGAAAGGTAAAAACGACTAGGAAAAAACGAACGAAAAAATAAATGAAATGAGAATAAGAAAGAACGAAAAAAGAACGTTTTCACAGCGTAACACGTGGTGCAGTAAACACCCTGAGAATTGGAACGTCAGCGTGAAAGACTTAAAAAAAAGTATAAAAAAATACCGTAAACTAGTGCAAAGGGTGGGGGTTGAAAAGAGAAGAGGCGATGCAGAATGAAAAACCCTCTGAGGAATATCCCTTCGAATTTTTAGTCGGATATACTCATTGGTTGAATATATTTCCTTCGTCTTTCTTTTCCACCACTACCCCCTTCGATTCTTTATTTACGTTTCGTTCTCGCTGTTTTTCTGCTGTACAAAAGGGATTGGAGGAAGTGAAGGGATTCTGTGTGAGATCTAAAGACTTTACCTTTGGGATCTAGAAACCCGTTATGATTGAAAAGAAGCTAAATAACTTAGCATTTGATTATTGGAATATATCTTCTGGACTTGGAATATATATCCGTCCATTTTCTGAGGATGTATGTTCTCCAATGTATTAATACTCCAGGCGGTGGTTCTTTTCCTTTTCTATCGTTTTTATTCAGTGCCTGATGAAATAAGAAGAGTTTTCTATAGATGCGTTTTCTTCATTCCTTTGGGTTGTCTTGCTTTTTGAATGACGCGATAGGAATTTGATTTAAGTTTTCAAAACCGGCAATTTTACTTCGAAGTAAAAAATGTTTAATTCCTAAACGCATCTATTTTGGGATTACTGTGGGAGTATCTCTATTTTTATTTTTATTCGTTTATTCACTCAAAACTTTCTGAATTTCAAGAACCCTTCAGCTAAAGTTTGCATACTTTTGCCGAAAAATATGCTTATTTCTTTTTTACTCTTATCGTAATTCAGCGTCTGTAAAATTGAACAAGGAATTCTAACAATAGATTTTAGTTTCATCATGCTTTCCAAAATGATATATTATGTCTCAAAATTTTTGTATTTGTATGATTCTCTTATTCTTTTTCATATAATGTTTGCCTTTAAAGTTCTATTAGGTTTCAATTTATTTCTCTATAATTTAAATTACATTTCAAGAAAATAGCAAGAAATTAACAATATTTATATATGTTTGTTCGCATATATTATTATTTATTTGTGCTTTTAATCAAGTAATATTGATGTTTGAAAAATCATATAAAAGCTGTGCTTTTTGAACGAAAAAATATACATTCAATTACATTTATAGTAAAATTGTATATGACTGTGTGTGTGTTTAGAAATATTTCTGAAAAATAAGTATAACTTGGGTCGGATAAAAAATATTTTTAAGAAGTTTTTAAATTTTTGTAATTATGCATAATTATTTACAGATTGATACAATTACTTAAACTATTACTTTTTTAATAACTTAAACACTTTTTTATACCATCATTTTCTTTTTGAGAAAACACTCATTCTAATATATAAATCTAAGACTTTTTAGCATAACATTTATTTTAATTCAAAAATATACCTAAACATAAAAATTAAAATTAAGAAAAGTAACCTCACAGAAATAGTGATTTATTGGAAATTTCACATGCACAAGTATCACTGTTATAAAAAAACAAATAAATATTCAGATTTACTACAAATGTTCAATTTTGAAATAATAGAAAAATATGCAGGTATATTAGAAATGCTCTGTTTTCGTATTGTATTATTAAAAGTAATATATATATATATATATATAATTTAATATATGTATATTAATTTCTATATATATCACATATATGTATATAATATATAGAATTTAATTCAAATCATTAACTACCGTAAAATGAGGAGTATAACCCGCACATATACGTTTAAGCTGTCATTCTTCATTTTTAGGTATACTCACCTATAATGCGCACTCCCATTTTTACAAAGAAACCTCGAATGTACGTGCGCAATGCTTTTATATTTTGAATTCATTTATTCGACGTATTATTCCAAGTTTTAGTAACAAATTACTATATTTCTAGAACTACAACCCCTTATGTTCATAAGGTATGTCATATCTTTTAAATAAACAAATTTCTTTTTCTCTGCTCATTTTTTTTTCATATTTAAAAGTATCATTTTTATGCTTGGCATATAACGCTCACCCTAAGAGCTTCGATCTTTTGTGTGTGTATGTTAAAAGTGCGCGTTATACGCCGAATTTTACGGTATATTTAAACACATTGCCACAAAAATATTCGCACCAATAAAGAGTTTTCATTTTGGAAAAGGTTTTTATGTACGAAGTGCAACGTTGATATTCGTGTAAGTATGTCATTATAAATCAAAGAAAACATATTAATTATTATAGAAAAAAATTACAGGTAAATGCAGTTTCTGGTATATTGAGCCACCTCTATAATGAATCCATAACATGATATGGGCTGTAAAGGACACGTGCAGGCTCCATGTGATATAGAGCGGCATCTCATACCCTAGACTTTGTAAGCTTTTGGCCACTATTTTTACCTAAAGTAGATTGGTCATGCCAATAAATCGCAAACATTATCAATGAATGGCAAATATAGTTATAGAAACGTGTCTCAATCTGCGGGGCGTGCCTTCCTAGGGGGTCGTGATAACTCTACAAGTGGACGCGAGCATATTGAAATATCAAAAACAACAGATAACTGGGAAAAAATATATTAATTTACTGAACGTAAGCAAAGAAAAATACACTATAATATAATAAAAAGTAAAATATACATTTACACTGATATAATACACTTATAAATGCATCAGTACTGCACAGTCCTTAAAAATAACTTTAAAAATACTAAGGCAAGAACAAGTTTAATATTTAACAGTGAACTCATGACCTTGCACAAAAACTTACACTTATCTGCCGCTTAAAAGTGAAGATTTTCTACCTAATGCGATCGTTTTCCATATAGATGCGCGTATGTGATATATTGGTTGAGGGGGGGGGGCGAGGAATACATAAACAAATCCTCTGAAATAAGTAAATCCTTCACAAACACTGCTAATGTCATTTTATTCCATTCTAAAGTATTCGGAATCATTTTATAGACAGCAGTGCACAGAATAGATCGCACTTCGTAAAGACGTATATATTCGTCCAAAGTAATTAACGCTTTGGCTGAACGAGACGGTTATATACGCTGATGGGACTTATGAGGTTCAAGTCTTATTGTAGCTTTGTTTCAAAGTATAGTTTTATTAAATTCAATACATTGTTATTGTGTATAGAGGGGGCGCAGTTTAAATTATGATTGCATATTGGGTCGTAAATATTAAAAGTTTGAGAAGCACTGAGTTATAGTGTAGGACTGAAAGAGTGGTTATATTGAGGAAGAATTATTTTTCTAGCCCTTCTATAGATGGTGGAATGTTATTGTGCTGAAAACTTTGCCTCCTTGTAGCTTTCTCATAAATGGAAAAAACAAATACACACTTGAAGGCTTTCTCAAACTTAAAGTTACAATAAGTGTTATGTTGCCATGGATCAATATCAGAGATGAAGGAGTGTCAAATGAGTTGGTACCCCACAGCATCGGATTCCGTGGGTCACTTTATACTGTAGGCAAGAAGTTTATGTGTGCATCAATTTTTTCTCTACGCTTTTCAGAATTGAGAGAGAGAGAGAGAGAACGCAGTCTAAATTAAAACTTGACTCGGAGATTAGGACCGCCTGTTTCCATTTGATTTCATTGAACGTGACACTACTTATAATAAAAAAGACATTGAGTGGGTATCATTAGCAGTACATATAAAGACTGCTGTGACAACAAATGTCCTTTAACCAGCCGCCTCATAATGACCCATGAAACTGAAAGTCCTATAGAAAAAGTGTTGCCTCTATTTCGGTAATAGTAAGATGTAATTAATGATATACGTGCATAATCAGGGACTCTAATGGTCTCATTGGTTATATAACTGATGAGACCATATTGAGCTCAAGATAAACAAGCTTTAGAGTGCCCCCTACCTCGTTCACTGTTAAAACATTACTTAACAATAGTCAGAATAGTGAAAAAGGTGGGTGGTTGGTGACCGAGCTAACCACATGGTTTACATCAACTTCAGGACTCTCCCTCTTTTTCTAATTCTGTAAGCTGATCAAATTGAAATCCATTTAACAGCAGTATGTGACAACCATAATAAAAACATCCGTTCTTCTGATGCTCATTAAGTACAGACCAAAAGCTTTAAAACAATTTTTATACACAAGAGAGAATGGAATTCCAATCTCTCTGGTGGCATAAATTAATGCGGTACATGTTTAATAATCTTATACAAGCTTGGTACGCGCCATCCATAATAACCTTTCACATAGCAATACCTAAATGAATTTATTTAAGTGTGACTTTTTCATACAAATACTGGTTAGGGAAAAGATGTAGGGAAAAATATCTTTCTTTTTCTTTAAAAATAAGTTCATTTGCTTATCAGTGAATAATTTTATCCCTCTTTCAAACTTTTGTTTAAAACATTTCAAGCAACACCGGATTGCATCTCGTTTTTAATGAACATTTTTTGTTGGCTATTTTTTGTGCTTCATTTAAAACTTTATTTAAGGTAAACAATTTTCTTTTACTTTTTTATAATCCCATCAGATAAAGTGATTAACATTTATCCTGATATTCTGCTCTCTACATCCATGATATCTTGGCATCGCATAGGCTTGTACCCTCGAATCATTTTCGGTGGTTTGCTTTAAGAGGGGGGTAGTAGTAGGATATTCCAATCCTGGAATAAAGATGGGCACAAAAGTACAAACAAGATACAGGAAAACAATTTGTTATAAAGCACCAAAATGGCAAAAAAGGATATTTTAAAAGTTATTTAATGTTAATGCAATTAATGACCCTTTGACTGCATTCCTTATTTTTTGTTTCATTATTAAAATAAATAATGATATTTAAATATAAAACAATTAAAGTACATTTTAATAGTTGGTGGTATTCATTAAGAATAATTCAATTCATGGTTAATTAAAAATATTGAATTAATTTCCAAATAAATAATACAAAATTTGGATTTCAATAAAAAGAAACACATATGCAAAAAATTGGAATACGCACTTAAACGAAATTTTTGAAAAACATTTAAATCTAAAATTTCTACATTATTGTGTCAGAATATGCGTTAAGCAAGATTAAACTTCTTGTGGTTCGCCTTTGTCCTGTTACCAGTGGTTTCCCTATCATTAATCTACCTCACAATTTCAAATCCATTACTCAACCAGCTGCTACTATAATCCATTATAGTGTATTAATATCAAGCAGAACTATTAATCAAAATGGATGTTACATATTTGTATAGTTTTTGTTTGTTTAAAAACGTTAAATTCGGGTTTCTAATTCGTTTTTGAAGAATTATAATCCACATTAATTTTAGAAAAGTGTTTTTTTTTAAATTAGAATTTCGATATTATAGCGAAAAAAATTATTTTTATTACAATCTTGATGTCATTCAAATTTGCATGCACTTGTAATTTTATTCAATTTGTACAATATTTTTAACTTATAAAATTCTAATACTGATTTTATTTAGGATAAAAATTCAAAATATTTGCAATTGACTCCTGAAAATTAAATATTCAGAAGAATACCCTGTTTTTATGAAATAATATTAGCAAAAGTAGAAATGTACACTAGCCTAGTACAGAAACTTTATTTGTATATTTAAAAAAAAGAAGGAAAAACCCGGTTTTATTGAAAAAAAAAATACTAAATATCTTTCTCTGTTTTCTTATAAGACAATGATAATACTCAGAAAAATAAACAAAATGGTTAAAAAATCTGAATACACGAATAGCTTACCATTATGCTGGAAAAATAATTTCAATGAAAGAGAGAGAAAAGTGAATCAAATATAGATGGATTTATTGTTCTCTTTTATCCAAGTGTGTTGAATTAGATTAAGATAATCAGACACAATACAATCCAATACGAGAGTTAAGCATTGTTTTTGTGAAAAGAATTATGTACACTACATGGTGTTTGAAACTAAACTGTGTGTAGCTAAAAACAATTAATGATAGTTTATGGTATATAAATTTTCCAACATCTCAAACACATATTTTCCAATATTCCGCAAAAAAACCAACATCAGTGTTACGCTCATTAAAGAAAAAACCTTATAGTCGAAAAAACAGTTCATTTTAATGCATAATAATTTTTTATCCATTGAAAGATTTTTACATCCATAAAGAAAGCATTTGTTAGTATCAGAAAATGCTTATTAACATCGCCTCTGAAGCACAAGGAGGTGGAAGGGTTTTTGGCGACAGATCACGTAATTTTGAACCGCGGTCAAGTGATGAGGGCGATACACTGGAGCTTTTACTCATTCACAAAACTTCAAAACCCCATCAGTTTATAGATTTGGAGCCTCGAGAAGTTTAACGTACATCAGGCCCTCTAGAAGTTGGGTCCTCATTATCACCAGAAACCCACTACATGACAATGCTAGCAACGACTGTTTGACCATGACCACTTCGCAACCTCGGCCATTGTTTGCTGGGATGTCAGGGAACCCAAATCTGCCAAAGTAAATTGAACAAGAAAAATTCTGAGTACTTTTCTAATAACTTTCTTCTAAATTCTTACAACTTTTAGTATTTTAAACTCCAGACAAGATACAAAAACTTATTGAATATCTCCTTAGTTAGTTAGCTTTGGTGACTGACTTTTAATGTAATATAATGATGTAGATTCAATTCTAAATATGGGTTTCACAGATAAATTGATATTAAGATTTATCACAATGTAGTTCTAATAGTCTACTTATGCATAGATTTATAAATTTTTACTGAAAAGTAAAATATTATGAAAACATAAAAAGACTATTCAACGAATCAACAAGCAACCAGACTAAGGACAAAACATTTTAAGGGCATGAAGATTCTGCCAGATGGATACAGATCATATGTGGAATGCAGGCACTGCCCAGGCAAGCAACTGGATCCCAAACATCTTTTTAACTGTCCTTCCATTGTTGATGCCCTTTTTAAAATAGATAATGACTACAGCATGGACATCCTATACTCGGATCGTGCCATGGATGTTGCCAAGGCAGTGATTCACGCCTTTGGCGATATTTGACTCATTTCTATATCTTTATTTTGTTATATACACCTTTGCACTTTGTCATACACGACAACAACAACAACAAGCAACTAATTGAATAAATTATAAACACTTTTATAGGTTTAAAATCTATTAAAATTTTCAAAACGAGTACGAAAATAATGAAAATAAAATTCATTTTTTTTTATTAATTTATAACAAGAATTCTAATTTTTGAAATCCAGTAACATTTTTATGATGTTTGATTTTATCTCAAATGCATAATATATAACCCGGAAAACGTAATATTTGATATGTATTCAACTGAACTGTACATAAGTGATGTTACTTTGATACATAATATTTTAAATTTTGTTTAAGTTTTTGTTCAACAGTTAAAAACAAATCATGACTTAACTCATAAAATACGTTCGCATTAATGTTTAAAAGAAGAGTTTATATTAATAAATTTAATAACGATATACTTCTCAATCTACATTTTTTATACAATATCCTGCACATAATTTAATAAAGTGTGATTTATAAAAATATATAATTGAGCACATAGTGCTAACAATTGTATTTGACTTTTAAGTACTTTGATCTCTTTTCTGGACTTCTTGTCATACTATGCTCGGTAATTTCACCTTTTGATATTATCAACAATTATATCAAAAAATTCAATTTCTAAAACTAATTATCTTAGGTAACATGTTCACCACTTTCTTGATAATTCCATTTATTTTCAGATATTGGTGGACTGTCAAACAACTTTAAGTAGATACAAGACTATTTTATTCTGACGTAATATGCATTATCGATTGCCATTGCATGTTTCTCTGTTCTAAAATTATGAAAAGTTGGAATTTACGTATCTTGAGAATATCTGATATTTTTCTGGAAGTTAGAGATCAAAACGGTAACTAGAAATAGGAATTTAAGTGCCCCCTTTGGATAGTGAAACAATAATTGCAAGGATAGTACATGGTTATCATTGGAGGTCATTTGAAGAATTTACCAATATCTTACTTTACAAGAAAAGTAAAATATCTTAGATAAATAAAATTTAACTGCTATAAGTACCCATCTCGAAATGTTTCCATCGGTTTTTAAAACTTTACGTAAAACGACTAGAGAGAGAGCAGAATGAGAAATAATTATTAAAAATAAGACCAATTAGATTTTTAAAAAAAAGCAATTTCTCATGAATTAATGTAAAGTAACGGCACTGTGTTATTTTATAGCATACATATGATAACACGTTTCGTTAAAAACACTAACGTTCAATAACGAACATTGCAAACAGGACTCTCAAATATACATGAAAACATCAAGACGATTTTAATCATAATAAACCTCCACTAGGCGGGCTTCAAGAAGGATAGATATGGATCCATAGGCGCGCGGCATCTCTCAGATCCATAATCACATACTTACGTTCGAAGATGATTTAATAATTATATTGTTGAGATCTGACATTAAAATTGTTTTAGCATATTAGTAAAAGAACATTTAAAATACACGTATGATCAGAAATTTTATTACTTAAATAAAAAAATAAAAAAAAACCGGTTAGTTATCACTGTGTCGACACTGTTTACATCTTAAGATTTCTTGTTGCACAGTCTTCACAAATTACCTTATAATACTCAAGGCACATGGATTTTCCGTATAATACATTACAAAATTTTTCAACCCAGTAGAAAAACAATTTTACAGATGTTACAAAATACTCGTTTCAGATTATTTTTCGTATAAAACTGAAAACTACTCTATTTTAGAAGAAGAAAAAAATCAATATAAATAAAAAAAGTACAAAGTCCTATAAAAGGTGACGTCGTTGGGCGCGCTACATCTAGCAGATTCATTGACTCCCTGCCATCTGAAATATGAAGTAATCGCCCTCGTCCTTGACACTGAATCCTAGGGCGAGAGACGAGTGAGCGAATATTTACGTCGCACTGTTCAGCTACTCGAGGGTTTTGGCAACGGACCTCGTAATTTTAACCTTGATCAAAGACGATACCTGAGCTATCTCCACCCTCTTCTAACTTCTCGAACTCAAGACACACCCACTGCGTGTTTATTACTTTAACTAGTAGTTTACCGTGGCCACTAGAGTGAGTGATGAAAGGCAGATAGAAGAAGTAGGGTCGCATTCCAACCAACTGTGTGGATGCAGCACCAAAACTATTCTTATTATACACGTGAGAGGTTCGAGAGCTTAACGAAGGGTTAAGATGGAACACTTATGATTCTCAAAGGTAGTTCAAGAGTTCCTCATACATTTTAACATGGAGTTCAGGTGGTGAGTGGCCTACACTTAAAAATTCTGAAAACAATTCAAAACAAAAAATATCTTTCATGTTGCATTAATCTGCCATGAAATGTGATTGTCAAAGCATTTTACACTGAAAGTATACAATCCATTAATCATATGAAATAATTTGCATGATCATATGTGAAAAGTTTAAACATTTGATATCCTGAAAGTTTAAATGATTCCAAATTATACTGATCAAATACTTCAGTATACATGAATCTCATGTTGTCTGTTTACTAAGCAACTAGTGCTGGTTTATCTGTCGTAGCCTATCACTACCTCTAAGATTATCAACTCCCCTTCGGTTATCGCCTGAATTTAGATGTGTTGAATTCATAATAAATTACTACTTATTTAATAAATCAATCTTATTTATTGACTTTTCTTAATTAAGAGATTACACAAATATTATTCAACTTTAAGAACAATGAAACACAGTGGAGTATGAGAAGGATTCAATAATCATGAACGATGGAATCTTAACTGAGTCTACGGCGGTCGAAGCGTACAATAATAGTTACACACTTATATTTAATTTGGGAAATCAAACTAACCTGATACCTTTTGTTATGGCAGGTTCGTCTAGCTGCTTCTTCAATATCTAGATTCCTTTAATGGGCGGCTTCAATCTCAGCTATCTCTCAGTTCTTTCCCTAACTAATTTTATCTACAACGTATCGTAGACTCTCACAACGTTTACACTTAAAATAACACTTCTCAATTCATTTCACTCTTCATTTCATTTTATAACTCGCTAAACCCGAACTTATATAAAATATCACATTTGCATAAGTCACACTTTTGGCTCCCGGTGGAGATTGGTTGAAATAAATATAACATTTAAAGAGAATATTTGAGAAGTTTAGTGAAACGCTTAAGCACCCGTCACATATCCACTGGTTTCCGGGCAAGAAGAGCTCGGATAAGCTGGATGCTTTTTAGTAATAACTTTCGATTTCCCAGTGCCAATGGGGCTTGTAGATCTTCTGCGCCCAGGGATCGAAATGCACTATTTAAATTGCACTATAAGCAACACTTTGTTTTCAAAGCAACAGTAAGGCTTTTAGAAACTGACTTCATATTATGAACTCCGGTTAAGGGATGACACATGAATTTGGATTCATATCTCCAATTTTCACCACCAGGCCAATGTGAAACTTTTGGAACTTTTAATTCAAAATCGGTTTTTGGTCACATAAGAATTCAAATCGATGACTCGATAGTAATAGTGCGCTGGCTATGAGTTCTCAACAATAGTCAATCGGCTATCATAGTCCATGAAACTCCTGTGACTGCCTTATTGTACACCCACAACTTCACAGAATGCTAAGTTACTAAGTTCTTTCAAAAGCCAAAAAAAAAAAAAAAAGTTCTGGACTCGGGTATCAGATATTTCTTAGAATCGCCAAATCTTCTTAAATTTATAAAGTGGGAACCCAAAATTCGAATTTTATAGGCAGACTCTAAAAAATAATTTATTACTTTTTGGAAAATTTTTTTATGTCCAAAATGGACATTAATTCTGTACGATGTTCTCGATGGCATTTTGTATTTTTAAAACATCATCTTGAATCGGAAATATGTTACAATTATCGATTCGTCTGTTTTTAGCCTGGACATAGAATAGAGAACACACGAAGCATCCTTGGAATACTTTTTGAAAATGAAAGGTAACCTTTCAACTTAAATTATTTAAATAAGGCCGTAGAAAGAGAATAGTACGAAAAGGAATGTAAACTTTACAAAAGTTGAAACTTTTGACTGAAAATGGAGTATTTCCACGTGTTTGTAGATCAAATCTATGAGACTTTAAAATTTGTTTATTCCATACATTTTTATTATAATAAAATTTCTTCTGAATTTTTGAGTGCATTTTTCTATGTATGCAATTGTCTTTTCTTTTTTTTTGAATTACAATTTGTTTAACCTTTATTTCTATTTATATTTTTAGCGTTATAAAAATTCTTAAATTGCGTTATTAGTTATGAATATTTTACATTGAGAACTATTCTCATTCCCCAAAAAAGTTAGGATGTACTTCATTTTAAAATTAGACATTTTATTTCTGTGACTGATTTTTCAACAAAATTTCGTTTTGTATGTATTATTTATTGGTACTACCTAGTTTAAGAGTAGATAATTATTTTTTAAGTATTAAATATTTAGAGAAATAATAAAAAGTTTTAGAGAGGGGTTTCATTTCCCTTTTTTCTTTAATATTCTTTTATATTTATCATTGAAGTTACAATCTTAGGCCAGATGATTAAGGTTAAAAGAGAATCATATACATACGAATGAATACAATCATGCACATGTGACGGATCTATACATGTCCTTTCACTAACTCCTTTGGGATTTCTTTAGGGCCGGCATTCTTTCAACCCACTTTCTCCGAGGACAGGAAAACGTGAGTATGCACACAAATGAAGTTTAATATATATATATATATATATATATATATATATATATTCTGTATTCGCGAGCTTTAAGTGTTAGTAAGTGAGGATACATTAGAAGTGAAGTGAGGATAGATTGGATGTGAAGTGAATGGATGAGAAGCAAGCAAATCGACAGTAATATGTATACGTAAACAGAGTACGACGCGTGAAGTTCGAGGAAGTGTTTAAGTCAACAATTGGAGAGTGTTTAAGGCTACGTCGAATATATTAAAGGATTGCAAGAGTTCCGGTACTGTGAGCTTATTTCAAATAGAAAGGGAGTTAAATTATTAGAGTGCGCTTCTTAAAAGAAGTTTTGTATAAGATATCGTAAGAATATATTTGAATAAATAAGCATATATATTACCCCCCACTATCTTGTCTCAACTTAGCCCTATAGTTGATCAAATTTATCTTACTTAGAGTATTATTGTGTCTGTGTTGAATATTGTGACAAATAAACAATTGAAGTTCATCATGTCACCTGATCATTTAGTTCCTCCCGCATATCTAGCCGGGTTAGAGGGAAGAAGGAATGCAAATTCCTTACAACATACATCTTTATACATTGTTCAAAAACATCAGTGATAATTAATTTATGTACCAAAAATTACATAAATTTCGCAAATTTAAATGTTTCTTTATTACTTTTTGTAATAAACGTGGCATAATTTTTTTAATTGGATTATCTTTTTCATTCCTTATTACAAGCCGCATCAAATCTCTATAAACTTTTGTAATATAATATTTTTACTACAGAACAAAACATTTTTTTTATTTTTGGTATTATTGTATTAAAATAAAAGAGAAGGTAACAAGAATATTCTGCTTTGAATAAGAAATCTTGATTTTTTGCTAAAGATGTACTTTTGAAAAAAATACTGTTAACTTTTTAAAAATTACTTTGAATTATATGCAGGAAACTTAACAAAATTGAAATGAATTATATCCTGATAAAAGAGATATCCAGAATATGTCTACAAGGAACAGGAAAATTCATTTTCGATTGTGAAGGAAATTCCACGACAGGAATATCGATTACAAGTAAAAGTAATGTGCTGCTATAACTCATATGAGACACATCATTTCATTCTTACTACAGGCAGAACGTTTCAAAGTGGTCCAATAAAGTTATGGATTTAGTTAAAATGCATTAAAAATGCCCTACTGTAATATAGTGTAGAAGTTTACATTTATCACATTCTTATAAGCTTAGACTTTATTATTTAAATAAATATAGCGATACAAAGAAACAGCATACTGGATGAGAATATATGTACTTATATATATATATATATATATATATATATATAATTATGAATGATTTATCATTTTAAATTTTTTTCTTCACTTTACACAGGGTAGTTTGCGAATATTTACTACTTGAAATGTAACATATAAAATGATAACAAGTAAACAAGTAAGAGATATTACATTTTTATTTTTTTTAAACATCTGCAATATATATGTGTGTGTAATAGTTTCATTATATAAAACTCCAAATAAATGCATAAACGGAAAAAATATAAACGATATTCTTAACTTTTATCTTATACTCTGAATTTGGGCTATAACTTATTCTCTACCAGTGTTTCTTTTCTATTTAATTCAAATTAATAAACCATTTATTTAAGGTTTCCTGCTGTAGAATTTGTATATGTTACAATACCAGAATCAATTAAGAAATATTTAACTATACAGAAATTTGAGAAGCAACACTTATTCCAATATATACCTACACCTCTTGAGAAAGATTGGAATTTGAATACCGAAGTCACAGTTGCGTAATATGAATGCGATGCTCTAAAGAACATTAGTTTAGAAGCATTTCCCTAGAGCAGCGTTTCTCAAACTGTGGGACACGCCGACCTAGGTAGTCGTGATAACTCTACGAGGGTGGCTCGAACATATTGAAAAGTCATAAACAAAAGATCATTTTTAAAAAAAAATGTTCATTTACTGGAACTAAGCAAACAAAATACATAATAAAAAACTAAATACACGTTTACACTGATATACTACAATTTCAAATGCATCAGTACTACACAATGTATTTTATAATTTTTACGAAGATAAGAACCACTTTAATAAATTAATTACTAATGTGCCCATGGGCTTGTCATATATAAAATTATAAACAAAAATTAACAATTATCTCGTAAATTTTTACGGTTTATAACTAAACACTTTACTGTAGATAAAAAATTACGTGATTCGCTCTCCAATGCCACCGATTTCCACGAAGATACGCGTATGTGATGTATTGGGAGACGGGGATAAATAAATCTCGACACTCACAATCAAAAGTAGTTTATTACAACTGGTTAGCAACTATCTTGGCCAAGGCGATTCAGATTGCAGCTGATTCAAAGTTTAGCGATTTGCTCCCAAATGCCAAAGTTTTCCACATGAAAACGCGCGTACGCGATGTATTGTGCGGAAAATAAAATAAAAAATAAAAACAAATCTATCGCAAACGCACACACACTGCCAATGTCCTTTTTTGCACTCCAAAAACGTCAAAATATCTTTAGTGATAGCAATGCGCAGAAAAATTCGTACTTCGAAGAGAGGTATATATATATATACGTCTGGGCAATTAACGCTTTGGTTAAGCGAGACATTTATATGAGCCGGTGGCACTTACAGTCATATTACAGTTTTAGTGTCAAGTATAGTATTATTGAAATATACACATTGTTATTGTATGGAAAGAGGGAGGCGATGAGAATTATAATTGAATATTGGGTGGCAAATTTTAAAAATTTGAGAACTGCTCTAGAGTCAAGATACATATTAAACTTCTTTTATTTCAGAGAGTTGCAATTTTCGTTCCAGAGATTAAAGTTTTGAACAAACTTATTTCAACTAGAAACATTTTAAAAAGTTTTCTGATATTAAGTGTTTGTGTTATATATATATACAAATATTTTAAAAACATACCAAATCATAGTTTTGCTTTTTAAATTCCTATTGACCTCTTTAACTTGTCCTTCATTTGGGAATGATTGGCCTTTTGTTAATCAACCTTGATGTAATGCTTTACAAAATAGATTCTCTAAAAAACTTGATTTACTGTGAAAGTCTCTTAAAATATGAATTCGTAATCAACTTCTTAATTTTTGTAACAGAATGTTAAAAATTGTATCAATATTCATGACGCAAAATGACCTCAATTATACGAACTAAGAAATTAATTTTATTAGTTTACTTTGCTAATTTTCTTCAAGATCAAGTTATCCCCAAATCCGTTCCACTAAAAAATAATAATAAAGATTGAATGGTGTAAATGAGTTAAATTCCATGAGCAAATCTAAAGGAATTATTAGATCTAAAAACATCGAAAGAAATCCTACTGGAGGCTGCGCTTACAGAAATACAACGCATTAACTATAAAAGAATCTTTCAATGACTTTTCATTGCTCTTATAACAGTTAGAAATACAAGAATTTATGATTAAATCTAATTTAACGTTTTTAAATACACCTTAACTGATTTTAAAAAACTTAGATTTTTTTTTCATATATTTTCCAAACTTTTGATGACAACCATAAATTTAGGAACTTGATGACATGTGGAATCAAAACATATGAAAGTTTCGATATGGTGCAGCTTAATTTCAAAGCTTAAACGACAAGGCATAATTTTAGTTACCTTATTATAACATAAAAATAAAGAATACACACACACACACACACACATATATATATATATATATATATATATATATATATTTGGGTGTGCGGGGCGAATAAATGTTTGGCCGATCAATCTAAAGATCTACAAGAAACAATTTAAAGAATTGTGCTTTCTTATAACCGAGCTACGTAATTCTCCTTTTTTGTGATACGATATCACTTTTTGAAATCTTCTTAACTTAAAATACCTTTATGTAGAATATAAAGCAATTAAATTTTCATGGCAAATCAGATATGGAAAACTATAAAAAATATATTAAATAATTCAACAACACCCAAATTCAGTTTACCTTGAGCCATTTAGAATAATACCAGTTCCATGAAATAGTGAGAATAATTGTTCAATCTACCCAGGAGCTCCTCTTTCTAAAACTACAAATCAGAATTAATATTAATATTTATAAATCATTATTTGTTCTTCCATTTTCTACCGCATATACCAATATGTTTTTCTTTATTAGAAAACTAAATGAAATTTAAAAAAAAAAAAACATGTTTCTGAATTTTTAATTTTTTTTTATTTTATCAAATTATTATATTTGTTCCCTAGCAGATACTAATTTAAAATCTAATTTCTTCTGCAAAACCGCATTCTAGGAAAACCCGTGGAACTTTCGACATCTTAACATACTTTTCAAATATTTGAATAACTTATTTATTAAACTTCCACATACAAGTATTTTTCTAATATAGAGATTTGCACAGTCCCTCAAAATTGTATTAGAAATTCCTTTCTTATAAAAAATGATTTTCATACGTTAGTTTCCATTAAATTAATTTAGTTTAGTCAAGCCATATCTAAATTGTCGTTCGCTATAGCACAAAGGGTTGCTATAAATATGCTGTACTTCATTAAGAATCATAAAGAATTCTTTAAGTCATTAAGAGGGGACCTTAATGAATAATTTTTACTTCTTTCACCTCTGACACACTTAATTAAAGGAGGAAAGATTTCCTTTTCCTTTTTTTTCCAAAAAAAAATGTTTTCATCTCTTTACTCCTTTATACCTCTAATTTCAAAATTACCAGATGGTACACACTGCATAATTTTTATTTCTCAGAAAAAGCTTATTGGAGGGATATATATTGTATCCCTCTTTTAATAAGACCATCTTCATTTTTCTTCATTATTATTCAGTTTTAATAATTGTGAAAAAAATTACTAATACTGCTGGGGAAAATAAAATGTTTTAAGGTAAAATGATAATAATAATTTATAATATTTATAAACTAAGAAACATCATGATTAAAGTTGGAATTTGTGGAAGCCGCTCAATTTTTAACAGAAAGAAAATAGTTTAACTTAGAGGTGGAGGGAATATTTTGAATGCAAATCAATTAACGTTACATAATTTTTAAATGAAGAATGGTAATTTTTATGGGATAGTTTCTTAACTACGGCATATATTTTTAAAAATTTTATCTAGCCATGCTGTTTTTTTATTTATTTATTTAGAAACAGTTTTTATATTCCTAACCAATATTTTCTTTTTTATTTTTTTTTAACAAAATTCGATGCAGTTTTAATGATACTGAGATTTATGTTTTATATTACTTAGCTCTTAACTAGTAAAATGTCCATTTTTTTAAAAATCGAGTGATATGTGTGTTTTATTTAAATACTGCAGTACAAAGGAATATGTGTGGATGGAATCAAAATTATTTCTCATTTTATTCAAATTAAAATTACTTCGTGCATATGCTAATACATATATAGCGTACAAAAAAAGAATTAATATACATTACTTACCTAAAATGTGTTTCCTGAAATTGATTACTTTGAACTAACCGAATTTTTCCTGTTTCTTTGTATACATATTGAAGATACTTGGAAAAAAGTGATTGGTGTCGTAAACTCGTTTTAGTTAAAATCTTGATTTGTAATATAATGTATGTGACTGAAATAAAATTAATGAAACGTACCTGTAAGCTTTTTGTATAACTAATTAAGAAATTAATTATAGCCAATTAATAAACTTTATCAACAATACCATTCCATGCTTTTTCGAAAAATAGAAATTGTAAGTTTTATAGATGTGTAAAAATTATATATATATATATATATATATATAATGATTAGCAGTGTAGAAATAGTACGTGACGTGTTACACTACTGAATATTTCTGGGAAAAAATTTAATTCTATGTAATAATTTTAGTAACCTTATTAGTTACATTTATATTCTGATTTGCTTTTTTTTGTTGTAGATATATTTTACCTTTTATGCATTCTACATTTACAACCGACTTTATGCTAATTAATAGATGAATTAAATACTTGTTTGAGTATAGTAGTATAAATAATTTTTAGCACTAATTATGGTTTGTTTATTATGATTGTTTTTATTATGATTTTTATTTATGATTGTTTCTATATATTTTTGAGGAATAACGATAAAACATAAAAAACTAAAATGTTATTTTTAATAGAATTTTTAAGCACTTTGTATAAATTCATAATCTATATATATTCCAGGGTAATGATCCGAAAATACCTTTCTTCAAATTTCACTTTATTTTGAATTTTTTTAAAACCATGCTCTGCTTCTGTAGACTCTTTACTAAGTAACATTATATATATTCAACAAAACCTAATTTAATAACATTTTAAGTACCTCACATTTTATGAATATATGGACTATAATTTATTAAAAGTATAATACTGTTTCCATATTATATTTTTTACTCAAATATATTTATTAACTCGATTAATATATTTGAATACTGAAATTCCAGAAAAGGAACCAATATTTTGAAAAAAAATATTTAAACATACATTAATTTAATAACATAACATTTTCAACATTTAAAGGAGTTTTAAAAAACAAAAAATCCTGCTTAATCACCGAAATACATTATTCAAGGTATTTTATAAGGGTTGTTTTAAAGATTTAAAATAAATTTATCTTACATAATGAAAATTTAGTGTGCTGAGAAAATTACTTAAGTAGCAAAAGAGTTTGACTTAAAATTAAAAAGATAAAAAAAAAACAATTTTTTTTATAATACAAAAATAAATATAATTGCATGAAAACATTAGATTCTCCTCAGTTCTAATTGTAGATAGCAATCCCATTATAAAATCCTTTTCGTGTTTTCCATTAAAATAAAACATTGAATTTTTAAAAACAGCTAATACTTTTTACAAATTAATTCATTAAAGTTGACCAAAAAGGAATTATCAGATTCATTTGTGAACCTTTGAGAGAGAGAGAGAGAGAAATAAACGATTTATAATTTAACTTAAATATACTGCTGACACAAACTTGGGAAAGCAAACAAACACTTCAGCTCTAGCTTTTTTTTCTTTTGAAAACAATTATCAAAGGATGCATTCCTTTTTTTCGGTGTCATTTTTCAATAAGCTGATAAATTTAGCCTTAGGACTTTTAGAAAAATATTAGTTATTTTGTATTGACGATATTCTGGATAAACAATTAAATTTCAAAAAGAAATAATAATGGATAAAACAATTAAAGACTTTAAAGAAAATCGTTGAGAGATCATTTGAGATCCAGTAAAAATAATATATATTTAAACACACAGCTCAGAATATAAATAAAATACTTTATAATGAGACAAATAACTTATTGAACATTAAGGTAACTAAATTAAAGTGATATAATGTGTAGGATATAGAGTATATTTTATATAAATAGTAATTTTCGACTTTTTTTAGTTTAAGGATAGTTAAATTAGCTTACAAATATGTATACTATTTTGTAATATTACAAATTCATAATTTCTGCAGTATTATTTAATAAAGAAAAATGAGAATATTTACACATTTATTTTCTTAAGAAATAACAAAGCGAATTATATATTTGCAATAATTTTACTTTCTTATAAATACAAATTTAAAAAATGTTAATTGTTGATTTATTTGTAAGCAATAATATTATTACATACCATTTAATTACACCATTTTAATTGCTTAAAAAATAAAATTTCTGCACGGTAAAATTCATAAAATCCATATTTTAGGCCTTCGGAACTTATATAATTAAGAAGGTTAACTTAATTCAGTCGATTTTAAAATTTTCTTCTCTTGACATTCCTCATATCTTTTTCAGATGAATATAAAATTCAAACCGATGAACTACTTGCTGTTTATTTTTAATGCAAGAACTATTGTAATATTATAATTATCAATTTTATTCAACATGGGAATTTATTTATTTACTTTTAAATTATTATCGGAAAATGGCAGTTTTTTAAACTGTGTTACACGCTTTAATTACCGAAATATAATAAAATTATTCCCACTGAACTATAACATATAATGCCTAAAAAGTTTATTTTTGAGGTAGAATTTAGCTCTTATATTAACGCCACCTTACTGATAGTCTTAACACACAATATAAATTCGATTGCATTAGTTGAAAAATAGCTTGAAACTTAAAAGAATCTTGCTGTTAAAAATTACTATTTTCCATGAGCTTTCGTTTTTTTTTTCCATTTATAACTTTAATTTAGTTTTAATAACTACTGTGTTTTGTATTTTATATGTTTTATCCTTCACACATTGATATTTAATGGGATATGGTTCTTTACTAAAGTACTGATGTAAAATGAATTTTAAAATTCAAAATTTTCTAATTTTAAAATTTTTACTGTTTTTCATCAAGTTTATATTCATTTAACGAAAAAATGTTGCTGTTTTAGAATACAACATTTATTTTATTTTACTCCTCTTTGGTGAATCAAATGCAAAAATGAATAACTTTTTACATGCCTTTAAAAATGTTAATTTCGTTTTTTAATGTAATGTAAGTTTATTTAAAAGTCAGCTTAAAAACTAGAATATAAGCAAATATTTTTTGTCAAAATTTAGTGAAAAATATATGTTTTGTACTCTTTGCGATGTTTTATATCATTGACAATCCTTCAAAGCTTTTTGAAATAAAGTTAAAATGGGCAGATCCAGAAACTAATCAAAATTTTCTCAACTTTTTAGGCAAAAAGCACAATCAAGATCAAACACTATGTCATGCAAATACCAAGAACTGCATAATGAACATCAAGAATTAATAAAAATATTACAATGAATGAGGAAAAAAACTGATAATGAAAAAAAACTAAATCAACAAAAAAAAACTCATAAAAAAGATTAGAAAAAATACATTATAAACTTAACAATGCTGGTACAAAAATAAGAGATTCGCTCTGCAATTAAAGCATCAACATCACTCGTCAAAACATAAGACTTGATCCACACTGCCTCAATGAGTTCTGAGCAAATATTTAAGTCTCGTGAAAGGAATGAATGAGTATATGTATCTGTAACTTCCTGTCTCCATCTCATGATTTTCTTTTGGGGCAGATCCTTTGAAATCGTATGTCAACATACTGGGAATTCCATCGAGATCCTGTCTTCTATGAGTACGATCTTCAATTCAGAGAGCATTGACTAAATATTTGCGTACTACCAGATATTTCTTTGAAACGAAGGGATTTAGAAGATTTTTGCTAACAAAGTCACTTAGTATGAAAAGATCTTTTAATGTGTTTTATAATTTTTTAAAACGTGTCACGTCTGTCGAAGTGTTAGGTTTGGGATTTCCCTCTACATTCTTATTCAGGAAATTGATTTGGGCTTTAAGTGATTTTCGCTTTACATAAATTTAAATTTTTTAATAAAATATAATTTTTAATATACATTTCTCATCGATAAATAATCAATTTCTAGGGAACATGTAATATATCATGAGCGTTGACATAAGGAAATTAATTTGCAGTTTAAATATATTTTTAAAAAAATACATTTTAAACTTTTTAAGAAATTTTTATTTACACAAAAGCATGCTGTTTGAATTAAATGAGTAAATTGTTTATCAATGCAGCTTGAAAAGGCTAATAAGATTTTTTAAACCGTAAACTATACAAATACAAGAAAAAATAATATATACATTTATATATATATACACTCACTTCCAAAAGTTAAGCACGAAGCTGTAAAATGCAAAAAAAATCAACAAATACTGCTTTGAGTGACACAAAATTTGGCGGTAAAGTAGCATATATATTTATACATAAAACAAAATCAATAATTATATACAGAAATGAAAACAATATTAAATTTTTGTAAGTTTTCAGATAACGTCATACTGGAGACTTAAACAGAATTATGTATAAATTGAAAATAAACAGCATAAAATGAAAAAAAGGACATTAATAGGGTATGTGATCCAACCTCATCTGTATGCAAAGTTTACACCTTCTGACCATGCTTTCAATTAGGTGGTCAACCATAGCAGAACTAAGCAATTGTCATTCTTCTTTTAGAGCAGTTTCCAGCTCAAAAAGAGTGGCTGGAGGTGGGAAACGGGAAGATACAGCACGCTCGAGAAGCAGCACGCCCAAAGATTTTCAAAGGGTTAAGGTCAGGCGAATATGCTGGCCACGACATACGCGCAATCCCTTCACCCTCCAGGTAGTCATCGACGATGTCAGCTTTATAGGGACGTGCGTTATCGTCCATTAAAACAAAAGTAGGGCCAACTGCTGCAGCGTACAATCTCACAATGGGTTCTAGGACTTAATCTCGATATTGGACACCCGTCACAGAACCCTGTTTAAAGATGTGCTGGTCGGTGCGGTAACCTAATGTAATCCCTGCCCACACCATAATGCTTCCGCCTTGGAATGCGTTATGTTTGGTGATATTTTGGGGCTGATTGCGTGTTCCTTGTTTACACCATATCCTTATACGCTTGTCATCTGGCTCCAGACCAAATCTTGACTCATCAGTAAACATGACATTATCCCAGTCAGACACATTCCAATTGCCATATTCCAGGCACCACATTAATCGTGCCCCTCTTGATTGGATGGATAGAGGAACACAAACTCGAGGTACCCGGGCATACAGTCCATTCATATGTAATCTTTAGCGTACAGTAGCTGCAGGTATAGCATTACCAATGGACGCTGTAATCATAGATGCCACACGTGTGGAGGTCGCTGTGCGATTCCGCTTGGCTACAGTAGCAATATATCGATCTTCCACGGGGTTGTTACCCTTGGGGACCGCCTACGGGCCTTCGGTCAACTGTCTGTGTGGTTTGGAATTGTTTCCATAAACGTGAAATTACAGAATGATGAACGCTGAAGAAAAGAACAACATCTGTGATCGACTGTCCTGCTTCAATGCTTCCCACAACACGCCAGCGCTCAGAATCTTCCATTCGTTTTCTGGAAGTCATAGATACACGCATGTCTTGAAAACGAATTGTACGAAAGTTTTAAACTCATTCTATCAGCATTTACAATCAACTTCTGTAACCCTTCATAAAGTGGCTTCTTATTAGACTACCTTTTTTGCATATTTCTTGACATGAAAGCATGATTGAAAGTTACCTAAAATATTTGCATACTTCCATCTACCTCTGCAGAGAATTTCATTCTCTTCAATTCTGATTGACTTCCGGAAATTAGCATTTGCCTCTCCGTGCTTAACTTTTGGAAGTGAGTGTATATATATATATATATATATATATATAGCATATTAATTTGAAAAAATAACAAGACTAAACTATCAACTAACAAAGCCAGAAGGTAGAAATCAGATTTGAAGACACATAGCTATAAAAAAATGGTGGAAATATATATTGTACAAGATTTAAATAAACGTATGTATAGCAGAAAACAGAGTAGAAATTTAAAATGGAAGAAACTAAAAAAGTCAATGGACTAAAATGGAAACCTGTTATGATTTCTAAAGCTGTTGCTGAATTAGGACCAGCAAATTAGGGTTAAGTATACTTTACAGATCCACCATCCCCGTACAGCAGATATATATATATATATATATATATATATATATATATATATATTATTCTCAAATAAAATTTAAAATTAATTTTTAAGGCTTATTTTTATTTGTGTTTGTAAGTAAATATATCCCAAAGACATGCAATTTGCAATCGAGCAACGAAACTATCAGTACTTGTTCATTTTCACAATGAAGTGAAATTTTTGTAACATCCGTAAGTAAGTTGAATGAGTTACATACACACATTAATATACAATGATTTTCAAATACTCAATAATAAATGACAAATAAAAACGTTGATTAGTAGTTCAGATTTACTTATGGAAATAAACACGGTGGTTGGCATAATATAACATCATTGACATTTTACATTTGTAAGACCGCTATAACTTCATGAAGCAAACCAAACAACTGCAGAGAATCAGCAGCGCAAATATAAAAAAAAACCGCTGATGGTAAATATCAGAAATCATTTTTGTGAAAATTTTATCACCATTCTCTGGTCTTCTTTATTATTCCACTTGTTCTTTTTTTTTCTTTTTGGAATCATTGCAGATATACTTTTTAACATATTTAATACAATCAAATAAATCATCTTGACAGCGGAAACCAAACTGTGGAATTTCGCATATTTATTCTTCAACAATACTTGTTAGCGCAGTAAAACTTTAATTGCTTTTTTTCCCGATAAATTTCGTTATATGATTTTATATGTACATTCCTTATGACTTGCTTATAATGGCCGATTTAATCCAATAATAGTTAAGTAATATGTTTAATAATTAATGTATGTAATGTTTCATCGACAAGTGGGTCTTTATTACGATAAAAACCAAATTTATATATCCATGGCAAATAATCAAAATATAATGCACATACAATTACGGAAACAATAGGATGCCACTAGTCCTATATATCAGATTTATAATCTAAATGGATATATTGCTGTTCTATATATATAAATATGCCGTAGTTAAAACATACAATAAGCTATTTCATAAAATAGTTCTGTATTTCATGAATTATATACACCCAACCACTTCAGTCAAAGTGCTAAAAATGGGTAGATTCTACGATTTTACCAGTTATTTTATAAAACAACTATTACATAATATTTAGTAGTATGTTTTACGATACTTTTTTTCAAAAGGTTTTTAAGCATTTTAAAAGTTTTTGCCTTCAGGCATAAACTGCCTAGTAATTTAATTAATTTGCATAATGTTTAGATTTTTTTTTATTTAATTGTTTGAATTAAAACATTAATGTAGATAAAATATTTCTTTTAAAAAATTAAACATTTTTGCTCTGCACTACATTTTTTCTTACTGTATACTATTTTTTTAAAATAAGATTGCAAAAATATTTCAATATATGTTTAATTTGTTTTTATTATTTATCAGTTAAACTTTTCGTAAAATAAATGGCATTTGTTATGACTCCTTACCAATTTTTACTTATTAGGTCATTAAAAATAGACCCGTTTTAATGTAAAGTCAATTTTTTACTGCCTACATTATTAATTAATTTTTACGACTAGTTATTTATAAAATAACAACTAGGCAAAATACGAAACTATTACACTTTATAACTGACTTGATTAGATGTTTTATGAAACAATTGAATTTGAACAATGTATATATATGAATAAATTAATTTTTTTAAAAACAAATTCTGATAGAAATTTGATAGTTACAGAATTTACAAGAATCTGAGGTAATGTTCTATTAAAAATATTTGGACCGAAAGAGTCATTGGACTAAAATAGAGTACTATTATGATTTCTAAAACTGTCACTGATTTAGGACAGTGAAATAGGGTTAAGCATTGTTTTATATATCCAACCTTTCCCGTTCAGCAGACATTTTCAACACAGTTGAAAAATAGAACCCTCATGAAAATTAGGATTATATATAATAACACATTGTTAGAACACAGAACAATAAAATTAAAATGAATGTATGAATATTAAAAATAGGTTTTTCCCAATAGAGATGATTGTTTAAAAAAATAGTTAAGAAGAAAATCCAAGATAAACATTTATGCTAGTCAGTAAATTTTTAAGGGCCGTGGGTAGTCTAGTGGTTAGAGCATCAGACTCTAGACCGGAAAGCCTGGGTTCGATGTCCGATGCCTTCAAATACTCTCCGAGTACACACGGAGTATGTGCTCGTTAAATCAGTGGTTCCGAATGGTGTCGCCATCTGTCATGTTGTACCGAGCAAAATTCGTACTGTCAACTTCACGGGCCTCAAAGCTTAGGCTAGCCGCGATGAATTTCGAGGACCTTGTTCTGATGTTACTGTCGATCAGGTGGCATAAGCAACAACAACAACATAAGATGATATGTGTAATAATCTGAACTCGCGGGCTAAATAACGTGCTCATTTTTGATTCAGAGAAACCAAAAGCAGAGGCACCACCTAAATAGTTTTTTTTGTGACTAAACTAAGTGTGCGGTATCTTAATAATAAAGGCTAAGATATCATTGAATTATATTTCAAAATGAATTTAATTGGATAGTTGTAAACAAGGCAATATTGACGGACTTTTTAAAAATAATTATCATGTTTTAATTCTTTGTCAGTAACTGAATCATTTTTTCTTTTTATGAAATTTAAGATAATATTTCTAAATAAAAATAAGTGTAGGTTTCTACCACGAAATGGCATTTTTATAATGTTAAAACCAAAAAAGTCTCTTTTAGGAAAAATATAATGGTTTTGAAAATTATTCTTAATGTTTAATTAAAAATCCAAAAAGTTTGCTGACTCATTATTGAAATTAGTTTTTAATAATTTCAAAAATTGTGGATAATAATTAAAACTAGGAATTTATTCTACTATATTACTAAAAACAGTTAAGTCATCTAGGTATCTAAATAAGTAACAAGAGTCGAATTAAGTTTTTCATGTTCATAATAGGGTGAATAAATATTAGCTAAACAGTTTCTCACAGCCCCTCTCTACTTGTGGCAGTCCTTTAATTGCTGATAATAACAGTTATTATGATAGTATGCTTCATTTAATACTATTCGAATAACAGTAAGATATTTATCAAAATTTATTAATTTATTTAAATAAAATTTATTTTATAAGCTATTTTGATATATTATACATAATATTTTTAATAACAAAGCCAAATGCTACATTATTTAAAATCAGGAACTCGTATGTACTATTTGAGTTAACTGCTAATAATAAGATTTGTGTCTGAAATAAAAATATGATCATGATACCGGGTTTTGTATGTACACCATAGGTAAAATGCATCTTTAGAATATTTTATTATTTCAAAGCCAGATGGGGCTAAGTTGAAGCAGTAACTCACTTCTCCATATCATACTGAACGATGCCTTTTATAACAGAGTATCAAAGTCCAAAATCTCTCATATCATTTCACAGGTGACGTGTTTCGACGGAGATTCTGCTTAGCAAATGATGTGAGGGGCTTATGAATCTTGCGAAATTTGTACAAGCAAGGCACCAGTGATTCTGACGGGACCGCTACAATTCATCACTGGCCTTTCTCCCCCATCATAAATTAAGATCTTCTAAAGGAATTTCAGATTTATTACGGTGTCAGCAAACATATGGATGGGTCACGCTATTTAGAATAAAATGCAATATACCTTCGTATTTCCCCCTTTATCTCTACAATAATCTTACTAAAACTGAAAAGCAAACATTTATTATCCCAATGCATAAAATGTATCATTTTATATTAATACTTAAAATTTAATTTTATAGTTTTATAATGATATTTAGTTTTAAGAAGTAATACATTGTTTAGGAAGCTCTGCTATTTGCAAACATCAAAGCAAGTGTAAATATCAAATGTTTAAGCTAGATTATAAAAAATATATATATTATTTTTGTGTGAAGTGTGTACATATTGAGGGAACTCGGTACACTTTCAGTTTTATTTTAGTTTATGTATTAAAAATTGTTTTACAATTTTATTTAATGTTTCCATTAAAAAAGGACATGAGAGGAAATTTTGCATATAGTGGTAAAAAAATTTTTTAAATTTAAAATTTATAAAAAAAAATGGAAAATTTTATAAAAGTGTACTGTTTTTCTTATTTCTTCATATTTTGCCACGAATTTTTTGTAATAATTTTAAATATATATTCAACAACTTTGTAGATCAATTGTTCAATAACTTGTTTAGTTCTGGAGGCAAACAAAATGCTGATAAGTATGTTAAAATTCAGCGGAAAAATTTTTCCATTAAAAAACATTTCTTTCATTTTCATTTTAAAATTGATGCCTAATTTTGTTACATTATATATATAGTGACAGATATAGGCCTAACTTTTCAACACAGCACTGTTTTTTCTATCATGTCGAATATTTCTGCTGTATGGGAAGATAGATCCATAAAATATTGCTTAACCCTAAATTGTCTGGCCTATTTCAACGATAGCTTAAGAAATTGTAATAGGTCTTCACTTTAGTTCAAAGACTATTTGATATCTTCAATTTCAATACCTCTAGAACTTATTTTCTTGTTTTGTCTGTTTTTATCCAATTTTAATACAATATTCTATTGCACAATTTATTTTCTTGATATGTTTCTTAAAGTCCAATTTCTTTCTTTTTTATCCTTGTAGAAAGTACAGTTTTGTCATTTATTATTTAATTTCATATATATCATGACTATAGTTATCTTAGGTTTATAACTATTTTGTGTATATTTTTGAATATATATATATATATATATATATATATAACATTTTATAAATATTTGACAGTTAGAAACACTTACACTTCTGTTTTCTTAAAATTGCTTTGTTTGTTGGTTTTCGTGTATGTTTACTGTTTGGTGTTTTTTCGTCTGACTCTAAGCAATTTTAAATGATATTCAAACTTTACACGAAGATCATACGAGTATTTTCCAACAAAGCCTTTTAGTGTAAATGAATATATCTGTTATTTCATAAAATTTCTTTGTTATACTGACAAATGGCTCCCAATACATCATGTTTAACTCGAATTTTACACACAATCGTCACTTTGGAGGTTTCAATCAAATCATATTACGTAAGCATTCATTAACTTTTTATGTTCCTCAGTTGATAGAGTTTTCTAAAAGTGTTTGAGAAGTAATTTTTGCTAAGCAGAAAAGATTAATTAATTGGCATGAAATTATAATTATCTCTTAAATGAAGGGGTGGGTCAAATTCCAAAATTTGTTTACATTTTTCTGTTGGAGCTTCCTTAACTTTCTAGTTCTCATACCTACAAAAGTGATATATCAATCGTAAAAAGTAATTAAAAATATTTATAAATAAAAATCATCAAAGCTATATTTAGGAAATCGAATCCTCTTAAAAACTTGTGAAAAATATTTATCGATCTCAAAGAGTAAAAAAAATTAACAAGTTGTGAGTTTCATTTGCAATTCATCTGCAATGTAGTGGTACAAAATAATATTTCAGAAATTATCTGGATATTGTCTTTGAAGCTATCTCGTTTTAATTTTTTTTTCATAATGGGAAACATATTAAATTAAAGCTAGTTAATTTTTAAACTATGTTTTATTAAAAAATAAGAGGTGTATAAATATGTGGTTTAAGAAATAACCACATTCTAAATAAACTATCAAGAAGACGTGTATGATAAACTCCTAATAAAATGTGCAACAGTGAAAGAAAATCATAATTACTGAAATAAATCCCATTAACGTTATACAAACTCAAAATTAAGGCTTAAAATGGTTCCAAATAAATTTAATTTTGGCTTCTTTATTTTGAGCACTATAATATCAATCTGTTTTCTAGACTATTCACAGAATCTCCAAGTGTTTTCATTGATCAATGATTTATTGTAAATTCGAAGTAATTGTAGAAACATATATTGTACTATATGACATTTTGTTTATTAAAAGTTCAACTTGGAGATATAGATTTAAGGTTTTTTAGCACTTTGTATTTAATGTGGCCTTGGCTGTGTCAGAACAGCTAAGGAAAACTTTTGAAATAAGTTATACTGTAAGTCTGCATTACAATAGAATACATAATATGTACATTTTTCACTTTTTGAATTGTTCCGAATTTCAAATGTAATGTAATGAGCATAAATAATGAGATAAAGCATTTGTGATGAGTTTTTTATATGTTTCTTTTTAGGATTGGGAAATATCCTTTTATCTGATTTTGATATAGTCCTTTCTTTATATCATATATGTTTTTGTACCTAACACCATAATCAAGTACCCTTCCACTTAAAAATTCTTTTGAAAGCTTCATAACGAAAGTTAAAAAAAAATTATTTTACTTGACACTGTTACTTTTTTAGGTAAGATAAGCTCTATTTTATAAGCTTCTGAAGGATTTTTTTTGTTACTTCTGAAGTTAAAAAAGTTTACTTTGTAAGGTGTTTTTTATTACTTTGGAAGGTTTTGTAAGGTTGATGTACATAAATAATATCCTTATGTTCGGTTTATATATCGGACTCTTATTATCTAAAACGTAATTTCAATTTGAAATAATAAAATATAATTACATCAAATATTGTTCTTAAATATGATCTTCCGTATAAGCCAATGATTTCCTTTTACTTCAAATAGCTTTAAGTAGTACCTTGAATAATATAGCAAGGCATTAATAATATTAAATTTGCATTGTTGTTGCAGATTAATTATTTATAAAATAACTTTGTCTGTAAAATTTTCTAAATTATAAATAACGATTGAAATTTTACTTTCTTTGATTTAAAAAAGTTCCTTGAATATTTTATCTATAAATATTTTAACACAATGAATTAACTATATACAATGTTTTTACATTCATCATTTTTAGAGAGAACAAGCAAATTATAAATAAATTTATTTTCATTGAAAATAACACGTCTAGAACAGTAAGTTAACACTTTTACGATGATAAAGTAACAGTTTTATTCGTTGAGGCTGATTTTACACCGATATGCTTTTTCTTTTCAATTTAAATAATTGAACAAGCACGCTGAAGAGTTTTTGTAATGTCAAGATCACACCTTTACTGTTGTAAGCAAGGAAATCGATTTTCATGAATGGCAAATGTGTGGCCCTTTTTCATGAATCTTAAATGTGTAGTACCCTGTTTCCATGAATCCAGAATGAAAGTACTCAAATATTAACAGTTTGATCTCCAGAGAATTGTAAAAGCCACGAAAAGAGTGGAAAACATATTTGAAGGAAAAAGTATGCCACGTTCTTATTTTTCCAGATGCCATGTTTCAAATAACAAATCTATTCTTTTTAATAATTTTCAAATACATGCTTATGTAAACACGCTTAATAGAAGAAATTGTATAATGATTTTGACAATATATCATGTTGGCATTGCTTTCGTTCAATTCATACTTATAATGCATTGCCTTATAAATATTAAATAATAAATGCTGTATAGATGTAAATTTTTAAAGTAAGAAAAATAGTAACATGTAAGCATACTTTGTAATCTATATGCAATAAGCTAGTGTGCATCATTTTATTTCATATAAAAATATTTTACAATTTCATTTAAGTTAAAAAATATAATACATTAATTAAGTGTTTCTCGAACTATCAATATTTAGAACCCAATTTTCAAACATAACTTTCATTGCACCCCTCCCTTCTATACATAAACGATGAATTGAATTTGATAATATACCTGACGCTAAAGCTACAATAGAACTTTATTTATAAACCCTACAAATTATCAAGATAAATATTAAATTGTGTATATAATGCATGGCTCACTGGTGATTATTATAAACTTGTTCTTAACTTAGTATTTAAAAAAAAATATCAAACACTAAGTACAATACTGATACATTAATAAGTGCATTTATAAGACTCTTCGATATACTTATGCTTCCCACGTAGTGTTATAATGCCCCAGCGTTAGAGAAACGTGGCAATAGTTAGTTTAATATAATTGTAAGAATTTATTATCTTAGTTTCAACATTTACACTCATGTTTATTATATCTATACTTAATACGGATACATTTCTTCAACAAAAAATTTATGTTTTAGTATATGGTGAAAAGAGGCAACATTTCTCATACTATATTAATTTATTGCGGTGCTCGCCACACATCGGTTTCGTGTGTTTTCATCGCTCTGCGTCCGCCAGGCCAGATTCTCAAAACTCTTCTAAGGGGTTGCCATATTCCGTAAGGGACCCATGGTCGGGTTTACCACAGAGTATCCCCCCAGTGACTGAGGGTAACAGCCCAAGGGAACGACATCATTTTTAAAATTTTATAAACATTATTTTCTTTCTTCCCCCTTTTTTTTTTCTTTTTGAGAATCTGTACTGGTAGAAATACATTAACAATTTGAATATAATATATATACAGAAAAAATAGAACATGTAAATAAGATATATACAAATATAATACAAAAAAATTTCCAACTGAAAGTTCTTCTAGAAGGAGAAAAAAATTATGTAACATAAGTGGCTAGTTTTTTTGGAAAATGTACATGTCTTCCTGATTTTGTGGTATATATTGGTTTTTTGTTAGTAGATATTTTATCATCTTTTACACTTTTGCTCACTGAAGGTGGAGTTTCACACACAGTTTCTGAGAGAAGATGTGCGGGTTTGACGCGATCTAGAGAAACTTTAGTTTTTCGACCATTAACGTCAATGGTGATAGTTTTGTCTGTTCTGGACAGAACTTTATGTGGTCCAGTATACGGTTGACATAAAGGTGGTTGCACACGATCGATTCTCAAAAAGATATGAGATGATAATTTTAGTGAAGGATGAATGTAGAATCGATCAGTGCAGTGAGCAGATGTTGCAACAGGATTTAGTTGTTGCATTCTGTGACGAAGATTAGTGATGAAATTATTATCACAAAAAGGAATGTTGGATATATCTACCATGTCACTAGGAAGACGTAGGTTTGTTCCATAAACAATTTCAGCACAAGAAGATTGCAGATCTTCTTTAACTGCTGTTCTAATGCCAAGAAGAATGATGGGGACTATTTCGGACCATCTGTCATTCTCATGGGCTTTAATGGCTGATTTCAAATGTCGATGGAACCGTTCCACTATTCCATTTGAAATTGGATGATATGTTGTAGTTTTGATCTTTTGTGTTCCCAGCATGCGAGTAAATTCAGCATACATTGATGAACGCATCTGGGTTCCTTGATCAGAGGTGATTATAGATAGGCAACCAAAACGAGAGATCCAAGTGTCAAAAATTGCACGGCAAATGGTTTTTGCTTGCATGACTGGAATGGGGATTGCTTCTGGCCATCTGGAGAAGCGGTCGATTATCGTAAGAAGATAACGATGACCTTCAGATGGTGGCAAGGGACCTACAATATCTATGTGAATGTGAGTGAATCTAGCGTCAGGAAGAGAGAACGTTCCTAGAGGTGTTTTATTGTGCCTTTGGATTTTCGACTTTTGACACGATTCACAACACCGGACCCATTGCTTTATTTGGCTTTTCATGCCAGGCCACACGTAGCGAGAGCAGATGAGTTTTGTAGAAGCTACTATCCCTGGATGTGCAAGATTATGAAGATGGTTGAATATTGTTCTTCGAAACGATGCAGGGACGAAAGGACGTGGAACTCCTGTTGAAATATCGCAAAGCAAATAGCAATCTGAGGTTTGGCATGGTTTTAGCTCTAATTTAAGAGATGATTCATTATTCTGCAGAATTTTTTGAACTTCTGGATCATTTTTCTGTGCTAATGCAAATTCTTTAAAATTTAAATTTGGAGAATTAGTAATGGAATCAATTTCGATTCTGGAAAGAGCATCAGCAACTATGTTCTCTGAACCTTGCACATGCCGAATGTCGGTAGAATATTGGGAAATTAAATCTAAGTGGCGTAGTTGTCGAGGAGAACATTTATTTGGGTTTTGTTTAAAAGCATAAATTAGGGGCTTTTGGTCAGTGTATATTGTGAAGTTTCTGCCTTCTAACATATGCTGAATTTTCTTATAGCCGAATAAATTGAAAATTGTTCCCTGTCATAAGTCGACCACTTTTGCTGACTTTTGTTAAGTTTCATGGAGAAAAAGGCTATTGGTTCCCATTTCCCTAGTGATAATTGGGATAAAGTGCCTCCAATAGCAATATCTGAAGCGTCCACCCATAGGCTCAATTGAGCCCCTGAAATAGGATGTCTTAAAAGGGTAGCTTCTGCCATAGCGTTTTTCGCTGCAAGAAAAGCTTGTTCTGCGTTTTCATTCCATTTTAATGGTTCGGATGATTTGTGAACACTAGAATGAGATTTCTTTTGATTTGTATGTCCTTCTAGAAACTGAACAATGGGAGCAAGTATATATGCGGCTTTTGGTATAAAGCACCTATAAAAGTTAAACATGCCCAAAAATCTACGCAATTGTGTTAATGTGTTTAGTTTAGGAAAATCTAGAATACATTTTACTTTATCAGGTAGAGGTTTAATTCCATTTTCCGACAGATTAAAGCCTAAAAAGTCTATTGATGATGCACCAAATATGCATTTAGATACATTAATGCATAGACCATATTCATCTAATTTTGAAAATAGGTTTTTTAAATGTTGTTGATGTTCCTGGGGATTTTTAGATGCAATTAAAATGTCATCGACAAAAGCGTAAATTCCAGGTAAGCCACGAGTGACTTCATCTATAAAACGTTGAAACGTTGCGGATGCGTTGCACAATCCGAATTGCATTCGTGTACTTTCAAATAAACCAAACGGAGTGCAAATTGTTGTTTTGTGTATATCATCTGGGTGAATAGGAATTTGATGATAGGCTTTTACTAGATCAATTCGACTAAAAATTTTTGAGCCATGTAATTCAGCTGTAAAATCAGCAATACAAGGAATGGGGTATTTATCTTTTAATGTTTGAGAATTTAACGCTCTATAATCGCCAACAGGTCTCCAATCTAAAGTACCTTTCTTAGGAACCATATGAAGTGGGGAGGCGTAGTTACTTTTCGAAGGTCGTAAATGTCCCAGATGCATCATGTTTTGAAATTCTGTTTTTGCAATTTTTAGGCGATCTGGTGCCAACCTTCGGGGTTTCGCTACTACAGGAGGACCTTTTGTTATTATATGGTGAACAGTGTTATGTTTCACTGGTTGATTTGGATTAGGCAATTTTGTGATAGAGGGAAATTCTTTCAAAAGTTTATGATAAATTGTATCTTTAGAAATAGAAATTTGAACAGAGTGGAGATTAGCATGTTTTAAATGGCCTACTGATTGTAATTTTGTTTTAGTATCTCTAAGACATTTGTGTCTGAGATCTGGCACCAATTCAAAATAATGGAGGAAATATGCACCAAGAATTGGTGTACTTACATCTGCAATCAAAAAAGTCCACATAAAATCTCTTCGTAAATTAAAATTTAAGGTTAATGTTTTCTGTCCATATACATTAATTGAGGATGAATTCGCGGCAAAAAGGGTTTGTTGTGAAGCATTTCTTTTTTGATAGGCATTAGCAGGAATTAAAGACACGTCAGAACCGGTGTCGACCAGAAAGGAGATATTTGTTGTCCGGTCTCGAATGAACAGGCGACGTGATTCCTTGGGCAAAGAATAAGTCGCCATTATTCTTTGCTGGCTTCGTTTCCCTGCCATGTGCATGGTTTAATGCATTTTTCATCGCTACATTTTTTTCCGAAACGCCTGTGAAACCAGCAAATCGAAAAATCACGCTTATTCGGAATGCTTCTTTCACGGGAATTTCTGTTCCGACGGTATGGAGAGCGACCACGAGAGATTGAAAGACGATCAATTCTTTGATTTAATTTTTCAATTTCACGAAACAGTTTAGATTCTAATGATTGCTCTTTTGAAACAGAAAAAGTTTCAATAGGAGATGGCGAGACTTCGAAAATTCTGTCCGCAATGTCGGCGGCTTTGTCTAACGTAAGGTCAGAAACAGCAGCTAAAATTGTTTGAACCGAAGACGGCAAACGCTGCAGAAATAACTCCGTCATCAGTTTATCATCAACATTCAAAGATTCTAAGCGCCGTTTCATGTTACGCAGTAGTTCGGAAGGTTTTCGAGAGCCTAATTCTTCCCCCGAAAGAAGTTTCCGAATCTCCTGCTGGGACGATTCCCCTGAACGATTTATGAGTTCGTTTTTTATTTGCGCGTAGGGATCAGTGGCATCTGGGTGCATGAGGACATCGCGAACTAAAGACGCGGTGTCGGGAGGGAGATGAGCTACTATGTAATTGTACTTAGTTAAAGACTCAGTTATTGGTTTTGGGGTTGCTAAAGCGAATGTACTCTCGCACATAACAAACCACAAGGTGGGATCGGATCTATTATATACTGGTATTTTTACAGCATTTACTTCCGACATTGTGCAAGGTTTTAGAACAAAATTACTAAATAAACAATAAAATAGACATGCATTCAATAATAAAAACGCTATAATAACCAGTAATATTATATTTAATTAGAATTTGGCATTTTCATCGATAGTACACATGATATATTTTTTTTTAAAACTTGTATCACAAGAATTTTATTTCATCCGAAATTATTACATGCAATCAAGTAATTTTAGCATTAAATATGAAAAAAATAAAATAAAATATTAAATTGATAAAACAATTCAAGTTAAATTAAAAGCACAGAAAAATGAAACAGAGAAAAAAAATCCACTTATCTGTGATACATTTGCAGTTGAAGATGAGAGCCACACCCGAAATTGAAACCAAGGATGCTCGGATCCATAGACAAAGGAATTGAGTCCTTATACTAAATTTAGTTGAATGACGATGTTTTTTTTTTTTATCATCGATTTTGTGAACTACTATTCACAAGGTAAAGGTTTTGCGTGAATATACCGGGTCACCACTATGGTGAAAAGTGGCAACATTTCTCATACTATATTAATTTATTGCGGTGCTCGCCACACATCGGTTTCGTGTGTTTTCATCGCTCTGCGTCCGCCAGGCCAGATTCTCAAAACTATTCTAAGGGGTTGCCATATTCCGTAAGGGACCCATGGTCGGGTTTACCACAAGTACTTAGCTCTTTATTAGATAATTACTCCCAAATAGATTATGCCCTTTCTGAGAATTCAGTTCCAAATCGTCCTGTGCATGAAACAGCCTGGTATTTTCTTCTTTAGATTTCACAAGCTTTCCCCGGTGTGTGGTTGTTAGCCACACAACCAACAGCCAATGTTTCAGTTTAAAATTAAAATTTATTATTTAACTCTGTATTCAATTATAAAATTTAATATTAATTGATTGATTACACTTTTAAGGTATCCGACTGAGTCGGAGACAATTTTTTGAAATATGACCTAAATAATTATTTAATTGTTATTTTTTAAACAAATATATTGCAAAACTGTAAAAAAAGAGCAAAAAAAAAATTTGAAAAATTATTTTTCAAAATAAGGAGAAATTTGAACTAAAATATTACAAAAATTTGCTCTTTAACTAACAACTCTAAAAAAATATATATTTTAAAAACAAATAAAATTTTTGCAGGAATACAATTGTTCAATAGTTAGTTATGCTGTCTATTAAAAAAACTCAAGTTTTACTATAAAATTATGAAATACAGGTGTTCGACATAAAAAAACACAGAATTTTTTTGAAAAAACGATTTTTTTATATAAAATTACATTAAAAAATAACTTAATTGAAAAATTATCCTTATTTTTTAGCAGAAAGCATTCATTAAAATACAAAGAACAAACTCAAAAAACTTTATAAGAACATTTCAATTACTTTAAGAAATATCACCCTTACCGTTAACCGTTATGTACAAAAATAACATTTTTCAGAAAATGTAAAACAAACTTTATATTTGCAACAAAACTTTTTAAAGATTTAGGAAGGTATTAAAACTCTCCAGGTTTGTACGTGGTGCCTTCCCTAACCTCATACTTCAAACTTTTACATTTTTGAAGAGCCTTTCTTTTTCTACGAGACACTTTTGTATCTGGCTTAAAATGCCTCGTTGAATCAACAATTCTCGTATTGTCGAGATACCAAAAATATCCCTTCATTTCAGGCCTTAATTTCATTCCTAACTTTTGAAGTAGAGGTAATAGACCAGAAAACCCATAATTAAAAAGTATTATTGCAATATAAATCCCTAAGCGGAGTGTTTGTAACTCAACACAAAGATCTCTTTTGGAATTATACTCCACACAACATTGTTGAAACTTTCATTGCAGTTCTGAGTTTTCCCGTGAATACATTTTCTTAGAAGATTTTGATCGCAAAGATCCATATAAGTCTATTTATTAGAATTTATAAGACAATTTGGAATATCCGTTGATTTTTTTTCAACGTATCTTCAACAAATTCTGCTCTCTGGAAATTACACCAGCTGTTCACACCTTTTGGACACTGACCGTGCATCTGATTTTTTTTACCGGAGCAACAATGAAAAAAGGCTGCAATAACAGCCTTTTGCATGTTTTCCAAATTGCCAACATTGCTTCGAATTGCAATACCATAATAGTTCTGCAAGTTATTTTTTAATTTGTCGGTCAATTTTCCCTTTCCCCCAAGACTTTTTATGTTCTTTTTCAATTATCGCAGACGTTCTCCAACCCTCTTTTGCACATGTTCAACGCATTCTTACTTTGTAACAGCGTCTTTACCGTATACGTTTTTCACGGCTTCAAATGCTTTCGAATCCCCCATCACCGTAATACTCAGAATACTGCAATTTTCGTTGAAGTTTTGAGCGCTCAAACATTCTGAAAACATCGACAGGCTCCATGTTTCCAGAACTTCCAGCGAAATTTGAGCACACATGATTTTCCTTCGAAATATTTGGTTTCTTCGCGTTGCATATTCTGCAATGCGAAGATAAAATTTCCGTTCCATCCACTGATACACCACAGCTGGTCACTTTGTTTTTATCGTGCTTTACTTCCCTCACTTCTTTAGTAGCTCTTAACATGTTTTCTTCGGCAACAAATGATACGTGTTCTAAAATGGATTTATCTTGCTGACCAGCGGATTTGTGAGCAGATGACCTTCCTTCTTACTTCAAGGTTCTTGGGGTTCTGACTTTTTTTTTCTTTTAAAAAACAAATGTAAATAACGAAAAAAATTAAAAACCTACATTTTGTTAGGTTTTAATTTGAATTTGACCTTTATTTCTGTTAATAAATTTAATACACATATTCTTCAATAACAGCTCATCTTTATTAAATTTATTTTTTTCAAAAGGGATTTTGGGAAGAAAATAGGAATTTTTCTTATATTAAAAATGCTTTTTATGATTTATGATTGACTAAATAAGTAAATAAATTAGTTTTTTTAAAAAATTAATATAATTATTAATTATGACAATTTAACTTTAATTAACACTTAATAGCTATTCAATATGTTTTTACAGCATATTTGAAAAATTAATACATGGAAATTGTTTAATGACATTTAAGTTTATACAAGTGATTTAACTCAACGCCCGCGTATCAAATTAGTTATTTTACGCTCAAATATACTTAATAATTTATTTTAATTATAAGAATCATTTATAGTTTGTAAATATCTGGAAAGAATCACACAAATTTTATATAAGTGTAAATATTTGTTTTTAAGATAAAATTGCGAGAGTATGATAATTTTAATACAACAAAATTCACTTACTAAAGTTTAATAAAATCCTATAAAAAATGAGATCTTGAATACTCTTTTGTTTTTTATTATGTGATTTATATTTTCTTAACCCTCCGTTAGGCGCACGAATCTCTCAGATGCATAATGAAAATAATTTTGGTGCTGCATCTACACAGTGGTTTGGAACACGTCCCTACTTCTTCAATCTGCTCTTCGTAATTCACCTTAGGATTAAGTGTCAAAGTTGAGGATGATTTCTTCATATTTCGGGAGGCAGGGGCCATTGAATCTGATAGATGCATTGCACCCAACAACGTCAGTTTTTGTGATTTTGTACTATTTCGTAATTTTAATTTTTTTTCTTGTAAAAAAGTGTAGCTTTCAGTTTTCTAATCCGAAACAGGTATTTTGTAACTTCTATATTATAGTTTTTTTCGTTGCTGGGATTGAAGATACTTCTTAGAGATGCCGCAAGTCTAGACAGGGACTGTATTTTATTCAATCATCAATGTAGCTGGAATAAGCTCCTGAAATATCTATATGGGAATAAAAATAACTTTAATCCTTGCTCACCTTGTGATAGCGGTCGGTTCCTGCTTACATCTGAACCCCCTTGTCTACCTGTAATCCCGGCTAGAGGTGTGGGAGAAACTGAATGACCCCACAGACATGATTTCAGTCTAATCGATTTATTAATTAAAAATATCAATCAGACACAATACAATTCTAATTAAGGAAGATGATATATAGTAGAGCGCAGAGGTGATATTCTATAATACTACTACATACTCTCAACTGAATCTAAGATAGCTTAAATACTCTCAAATATAACTACGTCGCACACTAATAAGCTAACTTCTACTTAATCAAGAGCACAATACCTGTACTCTTTAAGCATCGGATCTTACACTGTAAACTTGCAGGTGATCTCTTCGGCTTGATCAATGTCGTTGGGTCCACGCTCTGTAATCTTTTTCCTTGACAACTTCAAGACTTCTAACTAATTCCACTCTCTTTCAATCTTCAACTAACCACTAACTTTTTAGACTTTATGTTAACTCCTACTTGCCAACTCCAATGTGTCAACTCCAAACTCACGAAAACAGAATTTATATAATATACTTCATTCACATAATCACGTTTCCTTACTCGATGAAAGTTGGTTAAAATAAATATTTTTCTTAAAGAGACATGAAGGGATTAGTAGAAACGTGTATAGATCCGTCACAGCCTATCTAGTAAAACTAGGTCACGAAATTTTGAAAGGGCATCTCAGAAGACGATCTGAGTGTAACTTCCACATGTCCTGTTCATTTGGACTCATGATTGAAGTAATATCTGATATGCAACACCCCATTCAAGACGAAAAACCAAGAGAAGCATCACCAGGAGCTTGGGGGGGAGGAATGTACTTTTCCCTTTTGTCAGGATATCAAGAAAAGTTTATTAAAACTTTGTAGTGCATTGCACGAATAACCCATGTGCCTTGAACATTGTAAGATGATATGGGAAGACTGCAACAAGTCATCTTAAAATATGAACAAAGATAACTAACCATTAGCCTTTTTATGGTGTTTTTTTGTTTAAATATATCATATTCTGATTCTATTTAAAATATTATTTTGTGTCAAAACATTTTAATGTCAAATCTCATGAATAAAATGATTAAATCATCTTCAAACGCAAGTATGATATGATGTATCTGAGAGATGCTTCCTGCATTTGGATAGAACTTTTTGAAGCGCGACCTAGCTTAGGGTTTTAGTGCGAAAACATATTTTTTTCTTTTCAGTTTTTATCCGAAACAATAACATTAAGGATTCAAGAATTTCAAAAAATATTAATTTTTCTAGGTAATTGTTGTGTGTTTTTTAACTAATTTATAAATCATCAAAAGTTATTTGAAATCATGGAAAAGACTAATTCTCTAACAAATTATAAAAAAAGCTGCACTATGATTAGAATAAATTAGAATTATGTTTGATTTAAATATTACTGCGCTCATGTTGTAGGTTGTACGTAATATACTCAAAGTTCAATGCATCACAAATTCATTATAAGCATTTGAAATAATAAGAAAATTTATAATTGTAATACGGTGTTAACAAATAATATATTAAATGTGATTATTAAACTTTACTCTTAGCTTTATGTATACAAATTTGCATTTTTCTTTATTTCGACGTTATTTTAATGTGCATTTATTTTATTTTTTACTTATAGTAATACTTCAATGTCTCTGAATGTATTTCTATGTAAATGTTTTTGATAAATTTGAATAAAAACCCTACAACATCATTAGAGGTATTCGTTATATTTTCTTACCCTACGCCATCTTTAGCGAAAAATGTTTTATACACACAGAAATCCTTACAAACACACTTCAAAGCTACTTAAAAAGGAAGTCGTCTTTTAAGAGAAAAGTCAGCAAAATCTTAACTAAACTAACTCTGAATTCTTTTAATTATTCATAGTGGAAATAAGAAATCTAGTTCCGCTTCTCTAAAGAAATGTTTTAATGAACAGCTTTCTAAACAATGTAATTGTCACGATGAATCTTTTTTAAACATTGTTCTGTGAACCTAAATGCTAAGTTAATATTTAAGATTTAATAGAAAATGTTATTTTTATAAATTTACATTTCCAAAGTATTCTTATAAGCTACTCTATTATGTTCCAATGGGTGCTTAAATGTCTTGTTTAATGTAGCAGTTATATTTATCTTACGGAATATTGAAAAATTCTCATTCACATTTCCTTTTATTCGCATTGCCAGGCTATGTCTAATTGTAATGCAAATAAGTAAATGATTTTTATTTGTTGAAGAACTTCAAATAAGTTATTATGCATGGCATGATACTGTTAGATTCAGTAACTAAAATAAATACTGCGACTAAAAGTAAAAGTAAAAAGGAGGAAGAACAAATTGATTAAATTACTGCTCTCTTAAAGTGTATTTAATCTTTCAAAAATTTATTTAATCAAAATCACATTATTTGAAAATCCACGTTACATTATTTATTTAAATCTAAATTACTCGAATAATTAAATATAGAGAGAAATTTAAATATTACATTTTCTAATGAAGGAATGTTTCATATTTCTATGCTTTTGATAAAAGTAAAATAGTTAAAATACGCTTAAATAGGCATCACTCTACCAAAAAAATAAAAGGGAATTTTGATTTTTTTTCATTATTTTATATTATTTTTTAAACTTTAAAAGAAAAGGTTTTAGCCACAGAGACCCAGTAATTATTTCCTGTAACTAAAAAAAGTGCCAGAAACGTACCCATTTCAATTTTTACTCTCCTAATTCCCACTCAACTTGACAATTTGTAGTCCATCTCCATTACTCTCAATACTAATCATCCACAAAATAATGACTCGAACTAATACATTCACTTGAATATCCCTTACACAAGCATCGCGGCTATCAACATTTATTCACCGTTGTCAGTGTTTTATCGAGAACGTAAATGTTTGAGCATATCTATGTATAAATTCAAAATATAATTATTACGAATTCATTACTTTCTAAGACACATCATTTTAGAAAAAAATGCCCTAGGTAAAAATTTTAATGGTTAGCAGCAATATTTATAAAACCATTATTACATTCAGTGCACGAAGACATTACGGATCAATTCCAGTCTTAAACATGAGGCGAGAAGAAGAAAAACAAAATCATCCCGAAAGTAAAACTTGTATTTTTAGGTGTGTTGAGAGAGAGAGAGATGTTTCCTAACGGAAAATATCTTTTTCAGTGTTATGATGCATTTATTTTGATGAATGATGTGATTCAGGTTGACGTCGTACTTTAAAGCAACATAATGGCTATTGGCAACGGACGTCGTAATTTTGAACCACATTAAAGAGATGATGATGTTACTTAAACTGGCACACCCGTCTTCAAGCTGCCACACCATGCCAATGGGAAGAGTTTGAGCCTTGGCAGATTTAACATGCAGCAGCCTCTTTACCTGGTTGGGTTTCAGTGACACTAGGTTTCGAACCCGCAAGTGGCACTAAGTTTCAACAAGGCTATCCAGTAGTTTCTTGAATATGATCATTTTATTACCAAGGTGACCTTGTTTTGATGAATAATATATATTTTGATTGAATTTGAATAGTATTAACTATTTTTAAAATATTTGAGTATGCATAATGAACTATGTATAAGCAATGTATTTCTTAAATTTCAGTCCGAGGAAATCTTTCCAGAGGTAAAACCAAGAAAATAAATAGGATAAGTTTATTTGAAGAAACATAAACCGATCTCCTAAAATAAATTTATCCTATTTATTTTCTTAAATTTCTTTTAGTTAATTACAAGTACACATTTAGAATTAGACTACAGAATGAATATAGTTAAAAAAAAAGTAGTGCAATATAAAATTTCAATAATTTTTCTTCTGTACTTTTTCAGAAATAATAATTTATTAAATAAGTTTTGATTTCTTCAAAAAAAGTTCCTTTTAAAAATGTTTGTCATTTAAAATTGTATACAGATTGAAATTTCATGGAACATTTTCATCCTATAAAAGCATAGTATTTTTCTAACGGCAAAAACGTTATAACTTTAAACTCTTTCAATTACCTGATAAATTCATTTGTTTGATTTATTGTTTGCTGTTTTATGAAAATAACAATAAAAAACATGAACATACTAAATTGTTTAGTGACCATTTAACGAAAACCTCCAGTTTGGCGTAAGAAAAACTGGAAAAAAATGTAATTAACTTTCACACAAGAACAAAAGGTCAAAACAAAAGAATGAGCGATGCTCTGGTCGCCCATGCCACGTTCATTTTATCCAGGCGAAAATCTTTACGCTCAAATACACCGAGAGTTCATTTGAGTTACCCATGCGGATAATACGTTGATCAGTCAATTTTTCCCCTTCCTTAGCTCTAGTGCCTCTTAACCAGATTTTTTTTCCATCCTGCTACCAGTGGGAGATTTCTCGGCATGTTATCTGGAGGCATGTTTGCGAGTAAGCTACTAAATTCAGCATGTCTGACGTAGAAATTGTTGGGATTAAAAGTAACTGAAAACAATGTTGGTGCTGTCGTCGGAAAACAAAGATAAAGTCTTTCAAGGATGAAAAAGAGGGGTATATGCAATGTTTCTCTAGAGATTTGTTTAGTTAAAGAATATGCTACAATATAATTGTTATGCAATTGTGTCTAATACATGTAATATATTGTGACACCTTTTTATTTTCATAAAATATTATATTTATATATGATACAATTTCCAAGAAATTGTGCAAATATAAAATATGTACACTTAGAAAAGTAACTTTGTCTTTGTTTTTAGGTCGTTTTCTGAGACTTTTCTATTTTCTTTTCTAAAGATGCTTCATTCACGACTTTTTACATATTTGAGTAAAAAAAAAAAACGTAATATCCTATATTCAAAAATTTAAATCACTTATTTTTCTACATTTGATTCAAAAGAATAGAAGGAAACTTACTTGTAATTAGATAAGAAGTATTTTTGTAAATAAATTACAACTAATGTTAATATGTTGAGAACACAGGAAAAAATAATCTACGCATTATTTTTGTAAAATTCTTATTAATGATAATAATATCAGTGAAATGAACTGATTTATTCAAGTCAAAAACTATTCGTGATATGAATATGAGCCCCACTTTTATTTTTTATTTGTATTTATAACATAAATAATTGATCTGATCTAAGTTGTTGCTCTTACACAATTATTTCTGTTGTTTTGATGACGATGATTTCGTTTCCATGACGGGGCCAAATCATAGAGTACTATGAGTTTATATGACTATTTTGGCAATTTGTTCAATATTTTCACATAGAGGTTTATTGACGAAAACAGTACACCTATTCCTTGTAAAGCTGAAATTTTCAGAAACCAAAAATTACAATTTCCTTGTAAAGAAGAGCTCATGTTCCTTGCATTCCCTCTAGCAAGAATAGCTGGTTACTAAAAATATAAGCAGGTGTTTGCTAGGTTTCTGAACAGTTATACCAATTTCTATAAGTTTTCTATCATCCCTATCAATTTTCACTCTTCTGTAATGACTTGTTCTTAGCCTAGCAAAGGTATTTGCTGTACAGAGGTCACCACTTATATTACAGGGTTGATGCTTTACCGGATTGTCTTCTATCTCCCTTTTAAATTTGGGAGAGCATTTGCGTTAAATAAGGAAACATAAAGTTGTCATTATTCAAATTTCTAGTCTCTTTAGCCAGTTTATCCGCATTTTGATTGCATTTATTGTCAACACGTGCAGGCAAGCAATGGAGAAAGAATACTTTATTTAACTCAATGCAAATTATGTGCAAGGTCAAAAAAATCAAGGACTAATCGAATTGCTGAAATTTTGAATGCAAAAATTTGATTACAATTTACAAGCTAATGTTGTTTATATATAGTATGCTACTTTTCTTTTGAGCAACAATTTTAATTACTTACAGAAATTGTACAGAAAAGAAATTTTTTAAAACTTAAAATGATATCTGGTGATGGTTTTTAATCAGCTTCATTTGATGGAAATTGTAGAAATCATTCAATAAAAATAAGAATACATTTAAACTAGATATTTTCATATAAGCAAGGTGAGAGTTAATTATTTTCACAAAATAAGAGGTGGTATAGTATTGCCCCAGACGAGCATTATTTAAAATGGAACATACCTTTCATTCTGAGACACAGAAAAGAACTGAATTAGAGTTAAAAGATAAAAACATATATTATATATATACATCTGACATCCTTTTGTACTTGCTTACGTAACATTGCTCCGGTCAAGGTATATGTGACGGTTTGATCTTAGCTCCCTCTTCTAATAACCCTTTTGACGATTTTCTTGTCTTTGAAAATTATTTTATTATAAAACCCTGCATCGCGACGAAGAGAGCATATGATTAAGCTAATTCATACTACTATATATAGCAGAGGTGGGGAACCTTTTTACCATTAGAGGCCACATTTAAATTAGGCAGCAATAAGAGAGGCCGCATAAGCTGATTGACCTAAGAAAGTGACTTTTGTGAAATTATTATAGTTTTTCTATAGATTTAACGATTTATTGCATTATATAGAAAAAATAAAATATAATACTACAAAATTTTAAATATAATATACATATTAAATAATATAAAAATATTATAAAATATACAATAAAAAATATTTTTTTATTCACATTTGGCTTTGTTTTTTGTTTGACAGTAATTGTATATTTGGATCAAGCTTCGTAACACACAGCTTTAATTGATCCTCTAAATGTGCATCTGTAATTTGCGTTCTTAAATTTGTTTTTATTTTTGACATGAGAGAAAATGTTGTCTCGCAACAGTAGGTACTTCCGAAGCAGGAAAGTAAACGGCGAGCATGTTCTCGAAGGCATGGATATTCAACAGCATTTTTCCAGATTTCTATGGGATCCTTTTTAGAGTTAAAAAGGGATTTGATGATACTATCTTCCCCTAAATCAATTAACTCCATTTGTAGTTCTGCAGGAGCCTCGGATATATCTATTAAATGTGGTTCAAATGCCAGTTTCATAGCAGGAGTGTGCTCGTCAAAATCAGAAAATCTTCTAGTATACTCTTCTATTAAACAATCCAAGACACCTACATATTCATCGAATATTTTATTTTCACAGTTCTGCTCATTTAATATTTTAGCTAGCTCCGGGAAGTGTTGTGCAGATATTTCCGATCTACAAAGCAATGTTTTGAAAAATGATAATTTTTTTCTAAACGCTTGGATCTTTTGCCACATTTCATAAATATACCTCGTTTCACCTTGCAGGCAAATATTTAAATTGTTTTGTTTTGTCATCATATCAGACAAAAATGCAAGGTTTCTGAGAAATACTTTATCTGATAGATCACATTCTTTTCCTTGTTCTTGATAAAAGTTTAAAATTTGTCGTCGTAAAGACAAAACTTTTATCAAAACCTGACCTGTTGATAGCCAGCGAACCTTGCAATAGTATGGTAGGTCAACACTATACGTTTCCTCATCTAAAGAGAGCATCTGCCGAAATTCACGATGACGCATTGCATTTACGCGAATATAGTTGACAATGGCAATGGTTCTATCCAGAGTGTCTTGCAAAATGGTAGATTTTGCGCAAAGATTTTGCTGATGCAAAATGCAGTGAAATGATATCAATTTTTTCAAGTTTAAGTTTTCCTTTTTTAACAAAGCAACGAATCCTTCTTTTTTGCCTCTCATGGAAGGTGCGCCATCGGTGCAGACACTGACTAAATTACTGACATTCAATTGTAATTTATTACATACTTCTTTGAAGTTTTCGAAAATATCGGCTCCGCGAGTTCTTCCAGTTAGTGTACCCAACGCAAGTAGTTCTTCGTAACATTGAAAATCTTTAGTTATAGCACGAATAAAATATAAAACTTGTGCCGAATCTGTTTTATCAGTGCTTTCATCTAAGGCAATTGAAAAATAAACATCTTCATTTTGTATAATTGTATGAAGTTGCTCTGTTATATTTTGCGCTAATTCGTGCTGTCGATCTGTTACAGTTCTTCTTGAAAGAGGTAATTGTTTGTATTTTGTCGACATTTCTTGGATCGAACATACTCACTGCTTCAACAATACATTCTTTAATTATTTCAATGTCACTAAATGGTTTGCCCCTTTTTCCAAGTATATGTGCTATTTTATACGAAACAGCAACTGCAGCGGAATTTTGATTTACAAAGGCACTAAAAGATGCCTGCTGATGATGCTTCTCATTTTTCAACTTTTGAAGTGCAGCTTTTCGTGATTCACCTTCTAAAGCGAAATATTTATGTTCTTTATGAGTCAAATAGTGTTTATTTGCATTCGCTTTTTTTAAAGTATTTAAAACTGTATTGCACAACAAACACATCATTTTATCTTTCTCAGCAGTAAAGAAAAAATCTAACTCCCATTCTACATTAAATGTTCTGTTTTCATCGCCTAATTTTCTTCTCTTACTATTTGACATGATGGATAAAAAAACGAATATCAAATATCTTCAACAACTGTTATAAGCCGTGTTACTGTTATAAGAACGCACTGTTAACTACAGTTTGCTGAAGATCGCAACAGGGAAGCGTTGAGAGATGCGAGTCACAGAAGCCAAAGCAAGGTGTGACACTCAAATGGGAGATCTGAAACCAACAAATTTTGTAAATAGTATTTTGTAATTTTAATTTATTTTCAAATAAATATTACATAGAACATTATTCGTTTCTTTTAGATATGTAAATTACATAAACATTGTGGAATTTTCAGTAAAGAAATTTGTGGAATTTTCAGTCTTTGGCGGGATTTTTCGTGCAACTGTCATGGCGTTGATGTACAATAGTTGTTTTTTTAAACGAACTCTACCATTTTGCACTAGGTGGCAAAGGGCCGCACAAGAACCTCGCGGAGGCCGCAGGTTCCCCACCTCTGATATATAGTATAGGTTTTCAGGTTTGTGAGAGATACAGGCTAGTCTGCTATCGGAAAAGAGATTAATCAAATTGAAGGGAAATCGTGTTTTTTTAATATTTGCTACTAAGGTGAACTAATTAAGGTGACGATGGTCACTGAGATTAAATCCAGATTAAATTCATAAAAATCAAAGTGATCACCTTGAGTAAGTGTGGTTAGTATAACTATTTTCACATATCTCGTTTACCTTATTTATTGTCGACTTATTAATTATTTGAGAGCATCTCTTTGTCTGGATCGATTGTAATAGTGTGGTAATTAATATTGTGAATAAATTAGATTATTTTGTTGAACTATGTCTAGTATTTCTTCCAATCTTCTTACACTTTTAGGCCCGCAGAGTAGGTTATTATAGGATACCAAGCATATCTGAACGCAATTTTCTTTTAAAAAGAATCAACACAATTTGCTCACAGATTTTCCAGCAGAAAGCGAATCAGAGGGTACGTTCTTTAAAATCGGCACATCATCAACGCTCTTGAATAATAAGGTTATAACATCGACAGAAACTCCTTTAAAGGCAGTACTGAATCCCTTCTGTAGTGCCTAACGGTAAGCACCGGAAGAAATTTCCCGTAAACATCTAAGCGGTTATAATTGCTGATTACCTGACGGTTCCTTAGTATATCTCACAAGATATTTGATCACTGCAATATACCGTATCTCTTCTTGGTTATCTTCCTCAAGGTTTCCGTATTTTCTATAGTATATTGCATACTGTTTTCCATGTGGCTTAAACATGATGGATTACCAGCACACTTTTTCATCATAGTTTAGCACTTATTCAGCTAGATGGATCAGTCGAAGAGATCTTACAGCATAGTCTCCTCTCTCACCTCACCTATACCTACAACACTTTTTAGTCTGGAAGTACAAATCTTTTCGTAGCAGTCATTCATTTGCCGGTTTGAACCTTTGCTATCGCCCGAGTGGTCGTCACACTGTTCTTCTAAATTTTCTCTTTTCTACCTCTCATAAATTAATGCAACGCTACGTCCCATAATAACTATTGCTCGTCTGGATTGTTACTATCACCTCTCTTACATTTTGAAACAATCTAGGCTCTATCTGTATATATGTGTTCAGGCTTTTCATCTATTCTCAGAACATACAAATTTTAAATTCTTGTAATGAGATTGATATCTTCTTTTGAAATAGGATATAAGAAATTTGCTATCTAATAGTAACAGTGAAAAAATTAAAATCAAAACTTAAATAATTTTAAGAGATAAACTTTTATATTTTCAATGAGTCTGAAAGAAAGAAAAGCAGAACATTTTAATGGGCTAATAAGTAATTTTTATCAATTATAAATTTTTAACTGTATTACATGTGAAGATTGTTATTTTGTTTCATTAGATTGATTAAAATAAAGTAAAAATTCTGTGTATTTGGAATAATTACTATTAAATATGTTAATCTTTATAAATAAATGTAACAGAAGCAATAGTCACAGAAATAAAAAGTTATTCATAAAACATTAATATATACATAAATCAACTATAGATTTTAGAAAAGAAATATAGTGAGCCTTTTTTTAAGAGTTCCTAGTTTCATTAGTATAAAAAAATTGAATTTTTTTTAAAACTATTTTTGTTATAAAACGTGATATTTCTCACCAAGATAAAAATTAAAAAGCAACAGCTCAAAGTTTAAAAAGTCACATAAATGCATACATTTAATGCAAAAAAAATCAGTTATGTTTTTTAAAAATGTAATGTTGCTTTCGTTTCATTTTGCAATTAATTTCATAAATGTCATTTGCATTCCATTCTTTTTTTTTAAATAAATAAGTAATTCCTGAAAAAAGTTTTTCGCAAAATTTATCACATATTTCTATAATAATAATAATAAAAAGTTTAGATATTAAATATTATTTGTCACCAAAATAAAATCCAATTAAATATTTTGACTTGTACATAGATTTAAAAGATAAAATATATTCAAAGAACAGTACTGAAAAAAGAATTTAAATTTTTCTCAGATGTATAAATTTTTTAAACTTAAATAAATCTTAAATTCTTGAAACAGTTCTTACAGAAAATACGAATTTGTCAATTTAAGATTCTTTAAGAAATCGGTTTCTTAAATTTTGAGAAGAAAAAATTTTAATTAATGATAAATCCAGCTTTCTTATTTGCATTTTTATACAGTTACATTTTTATGCAGTATTTTCATTCTATGAAAAAAAGTTAAATAATATTGATATATTTAAAGTATAAAATTTAAGGAAACTCTTTTTAATGAATTAACATGTTTTAAATGATAAAATCTTTCAAAAATAAGTCAAATGTTTAGTCTCGTTTCAATAAACTTCACTCAAAAATAAATTCTACAATTTAATGCACACTTACCTTGTGATTACTGCTTAAAGCAATTAGAAGCAACTGCATTTTTCTCTTTCAAGTATTGAAACAAAAAATAAGTAAAAAATAAAACACGACCTAATTATTTTATTTAAATATACTAAAAATAAATTATAGAAAATGTAAAAAAACATAAATAAACCCAATTTTTAATTTTATTCGAAAACATTCAGGTTTGCAGTGCATTCAGGAACACCTGATTGCAGAATGGGTCTTAATTGAAATAAACATATGAATTGTAAATTATGGGGGATACTATTATTGATATTTAATTTATTTTATAAAATATTATTTATACATATTAAAATTATTTAATGTAAATTAGAAATCATTTTAAATGAAATGAAAGAAAATTTAAAATTGTTTTCACTTATTTTATGTTTTAACTTTTTTATCAGAAACTGTTTCACATTTTTAAAAATTAATTCACTTTAGGAAACAGAATATTAAAAGCACAAAAATAATAAACATAATTTTGCTTGTATGAAATAGTTGTTTCTTTTCTTAAGTTATAATAGATAATAATCCATTTTCGAAATTTAATACTAGAGTGTTAAGTTATCTGAAGGAAATTATTCTAGAATAGAGGCTCATCTTCATAAATTGAAAAACTTTCACTAAATTTTTTATGCCCATTTCTTTAATAGAAATATTGTCCTTGCCTGATATAGTACTTTATTTTACAAAAAGACAGTTCCATTACTTAATAAAATTTAAACTTTCATCAAGGTACATTTTAGAAAAAAATATTTATACATTAGTTTGCTTAAAGATTACATCTTGTGTGTGTATAAAATCGTAATTTATTATAAATTTTCGTTTACATACATAAATAGTAAAGTAATGTGTTGAACGTATATTGTGTTATTTTCTGAGTTACATAGGGTGAGGAGATTTATTTTTAAGCAAAAATATGTTTTTAACTTGGTATTCTTCATATTTTAAAAACAGCTTTTTATACAAAAAATTCGTACTTTAAAACAAATCTGTTTATGATTTAATTTTTGTTTTGTAAAACAATGGAAGTACCGAAGAAAAAAAGAGTAAAATCAAAAGTAAAATACATTATTTTCGAATACTGTTCGAGTACTTTTTTCAAAAGTTTTCCTTCGTATGATTAATGTATGTTTAAATTTCAAGAATTAGATGCATACCATGAATAGGAGTTTATTCTTGTTAAATAAAAGATTTTTAGTTAGGAGAATTATTCAGAAGAATTAAAATTATAATATTTTCAAAGATAGCACGAATTACTTCTTCAAATTTTCCCTCATTTAAGAAATGTTTGTTGAAATTTCAAAAAATTGATGAATATTTTGAAAAGTAATTTAATTATGGTGCCAATTGTTTTATCTAAAAGTACATTATTCAGAAGTAAAAATCCTTATAGTCAAACTCTCAAATACAATTTGGATTCACCATGACAAATTTTTGAAACATTTCGATAAATTCTACAAAATTCATCCAATTATAAAAAGCCTGTCAAAAATATGTAGATATAAATTTATAACAAGATGTTCAATTGTAGTTGTTAAGAATACATTCTATTTTAAGAAGTTAAAACTTCAAATGAAGCTTTAAAATCATTTACTTCAGATATTTCACTAAATATTGTTATAAATATATAGATTATAAATACTTATACGGAAATCTGTATGTTTCAAAATGCAGGCATAAAAAGAAAACATGTTTGATATAATGCTTGCAGAATTTCGGTGTGAATATAAAAAATTGTTTCGCATAATTCTTGATATTATGCTTATGAACTAAACATTCATATTTAATGAAAGTATTATAAGACATAAGAGTAGAGAATAATTGCATCTCATTAACAGACATTTTTCATAGTGTATGAATCATATTTCTCATATTATGAAAAAATAAATAAATATAGATATTTTTGAATAAATATTTAGCTTACATTTCGGTCAAGCCATTTCAGAAACTAAGATTTAACATTCTTATTTTTGCTAATTAATACTTTTTTTATTCTTTCGTTGAAATATATGTTTTCTTTTTCTCATTTTCTTTTTTGTTAAACATAAATTTTTGACTTTATTTTTAAATATATAATTGTTGTTTGATTTGTTAAATATATAATTGTTTTTTTTTTTGTTTAAACATATAATTGTTTTTTTTTGTTTAAACATATAATTGTTTTTTTTGTTTAAATACATAATTGTGACTTTTTCTTGTTTAAATATATAAATGTATTTTTAATAGAAATTTTTCACTCATAATTATGAGATAGATGCATGTTGAAGGCAAATAACCGAAATTGCCATGTAGAGTTTCTATAGTTTTCATGTAGTGTATTGCATACACCAAGGGAAGTTTCCTCAGATTTTATCCATCGCTTTTTCACGTAGAATATCATCAATTTATCTTATGTTGTTCAATTTCGAATTTAAAATATTTGCTAATTATCTTCGAAAATTTCTGAAGGGCAGTTAGAATATCTAATATGTTCGATATTGCTATTATCTTCAAGTTTGTTTAATATTGTTATGTCGCAGAATATACAGTTTCTCTAATTTTCTTAACTGAAGCGTTAAGTATTTATTTACAAAATATCAAATGTGCTATGCTAATGAGTTTTACAAAATATATGGTCCTGGGTGCTTGAATGTTCACCTCACACAAATTAACTTTTAAAATTAATTTATGATCATTAATGAAATAACATTAGAAGAAAATATCATCAAATCGTCAATATAAGCTTCTGGAAATTTAGTAAATTCTTTTAAGAACACATTATGTTTTAAAGAAAAGTTTTTAGACATATTTATTTTTCTAATTTTATTTAGTTTTAATTTTATCAATTTCTTTAAAATAATAGAAAACGTGCAAGCATCGTCGTTTGTATGACGCTTAAGACACAAATCTTTCATGTTGACTGAACTTTAACACTGAATTCTATCCAACAATAAATATGTATTACTTGTTCCCTATACTTTGGTAAAAGAATTAAATTTATTTTTCGTTGGAAATAATTTTTAGTAAGACCGAACATTATTCATAAACGTTACTTTTGTTTAAGTATTCTAAAACCGTTTATAGCTCTATTCTCCTATATTTGAACGATAATTAAAATGCTTTGAGGCATATTGAATTGCACTGCTTTTAGAATGAGACTTATTACTTAAACATCTTACAGAAATCATTTTTGAACTTTATAACACTTTCAGGTTTGAAATATTGAACGTTAGATGTACTTATACGAATAGAAATATACTTATAAAGGTGTTCTTTCCTTAGATTTTAAAAATAAATTAAATGCATGCAAACTTTTTTATTTGTATGTATTTAATACTTCCATATATCAATCCCATAAAAATAAAGTTAGGCCAAGTAATACGCTTCATAGTTTTCAACTGCGGTCAATTCATAAAATGTGCAGTGGTCAATTAGAACCACTTCATACATACACTTCGATAGATCTAACATTCTGTAGTGATCAATGTTTAGTAATATCAGAGTTTAAAATATATCAAAGTAGAAATGAAATGCGGGTACATTTATGAACATCATTATATGACGATGGTTCTCTTAATGTTGCATTTGTTTGGGCTAGCTGCCCTTTATCTTTGAAAGAAAGAAACAAAAGAAAACACAATCTGTACAAAAAATATAAATATATAATTTTTCTAGAGAAATGAAAAAATCATGGAAGTAGGATTTTCTTTTAGAAAATTGTGTAAGTTATAAAAATTCTGAATAAATTTTTGTACCCTACTGCAAAAAAGAAATGTTTACTTTACATTTTTTTCAGTCAAGCTATTCTTTAAACTTATGTTGCAATAATTAATATTGCTCTAATTTTGACATAGAAAAAAAGTATCTATCGTGTTCAATAAGTTAGCTTTACAGTAATAAACTATGTGTTTTTTACCAAAAAAAATATAATTAGGATAATTGTTTTGCAACTCTATAAGTTTACGCTGCAGCTTTCATCTGGTATGCATGATTATGATATAAAATTTCAATTTTGAAACAGTTTTTTATGCTTCAGACATTTGCATCTCAAAAGAAATTTCGAGACAATTAAGAATTCTTTAGAAATCTTTAAATACAATGAAAAACATTTTTTCTTTGAATTTAATCATTTTGCCTTCCCATTTTTATATACTTTGGGAAGATTGTAAACCGTATTATAATTTTTAGCTTGACATAGGATACTTAAAAAAATATAATATTAAAAAGATTGATTTTACAATTTTAATCACCCACGATAAGTACAATAACTCTAACTAAATAAATGAACATAATATATTTGCTTTTTAATTTTCGAAAACTAATGAAAATAACTTAAAGGAGTTATTTTAAAAAATAACTATCAAACTTTAACTAACAGTATTAATAATAAACGGAAATCTTCACATCTTAATTCCTTTAACCTGAATTCTTTGAAATGAAAATATAAAATTCATTCCTTAAGTTTTAGAAGAAGGGTTATTGAATTTCTATATGTATGTATTTTATGCCATAACCTATATTACTAATTTTTTTTTAAAATTCTAATTCGAGCAGGACATATAGCTATTCATTGCTCTGCCATATGATTTATAAAAGAATAAATACATTTCTATTATTCTTTCAATGTATAGAAAAATGTTCTTAAAACTTTGCAATCCAATCTTAATATATTATCAATGATATAGTAATTCTAATAAAAATAGATTTAAATATATAGCAGTAAAATAAAAATATATTTTATCCACAATAAAGTATCTGTTATTTAAAAAATATGTTTAAGCGAAAAACGTTGTTTGAAAAAAAATTAATTTATGACACTGAATCTTGTAATCTCTAAAGTTTATGTTTCTAATTTAATTTTATAAGCCAAAAGATTGAGTTAAGGATGAAATTTTAAAACCACGAATTTACAAGGTGATTATAATTGAACCCCCTCTTTCAAAATTTAATAAGAAATGGTCAGACTGACTTTAAATTTGAACTGAATATACTTGAAAAAGGGAGAAATATTATAAGAAAATGCTTTAAAATTTATCGATAAATAGCGCTGTAAACTACAAAACGAAAGTGAATTCGACAACAGATGGTATTTTGAGTCGGTTTTCAACGACTGTGGCATGAGTTGGAAATTAAACCAACTGTAGTGTTCAATGTGAATGGTTACTTAGATTCTTTAGCGGAAAAAATAATTTCCAGATCATTCAAGAGTTGTACTATTATTAAAACTCCCATTCACCATGAATAGGTCGTACCGCATTGGATGAGAAAAAACAGTTTTTAATTGTCCTTGGGCCAAAATAACTTAAAAATTAATAATGAAATTGCCAAAGATTGTTTTTTTCTAATGCAATACAACTTATATATATACTCTTTTTAAAATTTATGGAGATCCAATTTGAAGTGAGAATTTAATTATAATCACCCTGTATTATGTATTCAAAATATAAATTATATTATATCATATTCATAAAAAATACGATGTTATTTTCAATCAATGTATTTGATAATGCGATACGGTAGTTTGTTTCCAAACTAAAGGTACGATAATTGTATGCTAGAAATTAAAAACAAACACACACACGCAGTGAAGTTCTGCTTAAATTTTGCTCTATGATAATGTGGTCATACTAGTCGTTGACCACATTGTCATATCATCCTCACACCAGACAATAGTCGTCTACAAACAGAACTAAATGCTGGGTCTACTCTCATTGGAGAAGAGTACGCAAGTTCTAAGTTAATTGATCTAGTTATTATTATAGTTTAGACACCTCTGTGCAAATGGGATCTATTTTTAAATCTCAGCAACGGAGAATGCACAAAATATTGAGTCCTATTTCTCTTACACATCTGACTACCGTTTTTTGGGAAGCCCTCTTTCTTATTGCAACAGTAAACTCATCTGCCACCTACTTCACTGCGGTAAGGGATGATATCAAAGTTAATGGCAACGTTGTCATGATCCAAAGGTCCGAGGGTTCGGGGAAGAAGCATACATGATCAATAAATAGTAATTTCATTTAAACTTTAGCTCTTTACGAAATGCAATTCCATACCTTAACTCTGGATCAATTTGAAATCTTAACCTGTAATCAGTGAACTAAATAATGTAAGTTACTTATCTGGAGTGGAAGCACCTTGTATGATCCTTTTTAAAGCTCTATGGAATGGTCAGATCCAAGTTTGGTTACTTAACCACATCCTGATGATTTTTCCTTCGAATATTTATTTTCAGATGCGCGACCACCAGTCGCTGTCCAATAACACTTGAAATTCAGTGTAACGATCAACGCATAACCATTAATTCGCCTACTCAAAGACTGGCTAGATACATTTGCATAAAATCTAGTCATCTCTACGGAAAGAAGTTTTGGAACTAAAATCACAGTTAAAAAAATATTTTCACCAAAAAGATTAGTAGAAGACTCGAATAGGACCCGTTACAGCGTCCAATATCTTTCACCCCTCTTCAATCTTTTCAATGCTGCGTTCATTTGTAAAACCATCTAAATGATATCAATATGGCATACTCCAAAAGACAAATTTCATCTTCATTAACTAGATCTTTTTCACTTATCATTTGAATAACACTCGTCTACATGGTAAGCATTTTTTACGTTTCTTAACACGTGGTAAAAATTTTGAAATGAAACATTTTAATGAGCGAAACTCTTCTGCCTGTATCTCATACCTATTTAAATTTCATTTCTTAGATTTAATTTTTTTTGTTTATGGGTGGTATATCCCACTTTAGAACTGACTACTAGAGAGCTATTTGGGTCGTGACTTTGTTGAAAGGAGTCTCTCATAACTTGTTCATATTTTTAAAAATATATCTCGCATAGTGTGTTAAGATTTCAAAATTCCATTATTTGTGATTGACTTTCCGATATCGTTGATAAACTAAAATATTATTAAAAACATATAACAATAAATTTAAATTACTTTGAATTTAGGTGTATATTTTATTGTACCATATTTCCTCAAGACAAAACTGATGCTAGTTAGGATTAATTTAATATTCAGGGTATAATCGTTTCTTTCTGGACCTAGAAACTGTAAGAAATAAATTTTAGCTACCAAATATTTAATAAATATTTCTAGTAAAATGTTTCCACTAATTAAAATCAAATGTCTAGTACAGCTAAAGGCTTTAATTTGATTTTCCTGCCAAATATTAGCCATTTTTGATGAATTCATACCTTAATTTTAAGAACTTCGATATAAAAATGTTTAGCATGCCCTACTTATTTCATTTGAAATGGGAGTTTTCCAACCCCCCTCCCTCTCTGTATAATCAATTTAACATTAATACCATGTGGGTAGCAGTCAACCTTATAAGTTATAGCCCGTAAATCATCATGGATTTGATCACTTAAACTTAGTTTTTGACTTTATTCCTGATATTTCGAACTGCTAATAGGATTATTTTAATTTGATACATCTTAGAGCAGAAATGCGGTTGTAGTCAGAACTATACCTGTTGATCTGTCTGTTAGGTCTTTACTGAGCGTAATGGGTTGTAAAGGAGCAAAGTGGCAATTCATCGATTTGGCGACATATGGCGAGCGGAGCTTGGCGGAGAAAGCCTAACTTTCCTCGGACTTGTCTTTGAAAACCTCCCAGATGTGAAAGATCTGCTTTCTGAAGTAGTCGCATATTTATCCAATGCAATAGTGTTTCAAAGTTTCAAAACTATCAAAACGTTTTTACGGAAAAAAAGTTATAAATGCATTACGCAATGTGGATGCATTTGATCATCGGTGTGATGGCTTTTAAAGGTAAATTATGCTTCTAATTTAATTATGTCCTTAGAAATTCCTAAATGAAACTTTTGGTTTCTCCACGTGTTTGTATTTGATCTCTTACTATTTATTTCCTACTTTTGTGACGCGCGTGGTATTTTATGAAGCTAAATTAAAATGTATACATAAATTTAATTTCTTTTATCTAATGTAAATTGCTTAATTTTCGTGCTCATATTTTGTTTCTGGAAAATTACTTGTTTTGCAATGCAAGTCAGTAAAACTTTCTGCTAAATTTTGTCACATTTCTTTTTCTAATTTTGTCATCTCTTCAAATTAAAATTGTTTTCATTTTTAAAATTAAAATTTTAGTCAATTTTTGAAAATTACATTATAATTTCATTGTTTGACAAACATAACTTTCTAATGAACGCAAAATATAAAATTTGATGTTTCTATTCATTGTTAAGTAATTTTTATAACTTTCAATATTTATGAAATTAAACTGAACTAAACGATTACATATCAAATAGTTCAATAACCACAAGCAAAAATACATAACATGTATAAGCTCTCTTCAAACCCATCTTAGAAAAGTAATTTTATCTGTTGTACCTAAAATAAAGGTTCAAAATTTTAATTTTTAAAAAAAGTGTTTTTATTAGTATTTAAAATATGTGAATGTAATTATGCGTGTAAAATTGGTCAGATACCTAATATATAAGTTAAAGTTATAACACAAATTATAAATATATATATATATATATATATATGCGAAGTAAGACGTATAGTCGAAAATAAATACTTATTTTACTAAGTAAAAAATATATATTATAAAAACGACTTCATCATATAAAAAAAAATTAATTTAACTGTCTAAGATTTTTAAAGTTTTTTTTAGGGGGGGGGGATTTGACGAGAAATAAATAAGCTATAATTACATAACAGTAATAAAAATGTGAATGCTATTAATTGATTTCCTAAAAATTTTGTCTTGTACATCAAGATATACTTCACTCATACAGTGACAGAGAAAGAAGTTCATAAATATAAAATTTCGATAACTCACCATTATTACAGGAAGGGAAAATGTGGATTATATAATGAACATTTACATTGATTTACCAACTTATTAACAGTTTAAAAAAATAAATATTATTACTAAAATTTTCGATATAATTCCATTGAAAAATAAGGATAAAAAATATATAAAACTGGTATTCAAATTAAGAAACTTTGAGGATCTTGATTTGCATATCTAAATACTGTCTAAGAGTGTGAGTGAGTGAACATTAATGTCGCACTGTTCAGCTACACACGGGCTTTTGGTGACGGTCCGCTTAATTTTGAACCATGGTCAAGTGACGCGGACGATACATTATCTAGCACTCTCCCCCCCCCCTAACTACAACACCACACCAACGGGAGAACGTTTGGGCTCCCGACAGATTTAACGTGCATCAATCCCCTATACGGTGGGTCTTCAGTGGTACTGGGCTCAAACTCATGACACGTTAGCCATGATCCGATACCTTGACAACTTTGCTACCGCGGCTACTCTAAGAGTGTGTGAGTGACTATGCTAAAACAACTATTAAGAAAATTTAATGCGTAGCATGTAATTTGCTATCAAATGAAATTTAACCCTTTCATAATATAGTCTGTCATCTTTAAAAAAGTTAAATTATGATGGTAAAATTATAAATGCAATTTTTCAAAAATAGATACTATTTCAATTTATATCATTTTTGAAATCATTTTTCCAATTTTAAATACTTAATGTACAACCTGCAAATCTTAATGAAAAAACATATACAAAATCTAAGAAACAAAATTATTCAATTTTTTCCATCTCCGTGTAATTTTTAACTAATATAAAAATAAATAAGAAAATTGAAAATGATAATTATATTGATTCGTAAAGGTAATTTTAATTATAAATAAAATTGGAAAATAATTATAGAAGTAATTATACTAATTCATAATTTGTATATATTAATATGAGAAAAAAACCGAAGTAAATTCCTAAGAGAGTTTTAGGTTTACTATACTAATAAAAGAAAGCCGTTGGCTAAACTGTACTCTATTGGGCTTCCCCACCACAGATCCGGAGTTTAAATCCCGGGCTGGGCGTGGTTGACTCGGCCTTTTATCCCTTCAATGGGTTGGTAAATGTGTACCTAGTCTGATTGGGAACTAAGAAGTAGGAGTTTTGCGTCAGACAATTTACCTAATCGAAACATCTGTTCATGCACCTCAGCACTCATGGTCACGAATACTGAAAAGAATATAATATATCATGATCCTCAAGGGCTGTTGCACCACTGAGTTAGGTTTACTAATAAATACATATCTAAAACGTGAATTATTATTTTTAGATTTAGCTAGATATATATATATAAATCTTGTGAAAGAATGATATCAGATGTTTGATTAATACTCCATTGGCTATAGATTTAATTAAGAAAACATATGTACTCTATTAAACGTATATAAATTATCCTTAAAGTTTTATTGCACTAAAATTATTTTATTGAAATCTAAATATGCTTTCATAAAAGTAATAATTAAGAAATTAAAATTTATTCTCTTAGAAAGAGGTGAAAGAGAAATCTCAAAGAAACTCTTTAGGGGTAATATTAATCAAATTTCGTAATAAGTCTCTGCCACCAGGTCTAAGCTATTGGAAATCTATTAAAACTTTTATTTTACTTATTTTAATTATAACAATAACACATTTACCAAACTTTTAAATTAAAAATTTTTTTTATCGTATGTTACTTTAATCATTGAAGTCAATTATTATTTAGAACTGGAAGTCAAAAACGGTTCGTTATGAGTTGAATTATTTATGTAAGTAAAACGTGTGAGCTTCATTTACACGAAGAGCCAGAAAATTAAATATACAAGCTTACGAGTATTTCTGCTTTAAATCTAGGTATTATTGTTTTACATTTGCTCAAATATTAATGCAAATTTTCCCAGTAGTCGAATAATACAATCTACTGATTCTAGCCAAATTTGAATATATAAATACTTTACTTACTGAATGGTTGCACAGACTTGGTTTTTGATTAGAAAGACAAACGGTATTTCAAATGTAATATTCGAAACTTTGTATGTGGATCGTCGTTCCAATGTGCTCTTATTAAATATTTCTGATTTTCTACCATGGAATCTCACAGCATTTGTTATCGTCTTCAGTAAGGATTGACGTTGAAAATAAGTTATGTGGAAGAAAAAATCTTGAGTGTAAGACACATAGCTGAAATATAAAGTATGAACAAAGTGAATATAAAATCACCAACAAATGTTTTTACTGTAAATTTATTGTTATTTTCCAGGAAAATTTTAATATCATTAGAAATAGTTCTTGTTATTCATTAACATTTGAAGCAATTTACCTTAGAATGAAACAATTACATGCGTTGCGAATTAAAATTGTTTTTTATGTCATTCAAATATTCCATCTATATATCGTTTGTAATAATTGTTCTTCCCTTTTTGTGCAATTACATATCTGGTGAAACATGAAGAATGAAACGCATGGTTTTAATTATAAATGTCTGAGATTTAATATAGATAAGCAAATACTCTTCCTGCAGAAACTAATCGCTGTAAGATAAATATTTTAAACGAAATCAAAACCAAATAAATATTATATTTCTCAATTTACCTTACTATAGAGTTATACATTGTGCAGTTGGTGACGTGTTCAGAAATAATTATGGCTCCTCTAAGAGTACTCTCCAGTATTCTCCTAAGTTTCGATAAAAGATTCTGAGGCTCCCGTAAATTTAGCATTAATTAATCCTGATTATTTCGAACGAAATTCCGTTAGGAAAAAAATAATTCTACCTCCTAATTCTATATAAAAATATTACGCCAAGAGAGTTACGATCTTAATATTCCAGGTAATGTGGACTCGTGCTTTTGTACAAAATTCACGAGAAGTTATCTGGATCCAAATCATTTCTGAAAGGTACTTCATAACTTACCTACAATAAAATCGTTATTTTTCTGATCCATTTTAGTAGCCTACAAACAATTAACTGTCTAAGATATGATGCAGGTAAAATTGTAAAAAAAAGTGAGTAATGTTTGCTAGAAGTTTTAAAAAATATCAGTTTTCCTCTCTTCCATTGTAATTTAATTATAATTTATTTTAATTACTACAATGGATTTTAAACATAAAATAATTACATTGAAAGCGGAAAACGCGTGATACTCAATTTCACTGTATCAATGCTTCTCAAACTTTCAATATTTGCGACCCAATTTTCAGTCATAATTTCCATCGCCCTCCTCCCTCATACAACAACTAATGCAGTACAATGCTATTTCAACGCTAAAGCTACAATGCTAATTTAACTACAAACTGCACAAATTACCAAAAATAAATATTATATTTTGTATATAATTTTGTATATGACAAGAACACAGAAGTTACTATTAATTTTAATTTAGTTTTCATTAATTAATTAGCAAATACTGTGTTCGCCGTACTGATATATTTATAAGTATCTAATGTCAGTGTTGTGTTTGTGTGATATGTATTTTATTTTTTATTATGCCAGAATGTATTTGTTTTGTTTCTATTCAGTAAATTGATAATTATTTTAAATCTTTTATTTTCAACCTTTCGATATTCTCGTGCCACTCACGTAAGGTTATCATGCCCCACAGTTTGAGAAACACAGCACTATATAAAATTCTAATTTTGATAAGTACAAGGAATGAACACATTGAGGCATTTATTAGTTAATATTTATGCATTAAAGTCTTATAATACAATGTTAAACCTTTTTGTTAATTATAGGTTATATGTTAATTTAAATACTTATTACTGATAATAATTGTATCAGCACATCTTAATTGTAACTGAAATAAGTACGTCATTTTGGGGGAAAGTAAACTAAAAATCATTTTCGCAACTACACCAATACATTAATTTTAAATTTATTAATAATAAGCAATTATATTTTTATAGCTCTATAATAAGTATGATATAAAGGAATTTTTGTACTTATAAACCCTGTGTTCCAACATAACATGAAAGTGCCCAATCGCTTCTTTTGAAGAAATGAAAGAAAATTTTTGAGCAATCAATTGAGATTTATCTCTTAAAATCTTAGATCTATTTTAAATTGACCTCAAAAATAAAGCAGATGGTAGCTGACTTCGTAATCTTCAAGCACACATTCAAATTCAGCTCATCAAGATGTCACTTTCATAGTAAATTTTATACTAAACTCTTCATGGAATGTGGACATGGTAGCATACTTTATTATTTTTTATTTTATAATAAAACTTTATTAACCGATTGTCTATAATAAATGTACCTTTAATAAAGTAGAAACTGTTTTAATTTTACCCCTTTTTAAATATGCTTAAAAAACATTGCGATGTTCTGCAAAAAAAGCCTTCAAACTAAAAAATAATCGGTTAACATGATACTATTTTACCATTTTCATTAACATAGCTGTTAAATATTTAGTCATTCAGTGTATTACTTAGAAGGACTTAAAGGTTTATAAGACTAATATTTGATTTTAACTCCGGACTAAAAATATTTCAACACCATGAAGCAATCATACGAGTTAGCTTAAACTGGTAGCATATGTAATAATTAGATGCTTTATTCATAAGAATAGAGTTACAGAATCAAAGTACATATGAGAACTAAACGATACTATCGAAATTGCTGACTTAGAATTTAAATGTGGAGTCAAAATTAATGTTAAAATATCTGTAACTTTCTGTCAGTGAAGAAATCTTAATAAAATGCCTCAAAAATTTAACGACAACAGAGAACTCTTTATGAAAATTTTAAGGGATTGATGTTGCTCTGGAAATTTATTCTATTCGTGACATAGTAGCACGTATAAAACACAATTCTGCGACATTGAATTGAATATTCAAAAGCAGTGGGCCCAAGAGATCCGAAGTAATCCAGTAATGTATAACGTAAGAATACGGATAACAGAAACCTCATCCATATAGCATTCATAGAGCACACAGCTGTATTTTGACAGTGAGTACCCCAGTAGATCCATGTTATAGTTATGTCATTGGTTCCCCCCGTAATTTATATGCATTTTCAGCATCACGGGCTATGTGTAAGAACACTTTTGCTTCGGATTCTCATTACAGAAAATCATCCATGTTTGTTGCTTCAATGTCCTTAATGACATTATTAACACACCCATTGATAATAATTCATTATTTAATATGGATTAAAGTTTTATTTGGACGACAATGTTAGATGTATCTACGTTGGAGTGTATTACTTTGATTAACGTATATTTCTGAAATGTAATACTCAACGCCATACTTAAAGAAAGTAAAACGGAAAGGGGCTTAGAACACTGTTGGACAATTTCAGCTCCTAATAATTGTCTATAACCTTAACAGACGCCAACACATCAAAGACATTATGGAGCTAAAAGTCAAAATCTTTCTTAAAATTTTTCCTGGAGCTGTCTTTTTATTAATAATTCTCATTTACTCATCACCAGATATTCCTTCTTTTCAACACAAGAGATGGACCTTCTCCCTGGAGTAATTATTCACTGGTATATCACTTATTGAATATATCTGTGATTTTATGTTGCAGTGTATTTTTCGTGATGCTAGTCCTACGTCAGATGTAGAAACAATTGGGGTGGAATAAGAATAACATAGAAAACTCGTCCTCAAGTAAAAACTGAAAATCTGATAATTCGTATAAAGCCCTTATTACAACATATAGTATATTAACCAAAAATTTCTTAATTTTTTTCGATAAAATGTGCTCGTTTATTTGTGCAAATGCTACAATTTTTAAAATAAATTTTATCAAATTTGAATTAGTTCGTGGTCATTTTTAGATACACAAGCATATATTCGGTACGTTAATGGTGTGTTTCTCTCTGAGTCCAGAGATCAGTGGTTTTTATTATGAATTGAAAATTCAGGCCGTTGCAGCGTAGAGTTATGGGCTCGAGTCCTGATAGCACTAACGATCTGTCATGCAGTGGGTTTTATGATCAATAAAATTTTTAAAGTATTACATTTCCAAGTGAGGTTTGCAAGCTCAGGTGGCTTATTTTTGAATTGACCATAAATAAGAATTACGAGAACCGTCATCGAAGACCATTTTGTTGCTTTTAAGTACGAAATTAACAATCAAGCATCTAGATAAACAAAAGTATATGGACAATCAAGAAATAAGTAATTTATATAAAGCCATATCTGCCCATGGGCTTTTAGTAAAATAAATATATGTCTCTCATTCCTTCAGTTTTTACAAATGAATTGAACCAAATATTATCACACTTTACAATGAGGGTATTTATTCTAAAATGAATTTTAAATAATATTTTTCATAAACTTCCTTTCTAATAAACTTTTTTCCCGTTCGTTTTTCTTTCTCTTTGGCAATGGAGAAGATGAACTAAAAAGTATTTATCGTTTTTCATTTCGTATTTTCTTTTCCACATTTGCTTGTATATCAGTAGAAATTTCCCTCGAATCACAGTCTGAGGACAAATATTTTCTATGAAAGTCCTTAATTATAATTAATAATTTTTTTTCGTGTATATAACATTAAAATGAGTAGATCTTTAAAAAAAATTTTAAAAAACAATTATCAGAAAATTATGTATGCAGTATTTGCATGCTCTCAAAAACTTTTATGAAGCTCATGACACGCTAAAGAAACTGCCTATTTTTTTTCCTTGAGAAACTTTCACGCAAGATCTCCCTCCTTTTAAACCAGATAATAACATGAATTGAGATAAATTACTGAAAAACGTCATCCCCGGTGCAAAAATCATTGTTTTTACATATTTTGAAAAAAAAAACATCATATTTTTTTATTTCTCACATTTTATACCTTTATCACAATTCAATATTCTTTAACCTTTCTCTAATATTTTAGTATATATAACGCCTTTGGAATCTATATGAAAACAGACTTTCAACTTATTAAGAAAGTGAACTCTTTATTACTTCACAGTTAAAATAAGGCAAAAATAAGTGTAAAAAAATTAGAAATGATTGCTTTATAGGAAAACCCTTCACTATTTATGTTGTTGAATGATTTACATTTGTATGATTATGTTTTCGAATATTTGACAAAATCAGATAAAAATTTTCAATTTCGCTACGAAACTTGAAATAAAATATTCTATTCAGTTTTAATCTCATTAAATGAAATATAACCATTTGATCAACTTTTTAAAGTAAGTAAAATCCAGGACATATTTCTAAAATTTTATTTAAATATTCAATACAAACTTGCAAATGTAATTGGAAGTAAGAAATAAAATCCAGATTTGAAAGCATAGAGATTGCAAAATATTTAGAAGTAAGTTTAAAATATTTCAAAATAAAATTTTAAAATCGTTTACTTTTGAAAAACACAATAATAAGTATCATAAATATCGTTTATTATGAACTCTCCTCTTATAATCAAAAGTAAACTTATTCTTTACATCATGTGTTTAATTCCATAGGTGCATTTAAGCTTGTGCCTGGCTAAGTGCAAATGATAAAATTTCAAAATGAAATACTTAAGAATGAAACATTTATCTGATGAGTACATTTGAAGCATTTACACGTACAAAAAATTATATTCAGGTTAATAATGTCTCAAATTTTGTCACTTGGAAATTTTTAGTTATTGGAACTATTCAAAACATGTAATTGATTTAGTCAAATAATTTGTTAATATAAATTCAAAAATTGATGAGAAAGAATCTTAAGCCAATTAAAATAACTTATTATGCCTTAGAGCAAGACATTTCAATTAATTATAATCAAGCCTAAAATTACTCGTATTTTGCAAATGTCAAAACATATTTCTTGGGAGAGTAATATTTAAATAAAGCAAAGACAAATTGCGGTACAAAAATGAAAGATTAACAAATGGAACTTTTACAAAAATTTACACATTCTCTAGCATATTAAAACGTTATTAACAAATATTCACGTGCGTTTTCAGCATGCTAAGAAAATGAAACTTCACAATTTTTAATGGTTCAAATTACAATTCCCATTCGCAAATTAAACAAGAAGATTTAGAAGTTAAGAAAAGGATCTACATAGCTGGAAGAATTTGTAATTTCATAAAAAAGAGAATTAAAATGTAATACGTATTGGGGGATATTTTTATTCATTAAAAAATGTGAAATTTATTTTGAAAATCGATAAATGTATTCTAAAAATTTAGTAAAATATCCACAACGAAACATTTTAGAAATTATATCAATTTCAAAATAATCCCACAAATTTATTAAGTAAGTATCTAGCGAATATTTTCCAGTATGATGAATTTTTCGTATAAATTTGAGAGTTTTTGACTTATCGCATTTTTGCATACTTCTGGGGAGTTTTATTATTTTTACTGCTTCTATAGTAAGTGTATATTAAATGCTTTTGATAAATGTATAGAGCTGGAGCTTTATAGTAGTTTAAAGTTTAGCTACTTCCAATAATAAATATTAATATTGAATTTATAAGTTATTATCTAACACATATACATAAGAAAATACACCAAGTTAATTAAATTTTAAACAAATTTCCCTTGATAAATATTTTGAAACTAAGCAATACTCACAATTAAGAGAATAATCATTCTTAATTGGTAGATTTTAAACCAGATTGGATACAGTCATTTGTTTTCTAAATGATCTCTTGTATATTCCAATGTAAAAATTAATATAATTTAGATTTACAAATTTGATAAAACTGGAGTATTAAAACATGATTTGTATTATTTATTTAAAAGTTTATATGATCAACACAATCTCCATAAGGATATTTTAAAAATTATGAAAGTTGAGGAAAACAATATTAAGTAAGGTATTTTACTGTAATTCACACTGAAATTTTCAAACAAGTTGAACGCAATTTATTACCCTGCATATCTTGAGGCATTTTAGTATAATTTCATTTGCTTTATGATGCGAAAATTTATCGTAAAATGTGTGACATAATTACCATTTAGTATATCTTAAAATCTAGCATGTTAGTAATCATATTTGTAGTGATTTTGATTTTATTATTGAATTTTCAAAGATTTCAGTTATTTTCATCAACCAATTTTATAAATTTATTTATATTACTCTAACATCTTTTAAAGATACTGCACACACAAATTCTAAATTCGACTGATATCTAAAAGTATGTTTTGCGGTAAATTAAAGCATTTTGAAGAAAAATAAATGCTATAATTAGGTATTAAATCTGTTTTAGTAATTAATGTATTATATTTATGAATTTTTAAACAATAATATGCATACTAAAAATGTATACGTAAAAAAAATTAAAAATTAGCATTATTAGATTAAATTTTTACTCTAGATTATATATATGTATCAAAATTATATCATGGTTTCATATAAGTTTTAATTATGTAAGATTAACTTAAATTAAGTTTAATATAAACTAAGCATTTGTATCTAATTGTCAAAACTCATGATTTGAATCACAACTGTAGACCAGTTTATATGAAATTCTAACCATGGAATAGTTCAGGGGAAACATACTAATGGCAAATTAATTAGTTTATAATTGGCTCTTAAGCTATAGAATTGTAGGAGGTTACATCAAATTACAATCAGAATGCATTGAGAATAAGATTATATATAGCACGAGTAAGATGGTAATTATATATCTTAGTAGTGCAGAAGTATATAAGTTTAATATATGTGTATTGAACAAATTGACGAACACTGTCTTAATATGTAGGTTGTAAGAAAAGTACGATTACACATTCAAAAATTAATTTAAAATAAAAAACAAATATTTTCGTTTACAGTTTGTAGTGTTCCATAAATAAAATGTAAAAGTTTATGTTAAAAGAAATACAAGCTATGTAGCACAAGGTCCCATTTTACAACGTTATCGTTTCTAAGTGAAAGAATAAGTGCGTGGTTTATCAAATTTAAATATCGAATCATCAGGTAATGGATCGAAAAAGAAAGTTCAATAGTGTGGCCACACAGATATCCTGACATAACTCATTTAGAATTCTTATATGGATATGTAAAAATCATTGTTTGCGAATTTAAAATTACTAGCCCTGAAGAAATGAAAAGTAAAATTAGCGTGATCATTGAGATTGTTAATGTCAAAATGCTTCATAGAACATGGCTAGAAGACTCGAAGAGACTCAATGTGTTGCGTAAAATTAATGGTATGTGCATTCAAACCATCGTAAGGCATCGTAAAAAATAAACTTAAATGGGCTCTTCATGGATAAAAATGTATGCAAATATCTTTATTTTTTTCGTAATTAATATTTGAAAATGAAGTACCATCATTTCGGACACCTGATATTTCATTTGTATATTGCATATGTATATAGTTTTATGAAATTAGTGTTAAAAATTAATTTTAAATGTCTAAGAAAATGTCACTAGATTACATATTTAGAATATCAGATTATTACTATTGTAACTTATTTCACTTCATGCATCGATTTTGAAAAATGTTTGCTTCAAAAGGTAATATAATGTAAGGAATTTACAACCTTAAATAACTCGAGAAAAGCTATTGCAATTAGCGCACACCTGTTTATGTATTTGTAGCATATTAACACATCGTGTAGAATAATTTATAACAAGGAATACTTTTATAAAAAAATTGGTTCAGATATTATGTTGTTACATGTTTAAAACCAGTTGGATTCAATTACTTGTTCCTATGGAACGATTTGTATTCCAGGGGGAAAAAATGCATGCTTTTAAATCTTGGAGAGCTTCCAGAAAAGATTACCACACACAATTCAAAGTAAATCTTAAATGCAACAAAAGTTCCTTGTGTAAATGTAGATGTTTTTACCCTTTTAACTTAATCCCTCCCAATTCTTCACACTTTGATATAAAACAACTTCCCTTAATAAAATGATCTGACTTTGTTCCATTCAGTTGACTGGAAGAAAATATGGAAACTTGTTTTTAGAGGGGGAAAAAGATTGCATGAATAATTTAAAGAGCAAATGTTTCACAGACTCAATTCAGAAAATTTTTCCTTGAAACATGACTCTGATTCACTTTAAAATATTTGCTGACGCGAAGCATTTTTCTTTTGGTTGAAGTTTTATGCAAATGATATTGTTTTTGATAAAATACTTCTTTCAGTATAATAAAATATACGAAAAAAATTCTTGAAATTATAATAAATTACAAAACAATGGGCAGCGTACAAGTTTCTTCTACCGTACAGAGGTTTTACTGATAACAGCCTATAAAATAATTATCACATTCCATTAACAATGTATTGTCATTATATATTTATTTCTCATCCCTACTTCAATATTTTTACTTACAAAATTATACACTTACTATAAAACCCTGAACACTTACAGATTTTTCTGATAAGTAGTCGAAAATAAGAGTAATATTTCTCATAAGCTGTGAGAAAAAGGGCATTTAACTGACAGTAGAATGAATTGCATGAAAGAAAATATTTCTTATAGCAATTAGTAAAACATGTATCAATTTTACTTCTCAAAAAGTGATTTGAGGAATTTAAGAAGGCAAAAAGTAAATGCCCAAAACCATCTTATAATATTTTATTGTTGATTATATGAATCACAGTTCAATATATATATAATTATTAATTTCTCAGTAAACTTTCCTGCTTAATTTGATTTGAAATTTTGTATAAATTTTTATGTATTTTAAATTATTAAAATACTTCTAACAAAACAATTTGCATTCTTGATTATTTAATTATTCATAAAAAGGAAGCATTTTAAAAAGGGAAAATAATTGGAAAACATTATATAATTTAAAAATTATATAGTTTTACAGCAATTTCAAGCAAATTTACAACCTAGATAGTTTAAAATGTTTCTCAAATAAAATTAATTATGGAAATATTTTGTTGTTTATGAAAAAAAAATTATGTTAAGTGTCAGAAGCGAATTAATTGCGTTCTAATTAGGGAATTTTCAGATAAAAGGTAAAAAATGTTAAGATAAATCATGATATTAAATAGATTTTAGCACATGATATTAATTAATTTTTAAATGAAAATGTGCCAAAATAAATTTGGTCCTACATCATCTCTTATACGCTATTGTTCAAATTTATATTATTTGAATTTTATATAGTTAATATTACCTTATATAATTCTAGTATCAATGAAATTAAACTGGCATCACTAAGGGCTTAAAAAATAAAAATGTCACTGTTTTTTTTCTTTCGTTAAAATTTAAATTAGAGTTGCAAATGCGATTCTGATATATAAGAAGTTATTTGATATCAGCAATTTCAAAAAAACTTCATCCGAAGAATTTTTTTAAACTGAAAAACCTCATAAAACAAAGAAAAATTTAAAATTATTATATATATATATATATATATATATATATATATATATAAAGCAGAGCAATGACTCATGCATTTACTACTCACTCACTCATCACAATATCTCAGGAACTATTGAACGTGCAGACTTCAAATTCGGTTGTCATGTTCCTTTTATGGAGTAGAGATCCGCTAAGAACGATTTTTTTTTATTAAAATGGAGCTCCAAGAGGAGTCTTGGATGCTTAAGGGGCTTTATTGATTAATATTCCAGTTTATGATCTATTAGACGTACATGTTTGAAAATTAGTAGGCACGTTTCTTTCATGGAGTAGAGATCCGCTACAAAAGGGATTTTGCAAAAACAGACCTTTTTAAGGGGTATTGCTGATAATTTTTTCCCATTTTTAAACTATCAGATGTACATATTAAAAATTATATAGGTAAATTACTTTCATAGAATAGAGATCCGCCACAAATAATTGATTTTTAATAAATTTGACTCGCAAGGACCTATGCGGGGGAGCTTAAATGGCGCAATAGATAAATATGCCCAGTTTTGGACTATTAAAACTACAGACTTAAAAATGGTAATGATGCTCCTTTCAGAGAAAAGAAATCTGCTACAAAGGAGAATTTGCAAAAGTTGACCTCTAAGGGGTGTTGGGGGAGCTTAAAGGGCACATTATAGTCAAGGGCGTTAATCTATTATCTTCAACCTATTATAGTCAAGGGCGTTACATAAATATAATATCTTTTTAAACTGTTAGAAGTACACATTTACAATTTGCTGGGCATGTTCATTTCATGGAGTAGAAGTCCACTACAAAACAGGTTTTGCAAAAATCGTCTTCTAAGGGGCGTTGTAGGGCGTTAATAGCAAATATACATGTTTTTCAACTATGGGACGAACACGTTTTAAAGTTAGAAGTAACGTTCCTTTCACGGAGTAGAGGTCCGTTATAAAAGGGGCTTTGTGAAAGTCGTTCTAAAGTTTTTCAATGGGCTTAAAGGTCATTACAGATAAATAATTCCCTTTTGAACTATTAAATGTACAGACTTAAAATTTGGTAGGCACGGTCATTTAATGGTATATGAGGTCTTCTACAAAAGCGGTTTTGCTAAAATCAAACCTCCAGGCGCTTTGCTGTGAATTAGGTTGTGATATAGATAGGCATTCCCATTTTGGAACTATTAAACCTACCGACATGAAAATTGTGAGGTGCATACTTTTCATGAAGTAGAATTCTTCCAGAAACAGATTTTGCACAAACCAGACATAAATGGGGTGTTGTGAGAGTTTAAGGAGAGTTAAAGAAAAAATTCTTGTTTATGAATTGTTATACCCACATACTTGAAATTTGTTAAGCATGTTTCTTTTGTTGAATAGAGATCCACTAAAAATAAATTTTACAGAAATTGACTCCTATGCGGGGAGTAACTTGGAGGGCGGGGTATTGATAAAAATAAATCCCGTTTTCGAGCTACTAGACCTAGAATAATTGAATCTGGTATGCATGTTTCTTTTTTAAATTGAATTTCTCTATGAATGGATCCTTCGGAAATCGACTGTCGCAGAGTTCTATAGAGTTTATTGATAAAACTTTTAGAAAATTGATAAAAGTATTTGAACTATTAAATTTAGATTTTAATTTGGTAATCAGTTATATTTTGTCGAAAAGAGATTAACTAAAAACGGGTTTTGCGGAAATCTATTTTAGAGCGTAAAACATAAGTTTACTTCAATTTTAGAAATTATTTTTAATTTATGTGTATGAGTATATATATATGTGTGTGTAAATGTATTCAGTGTGGAAACACTGGATAGAGAGAGAGAGAGGGATAAACACAAAACTTGTATTTCTTTCTTGAAATTTTACGATCACATTTGTATTTTTGTATTTATAATTTGTTAATGCAGAAAACGAATCATTGAATAATCGCTTCAAACATATTTTTTTCCATCTAAAATGTGAAAGACAGGTATTTTGAAATATTAAATGGTATATTGAAAGTTTAATGCACACTTTAATAAAAAAAATTACATTTTTCTAAGAACATTAATCATTTTTTAATTCCCCTAAGTAATTCTAATGTAAAAAGGAAATTTTTCCCAGCACTTTGGTTGATAAGCAGAGTATTTTCTGCATCAGCTTAAATCTCAAACATATTTTAACACCAATCATTAGGATTAAAAGCATTCTTTAAAGGCATACTGTTGAGCATTTTGTTACTAATTCGCCTAAATATTTCAAAGTAAGTGCTCACTTTTAACAAAAGTGTGGTAAAAAAAAAGTTTAATCGTCAATAACATGATTTAAAAAAGAACATGCTTTCAAAATTTCTTTTTTATAAATTAATAAACCTAATCAATAATTCCTTCAATTGTTTTAAAATTCTAAAAATATATGTATGTACGAAAAATCTATACAAAATATTATTAAAATAAATTAAGCTTTAAAATAGTTACATAAAAAATATATTTCTTAAAATTTTCCAGTTAGTGAAAAACTTAGTCATTGAAAATTTTTATACCCATAAAGTTTGCAACATTTTGCCCAAATTTCAAATTTGAAAAAGCAAAATTATGTTGTATGATTAAACATCCAATACACACTGTTTTTGACAAACTTCTATAAAAGTAGATGATAAATAAAAATATAAAGATAATCATTACCTTAAAAATTTATTTTCAACCAAATACAATTATAACTTAAATATTTAATGTTATTTATCTTTTGCCCAAAGCTTATTTACAGCACGTGTTTATATTGGAATACAAAAGAAAATCTTATTATTACACTCTTACTGTTTTCACTGAAATTTTTTTTTCTTAATTATCATTTCTAAATAAACAATACTATTTCATATTTTTTTGTTTTTGTTTTTAAGTTATCTTCTTTCTATTTTTTAAAACTATTTATGAGTCTAAATATTTATAAAACTATAAGTGCTATTGATATTTGAACGGTATTAGATATTTTTCACATTTTCCAATAACAATGAAAATTAACGATCTTGAATAAATTGGTCTAGTACATTCTTATTGCCACATTACTTATCCTCATTGCGATTAAATTTAACATCATAAAGGTAGTTATATAGAGGGACACATCCACTTTAGTCTACGCAATTATATAATACCACAATTTTTGTCCTTATGTACGAGTTTGCACTTGGTAACTTATGAGTTTTTTTAATCTAATTTTAAAACTTTGTTTTTTTTATTGATACGTTTATCACTAAAATTGTAAATTAAGAATTTGTATTTTGAAATTTTTTTAATTATTCCCAATGTGTGTTTTATCTATATGTATATAAACAGGGTGGTCCCAAATTCATGGTACAATCATTAAAGGAAGATAGAGGACATTAAAACAATCATTTATCGTATAGGAATGTATTGGCGCAAGTGACGCGATGAGGCGCAAACAGGTGGAATTTAAAGAAAAGATAAATTAAATCATCGGTTAGTTGCATTGCCAAAAGGGGTCAGTAGAAAATCTAGCCACCGTTCGGCATGATAGTAGGAGTAAGCCCAATTTACAATTGTGCTGACATCTACGATGGAAGACTTTACGTATGCCGAAATTGCAGACATGTATTACATGTACTGCCATGGAAATGGTAACGTCAGAGCTGCGCTACGAATGTATCAAGCGTAGTTTCCTGATCGACGAATGCCGGATCACAGAATTTTTCCGCGGTTACATTTTCAACTTCGTGAAACACGTTCGTTTTAGATCACCGGATATGATGCTGGTCAACGAAGAGCTGTACGCAGTCCAACCCTGGAAGAAACGTTGTGGTTGACAGACCAAAGTCAATACAAGAGCTGTTGCTCATTACGTAAGTGTAAATCAGCAGATCGTTTGCAAAGTGTTAAACGAAAATCGCTTACATCTCTTCAATTTTCAGCTCGCAGAAGCTTGAAACCTGTAGACTACCTTCTCCGACTGTCAGTGGGGGGGGGGGACAGCAATGCAGGCTGTAGCTGGAATTCATAGCTCATTTGCTGAACAATTATTATCAGTGGCTGTAAACATTGCACTTGTCAATGCCGCTTTCAATAAACTCTTTATCTTTCGTTTCGTCTCTTTTTTTGTGTTTCTGACTCACCGCATCACTTGCCCCCATACAATCCCATAGATTAAATGATTGTTACAATGCCCTGTACCTATCTTTAAAGTTTACACCATGAATTTGGGACCACCTTGTATGTATATATGTATAATTAAATTAGATCTAAAATTAAATCCCTAGACCACTTTTAACTTTTATATATCGTTACATCTTCAAGTGTTAAATGTTCTACCTCTCACTTCTACCTCTTGAAGAACACATGGCGCTAAACAAAACTTTTCTTTCCGACCGTTAATTTTTATTACCTCGTATGACATGCTTAACTTTCAAATATGCATTTTCAATAAGAAGTGTATTTGAGAAACATCTGCCTAAGTGGCCGCAGACTCTGATTCTTAAAGCGTGTCCGTTTCTCTCTTAACAAGCAGATTCCAAAATGTCTTCGTTGAATAAAAATCGTTTTCTCAAAATACCTTGATGTTACTCGGAAACACGACATATTTGTATATATATATATATATATATATATATATACATATATATATATATATACACACATATACACATATACACTTTGATTTTAAATATTTTAGTAATTATTAAAGGCTATAATATTATAGTATTTCATTAATAGATTATGGTTTTATCTATAATATAGTTAAACTTCTCTAGAAATTTATTGCTTTCCCTATCGCCCAGAATATTGGCAAATTCAGGTGAAGGTTGGCTGGCCAAAAAACTTTGTTTAAACCTGCATTCCTAATTCCTAAGACTGGGAGTTTGCTTTTAGTATTTCTGTGGCTAAATCTTTTCTATTATGACTCTAGTTATCTTAGGTATATAACTATTTTTTGTATATATTTTTTGAAATATATATATATATATATATATTCCCGCACATTTCAAAAATTTAATTACCTGGGAAACAAAACTGAAATAGTTATTTGATAATTGTCAGTGCTATTTAAGCTTAAAATGTTAATAAATTTATCTTTTTTAAATAAATGCTTGCAATTTTTTTGAAAAAGAATTTAAATAATCTATATTTGTTGTCTTGAAACTCTATGATTTCTCTTGGCAGATAGTTATCAGCCAGGAGATCCTTATAACTGAGCATTAAATGATTGTAATCATTTAATGCTTCAGTTACTAGGATCATTTTTTAAAAAAATCGTCTATTGTCCACTCTAAATAATGGTATACATTTACATTAATTTTATACTTAGAATCGGTTGTTGAACAATTTTATATGGTAAATTTGTTAACTCTATTTTTGTAAATATTGAGCATTATACTAAGGCAGCTTCTCATTGGGGTTTTGGATTAAGTACATTTGGACTGAAAAAATTTGAGAATAAGGCAAAAAAGTTATGAATTGCACAAGTAAAATAATCAATAAATTACAATTTAAATATTCTTTTAATTAAATAATATTTATTTTATTTTTCCTCTTTAAACAGTTTATTTATATTTGAAATTTTTTTATGCTGAAGATTGCTACGACTCATGTATTTTTCCCTTCAAAAAACTTTAAGCATTTATTAGTTTTTTTTAATATTTAATTTACCCTCCATTTCGTATAAGTTACATTTTCTCAACAATAAATAATTTGCCAAATGTAATTAGAAATACTTCCTTATCTAAGTCCTTGTCTTAAGTCTAACATTAACAATTTCCAAACACTCGCTGTTGAATGTGAAATACTTCTGAGGAAAGTAAAATTTCAGCATGTAAATTACGAAAATATTTTTCAAAACATAATTGTATGCACTCCTAAATCAACAAAAGTAGTTATTTGGGAATAAAGTGACTTAAGGATGGTGTTATTTTACAAAAATCAAAATAATAAAAAACGTAAATGTAAATTTCGTTTTCACCTTGCTGAATGCAGCTTAAAATCTGAAAGGAAATAAAAAGATAAGAAGAGGGGGAAAAGACAACAGAAATAAAAAAAGAAATCTGAAGAAAAAAAGGAAAAGTCGTAAGCTAAGAATTGTTTGAGATAATGCTAATATGCGAGTAGAAAACCTTAAAATAGATCGATGCTCTCTGCATGATGCGAAACCCTGAAGGAGTAAAAGAGGATGAACGCATTAAGAAATTCCCTTTTTTTCACAGCACGAAATAAATGAATTACAAATTCCTCTCGACTTTCTTCTAGAACAAAACTGAAACACGCAAGTTTGAGAAAAGGTACATCGAGAAAACTTACGAGCAAACTAATTTGAAGTTGCACTTTAAAAGTACGAACATTAAGACGATAGCTTTCCAGCAAAACTGCATTTTTAATGATATGTTGGGAGTATCTAGAGCATTAACTCGTGCTACTAGAAATATCAGTTTTTAAAAGGTTCGCGCTAAGTAAAGAAACAACTGTGGAAGCATGTTTTATTAATTCGCAGACTCCTTGGATTCATTTGAAATTCTTTAAATGTATTAATTTTTACACGAATCTTTTTTTTTTCAAGCGATCGTAATTACATTTTCCCGATTTCATCATTTTTGATTTTGGTTTGTATAGTATTCCAGTATTTGAAAACTAAATATGGATAGTTCTTTAAAACTTTTCTCGACTTTGCTTCTTTTTTATTAGTATAGGAATTAGATATAGAAATTCGCAGCAGCACTCGTAATAAAAACTTAAAACATTAAATAAGGCACCAGTAAAGTCAACAAGATGAATGTACGGGTAAATTAAAGGAAAATAACTCTCCTCATTTTGATTCAGATTTTATCTATTATTTTTTATCAAGAAATTAATCAAAAGTATGTTTAAAATATCTCTCAAATTACTTTATTTAAATATTTATTTATACTTGAATTGTTTTTCTGTAACTGTAGAAAATGTCTTAGAAATTAGCTTTTTCTGTTCACAGGAATTTATTTCTAAAACACTTCAAAATGTTTAAAATGCTTATTAGAGAAGATTGGTTGCAGAAAGAAGAGATAAAGTAAAATATATTAAGATATTAAAATATAAATATTAGTAAAATGTGAAGTTAATTTAAAAAAATAATGAATGATGCCTAAGACTGAGTTATTATATGATTACCTTTAAAATTGTATCTTAAGGTGAAATATAAATTAATTAAAAACATAGCGTAAAAGTAATATCTCAAATAAATTAAATGTTGAAGTAAAAAGAAAAAGTATTTTTCTCAAGGAATACTTCATAACTTTCTTTTGAAAAATACAGCGCATACACTTTCATATTTAGTAAAAGTATTTTAAAAGAAATTATGCATAATTATCATAAGTTTAATATGATTTCAATTTGAATCATCATTTTATTTTAGAAAAATGAATTTTATTTGAATAAATTAACGTTTTGAATTTAAAACTTAAATGTTTTATAATTTGAAAATTTTAATAAAATTTTACACTTAAAAGTAAAATTTCTTATGAGATCAATAAATATATAAATATATGTTTATAATAAAAAATTAATAAGCTGAAATATATATATATATATATATATACATATATTAATTGCTAATGTTAAATGCTCTGAAATAAGGAAAGATTGTGCTCATTCGACATATCAAGGAATCATATCTTAAAGAATGAGACCCAAATAATAATAATAATAATAATGTGCATATATTACAATCAATATAAAGGTTAAAATAAAAGTATTGTATCTCTTTTTGTAGTCGTAACAGATTTTATGTCATTTAGGACTGATTTTAACATGAAGAAGTGGATGTATTATCATTTATATGCAGCATTAGTCGTTTTAAAAGAACAATTGTCTTTTCAAATTAGTTCACACATTTAAGAAACGACTGCAAGTCTAGTATTATTATCTAGACTAAATTATCTAGTAAATTATTATAATGGACTCAAAAAGTTATGAAATTAATTGATAAATTATGATCACGTAATTAATGCTAAGTAAAACTTAATTTGAAGTGTCTTACTATGGAATATAAAACTAAAAGTAACATATTTCGATATTTTTTTATGCTTTTTATATTAAAAACTAGCACTGTCTTATTTAGCGTAATAATTGAACATAACAAAACACTATATTAAATTGTTTACTGTATTTGATGAAAAATACAATAAACTTAAATTTGGTTAATTCCATTCATCCATATTTGCATTAAAAAATAAATTTAGGGGACTATAGTATGAATGTAACTTTCCTTATATGACTTGAAATATAAAAACTTCTCATCTCAATAATTAGTTAAAGGCAAAACATTAAAAACAAAATTATTTAAAACTGCATAGTTCTGAAATATTTCCAGGCTTGCGTCTTTTTACATGATAATAGAATTGAAGATATTTGTTAAGCTTTAGATAATCATATTTACCTATATTTTTTTCCATTTGTGAAACAAAATATCTCAGCTTTTGAATCGTAATATAATTTTCTAATCATTAAATACATTTTCCTTCAATTTATAAAGATTCTGCTACTTAATGGAAAGGTTGTTGAAATCGTCACAATATTTTTGTGTTTGCGGAAGCTAATAAATAAAAATGATTATGATGTCTCATAGTCTACGTTGGATAAACTAACTCAAACTGTTGTATTTTAACAGTAATATAAATTTGTAAAATATGAAGTATTGCCAACATCAACTAATCTTTGGATTGCAAAATAAAAACCGATTGATAAAATGTTTCTAAAACTATTTCATATAAAAAGGACAGACAAAAACAATATAATTAAGAATGTTATAAATTAAGAATAAGTTCACAAACACTAAAAATTTCAATTAAATTCAATTTGAAATGTAATTTTGACTGGGAATTTAAAACATTTTCCACAACTTTTTCTTCCTGGTTTCCTAAACTGGAGGTTATACTTAGAGTCCTTTTCCAAGATTCTTCACTGGTCTAAATCTAAGATATTGGGAAAATATTGTTGCTATAATAAGAACACAATCCATCATTTTAGAAGGAACTTTTTCTACTGTATATATTTTACTCTTCAACAAAACTCGAAGCTTCAAAGAACAAAATACGAAACTTTGGTATTGACTTGCAAATCGTTATTTTAAATCTACGTACATGTAACTGGTAGTCCTTTATTGATTTTGAAGTATAAGATTGAGAAATTATGTTTAAACGTCAACCTATATGAGCCAAAACGAGTTTATTAATATTTCGTCATAACTTTAATAACGTTTAAATGTTCCAAATATTTAGTTTGCTGAAAAATTAAAGAAGTGAAATTTAAATATAATTTATTGGTTATTGTATAAAAAGATTGAACATTAATTTATGATGACAGTCCAACAACTAGTACTTTAAATTAAGAAGTAATACAACATATCATGAAATCAAGACTGAAATTAATTTAAAAATGTAATGTTTTAATCATTTTAAAGCACTCTATTATATATACTACAAGAGAAAAAGTTAGTTAATAGATTTAAAATATAAAATAGAGTTAAAAATATTTTACTTATCTAACTAATCACCGGCTTAATCAAGCACATAAAAATATGTATTAACTACATCGCTGAAAAAATAACCATTAGAAAAGTAACTGTTTGTGGCAAAAACCATAAAGATTTATTTATTAATACATATATGATTATTAAAATGTTTACACTAACTATTTCTAATTTACAAAGAAAGTTTGAATGTTAATTAAATAAATTTAAAGGAATTAATTTTCAAGTGTTTTGAAGGTTTTTTATTTCAATATTTATTTCGGACTTGACATGTGTATCCCTTTTAGTGCTTTAAGGGACTGTGAAGTTTTCAAAATTAAATTATCATACAGTAAATATATTCAATATAAATCATTAAATGAGATAATATGCTTTATCGTATTCTTTAATCGCTGTTCAATGAAAATACTGAAAAATAGTTTTATTTGCTAGATATTTTATTACAATTTAATCTTTTCTATTAAATTATCTGAAAAAAATGCAACATATATTACATAAAATTTACCTAATTGAATAGTGCCATTAATATTTATATAATGCAAATATTTTTTTTTACATTTTTTATTTAGCAGTTATGATAAATTATAAATTAAAAGAAAAAAATGTTTAAAACTGGTGTTATTTTGTGATTAAATCGCTTCTTTCTGGTAAAACTTAATTTAATTTATGCCTGAGCTTTTATTTTCTAATCCTCACTTTTTGTTTTTTAAGCCAATCCATAATAGGAGAGATATAATTTAGATTTGTAATTATAATTTCTTTTATTTTTCCCATTATGTTCATATTAAATATTATTTTATTAAAAAAAAATATTTACAGGTAGGTTAACCATAGACTTTGTCAAAAGTAACAGACGTTTAGGAGAAAAGGAACAGTATCAAAAGTTACCATAAATCCAATTTGTTTTATTTCTGATTTTCATCTTCTGACACCCTTTTTAACAAATGAGAATTTCTTATGATGAATAAGTTTTTATTGAAGTGAAAAATTCTATAGCGGCGTTGGGCACTTTTTGGTGGTGGTGGGGGGGGGAATCTTATGGGTTCGCGTCACCGACATGCTCTGACTGGCGCACGCGCAGTGTGCTGTTCGCTTTAGACACATTTTGGATGGGTGAAATCTGGTGCGTTCGCGTCACCGACATGTTTATAGCAGTATATCTATAGCTATACAGCTGGCGTATTGTGCTGTGTATATTTTATAAGTGAATTTGAATGAATTTAGTGAAAAGTTCAATGTGTATATACTGTGCATTGTTAAAATAGTGTTTTTGTTTGATTATTATTTGAATCGTTTAATTAAAGAATCATTGTGCAGTACAATAGTGAATACTAAATAAATATACTAATATTTTTAAGATAAAAACAATAACAGAAAATTATTTTAAATACTCGCATTTATTTTGGCGTTTGAAAATTTTATATTATTTAAAATTATTTTAAATCTTCGTATTTATTCTGGCTTTTTAAAATTTTGAATTATTTATTTTCTAATATTTAACCTCTGCAATGCATCACTCAACCCGGATTAGTTTTTCACATTGGTTTAGAAGTTTTCTTACTACCGTGGTAAAATTGACATATAGTTGTCCAATCATAATTTTATCGTGGATTTTGAAATTAAAATTTTATAAAATCTAATAATAATCCAAGATTAATGTGTTAAAGTTTAAAATATGGTTAAAGAAGCAAAATTATAGTTTATTACTGTATATCATTAAAATCTTTAGTTTGAAATAAGGAAAACGGCTCCGACTTTAATTTCATTTAATATTTTATTTTATTAAAAATTTGAAAATTCAAAATCATTATTTATTAATTTAAATTGTCAAAAATAAAATATATGCTCTTCTACTTTTTGCAAAATGATTGCCTATAATTTAATATCATTCGATTTTTTATTATTAGAAATTTACGAAAACATATTGTTAGGGAATTAGGGTTATTTTAAATATTCGTTTTTCATATTTGCTTAGATCCTTAACATTTCCCCCTAATTTCTGCTTTGGCTATGACTATTCATAAATCACAGGAAGGTACTTATGATGCTATTGTCTACGAATACGATTGCAAACATCTTAGATAATTAGCTTACGTAGCTTTAACAAGAGTAACGAGGATTCAAGGTTTATTTTTGGTTACTCAAGAAAATATTATCAGCAGCTGGAAATTTTGGATTGGTAGAACAGGAACACCTCTAAAGGCTTCAGAAACAGATAAACATCATAAAATATCAACAAGTCATCGAGAGAATCTAACGTTAGAATTGAAAAGGTTACAAAACAATACACTGAAAACGGTTACCAAAACTTTTCTAGAATTCATCTCCAACAAGAAAGGATTATCGATATTTTCATTCAATTGTCAAAGTTTGCATGCGCATGGAGCTGATCTAAAAAATGATGCTATCGTAAAAAAGTCAAATGTTCTGCTTTTGTCAGAAATTCGTATGAAAAATGAAGAACCACTTGATGTTCCGAATTTCAACTTTGTTGTAAGTTATGAAAGACCCGAAGTTCCAGCAGCAGGCATAGCTATTTATCACAATACTCAAGATACGTCACACTTCATTACTTCACATATGGACATACATACTAAATTCACTAGAAGCATTGGTATTAATGTTTCTGATATAGGCGAAATATGCGTTGCTCATTGCGATTCCGAGAATGGGCACTACATATTAATGGTTGCCGTTTATATTTCGCCTGGAAAATCTAGGAGACAGATACAACACTTTTTATTCGAAAATTTGATGATTTATACAAAAGAAGGTTCTGAAATACTCGATAAAATATTTGGCGAAAAATATGATAATGTACCGGTGATTTTAAGTGGAGACTTCAATATTAACTTTGCGGATGATAAAAATCTACCACTAATTGAATTTCTAAATGAAACACTTAATTTAAATATGTCCAATGATCGAAAACTCAGTACTACAAAATATAAAACTACGATCGATCCGGTTTTTACGCGATAATTAGATAAATTTGAATCAAACATTTTCCTTTCTTACTTTAGTTACCATGAGCCTATTGTATCTGTTTTAGAACAAAATGAAATAATTGAAAGTACAAAAAGTCTACGTATTGTTGAAATTCATGATGACAAAGATGAAAACAATTAGAATAATGTTAAAGATCAAGTACATTGAAATTGAACTAAATACAAATACTATCCATAAATAATATGATTGTATATTAATTATTTCAATAGTATTTATATTTTGTCATGATCTTGTACAGCCCGTAATATATCTGAATAATAAAAAAACTTATAAACATGCATTTAGTTGTTGCTCGGAGTGTCAATAGATGTGAAAACCCTATTGGTGTTGATAATTTTAATTCAAACATTATGAAATTTCAAATTTTAATACTAAATTTTCTAAGTTTTCACTTCTATCGGCAGAAATAATAACTGCCAATTTTTTTTAGTTTAGCTTCTTTTCTTTTTTGTGAACTGTATTGCAATATTAAATGACTATTAATTCCAAAAAAATGGAGCTTGTGTAACTGTTGATATACTTTATACCATAAAATTACTTCTCATTTAAACTTAAATATATATACTATATAACCTCTTTATATACATAATATGTATGTATATAAAAGAAAATCTTGTACATCAGAGTGATTGTATTGTAAAGCGAATAATTGTCAAAGAAAATTGTCATTATCTTGAAATCCTTATGGACAGTGAAAGTTTCTTACTCTATTAAACCTAAGTCGACAAGCACAGAGTAAGTGACGAATTAATCTATAGTGATCATGTGGCTAATATTCGATAACAGCAAGCAGGATAAATGATTTCAGGCATTAAATTTTACCCTTTAAGTGGCACAGATTAATAGCGAGATTTGAAAATAATTTTTAAGTGATTACACGTATTTCTCCTGATTAGACATTGTTTTCAAACCAACTCAAAAATAATTATTAAACTAATAACCAACTCCTTTGCAGAAACAAATAAAAATTAGAATCTCATTTTCTTCATTTGGCTTTAAACAAAATTTGCAAAAAACAAAGAAGTAGTGTTTGTAATAGGGAATAGAACGATTAACAGATATTATTACATACCATTACATAAAAATAACAGTATAATATATATAAAAAAACCCATACCTCAAAACTTCTTCCCCACAGTCTCAGTTTAATTATAAGGTACACTCAGTTTTCATCCCTTAAAATATTTTATAATCTCTAAATGAATAATTATGTAATCAAGTCAAGATCAGGTGGTTTTTCCTATTAAGCCTAATACCCTTTAAAATTTTACATAAAATCATTTCAGTAATAAAATAGGTCGAAATATATAGTTTAGAATCATTCCAAATTCCACAAGTTCCAAATTCAAATCACGCCGGTATGATCACAGGCTTTAGAATGGGGAAAACGTAATCTAACATATAATACTATGTTCCCTGATATGATCAGGTATATGTGATTATGATCCTGTACGAGTGAATAAAGAAAGGGAAATTCTAATTTTATCAGAACAATTTACAAATTAGTTAATTCTAAAAAAATTACTTTTTACAAAAAATTAAACACACACACGCCAAATTTGCATAATTGTATTTTACATAATACACTTATATATATACATATAATTACACACACACACACACATATATATATATATATATATATTTATTTAAATATATTTAAAATACCTCACACAAATACAATCAAGCAAATATTCGAAATCATATTAAACCTAGACTACGACATCACATTTCAAAATTTCAATGGCGAATAAAAATAATGAAGATCAACATTTTCAAGCGAAATTAAAATTGTATAAGATAAAAATTATAAAATATCCAAGTGCAACCTCGGACTTAAGACCGATAAGTGGGGTTAAACTAGTTTGATGGCGCCAACCTTCCCCCTATTGCAACTTGGTAAACTAATCTGAAAATATCCAAATTCTCAAAAATTTAAAATTTAAAAAACTTTCTTTTAAAAATTTAAAATTAAAATATATATATATATAATTTTTGCATATATATACTTATTTTCCACAACCTCTTTTTGAGTGATTTTATGTTTTGGCAAGTAATAAACCTCAAAATAACAATTTATTCCAACAGCCAAAAAATAGAATTTTTTTGCGCTTTGTGTGCCGACAAGTATAACACATGGCTTATACAAACTTAAGTCAATACTCAATCAATAATGGTAGGAAGTTTCAAGTAGAGGAATATAGGCATAAATGAGAATCAAAAGGGAAAAAAGAAACAAGAATAGATGCAAATACAATAAATACAGAACGGAATACGAGACTGCTCACATACAAAAACGAAGAGATTAAGTAATTAAAATTATACAGTGGTGAAGGTTTGGGAACACGTGTGAACATAATAAGATTTTCAAAATACAAATACATAAAACATACATACACACACAAATACTTATATACATATACACACAAACATATATATATATATATATAAATATATATACATATATATATACATATATCAACATATATATATATATATATATATATATACATGCAAATACACACATGTACATACACGTACAGTAACTGTTCGAAAACACATACAAAAAAAATCCAATCTTAATAATACTGGAATAAATGTTATTAATATATGCATTATATAAAAAAATCGGTTTTATTTTCAAATGACTTATACTTTTTGTCCAGAAGAGAAAAAACTTTTCGTTTTAGCAGAAGATTTTGATGCAAAATATAACAACCCATTGTTACACTTTACAGATGCAGATGAGTTATGGGTGTAACTTATATTGCGTGAGTTTGTAGTAGGACAGATAATTCCTTTCTGAAACTCCTATCAAAATTGTTACATTTTCTAATTCTTTACAATTTTTGGCAACTGTGAAAACATTTCTCATGCAGCAGGGTGTAAATGACGCAGTATTTTTTTCTCTGCATGAAATCGGAATATAACTTCTTTGCACGAGGGATCAAAAATATTGCCATGCATAACCAGTCCGTATTAATAGTATTTTTAATTGCTGAATAAAAGTCGTGTAATTTCTAAATACGGATTATTGTGGATTAATTATTACGGATAATTGCTCGTTACAGAATTTCAAAGGGAAAAGTTGAAAAATGTGTATTTTTTTACCCCGATATTACTAATAACCCCTAATCATTGAATAAAATTTTCAGTCCCAGTAGATTTGTTAAATAAGATATGTTTCAAAGTCAGCATCGAGGAAATTTTGTAAAAAATAGAGTCTATTCATCCAGAGATCGACACGTATTTTCGTTGAGACAGACTAACGCCAAATGCTCCCGAATTTAATTGAATGGTATGCTTATTTCTAGAACTGCTAAATAATTAGTTTTAGTTTATGCTTCCAATTGGAAAGTAAGGCGTGGAAACGTACATATGCAGACAATGAAATGTGTTGCGCTGGGATTGGAATTTTTATGTTTGAACTATCGTTTCTGTGAAATAATTAGCTGTTTAATACAAGATTCAAAAATATATTATGGAAAATAAATGTTAAATGGTAAATATGAGATTTTTTCTTTAGATGTAATTGTGAGAAAAGGTATGATAATAGAAAACTAACATATGTGTATATGTTTACAACTAACATGTAGAAATGTAATATGCAGTCATTGTCATAAAATCGTGGACGGCGTTAGAGCCCCGCAGCCACTGAAGACCCGCCGTGTAGAGAAGCCTATGCGCATTAAATCTATTGAAACTCAAAGTCCCCTTTGACGTAGAGTGGTAGTTTAAAAGCGGCGAGGTGTTAGCTCAGATGTCGTTTTTGTCATTTGACTATGGATCAAAATTATGGAGTTCGTTGCCAATATTTCTCCCGGAGGTGTTGCTTCATAGTACTATCCTAATATGCACTCACACAAAGCGTTTAAAATCAACAAGTATTTAATTTCACAAAATTTAGGACGTTACAAGGTTCATCTTCAATAATCATCATGGTTTTTCTGAGTATATGACTTTAATACGTAATCAATAAATCACAATGTAGAGGTGAGTTTAAATATCATAATTATTTCTCTTAAGACCAATGCATAGCAAAAAAGGTCATTTTAATGACATGAAAAAAGTTACTTTTATAATAAATATTTAAAATACATGAGATATCGTACTATTTTTTCACTTTCTTTATTGTAATATTAATACTAAAAAATACAATTTAAAAATTTTTGAAAATTGAAAAAATTTAAAATTTGTATTTTGTGAAAAAATTAGTAATTGAAAAAGTGAAATAAATGGTAATTTTACATATTATACATAAGTTATATTATGTTATATAATATACATATATAGCATTTATATGCATTCATTATTTCAATATTCATGAGGTTTTTCTGCTTTGTTTTCCATTGAATTTGCTTTGCTTTTGCAAGATTTGAGTAATTTGTTAGTAGTTCATGGATTCGTATACTGTGGTTTAAAACTTTTAATGTATTTTAGGTAAGGACCTATTTTTATGGATTAATTTTATGTATTTTTGATGAATTCATATGATCAATCCATTTAATCATTAGGATTTTGCTCATAGTCTTATACAGACACGAGAAAGTTGATTAAAGAATAAAATTGCTAATACACATCAAAAGCCTTATTCAGCTTGTGGTACCCATGCATACTGACATCTACTCGATTTTTTTATGTTTTCAAAGTATCAAAACTTTTGATTTTATCCTTTCATATATTATCTACTTTTGTTCATTACTTATGATCATTTTTACATGATTATTGACAATATAATACCATACTTTGATATTTTATGTAAGATTTATATAGAACGATTGTGTGAAACGTATCGTTCAAAAATAGTTGAGCAAAACGAAAAACTTCGAAATAATCTGAAGAAAAGCACATTATAAATGAACCGTTTCTATGCTTTAAAATGACATTTGCTCAAGAAAAAAATATTTTTGAATTATTTTTGCAGTTAAAGCAAAAATAGTATTAACTTAGATAGAGAGGCAAAAGTAGTTAATAAATTCAATTTCAAATTCCACTGCCTATATGCAACTTAAAACCGATTATCTGCTGCAAATTCGGATATATATGTAAATGAAGAATCAATTATATATTTTCAATACGGAAAGAAGAGTATGTGTTTCTTCTGTTTGGTGGGAAAATATTTGTTAAAAGGCATACAATATTTTTAAAGATTTAGTACACAAATATCTTAATGATTTAATTCAAATCAACTAAAGCATTTGATTCTTTGTATTATGTACAATCTTAGAATGACAAAAAATAATAATTTTCAAGAAAAAAAAAACAAATCTGAAGAATAATAATTTACAAAAGAAGTTCTCGAAGCTATCATTACCTTAAAGAGCACTTCCTAGCAATCTTTAACGGTAGTGCCTTTGTGCAAACATGTTATTATGTACAGATGAACGGAAGTAGTTAAATATATAAATATATATATATATATATTTAGCTTGTATATATACAAGCTGTTTTACACGGGCCATTTTTTTTAACATTTCAAAAATATTTATTTGATTCAATGTCTTTAAAAATATTTCTAAAAGGTATTCTAAAATAGGTTTTCCTGTGTAGTCTCTCAGTGTAATTGCGATGGCTGTATTGATAAAAATGGTAATACCCAGCAGTTTGATTGAGATGAATTACTCAATGGGAATATTAGATAACCATGTAAGATCCATTTCTTGAACGAACGAGGATAATTAGTTGCAGTATTTTAATTTAAAAAAGAACTGAAGTAAAATGGAAGATGTTGGGGTGGCTTTGAGATTTATAATCATTTATATTGTTTTAAAAGGTTAATGTCTTTATATACATAAACATACATATTGATACAGGTACTTACGTATTATTTTTTTTCAAATGGTGCTTTGGGACTGGTATTATTACCATTGCATATCTAGTACTTCCTCGGCAGCTGGTATCACTTTATAGTGTGGCACCATATAGGTTTATAACATGCAAGTATATATTATCTGAGCCAGGACGAAGCGAAAATGGCTTTTGATTTCTTCAAATCAAAAGACGCCGCCAAAATGACGTCATATCATTGACGTCATTTCATTCGGCAAATTTGGTCTACTGTATAATGTGTAAGAACTGATGCATGTTAGGCTTATGTATATGTATACCTAATATTAACATATTGTATGAAATCATACATTTTTGATAAAAATTTAGTTCCAAAATTACTTATATTTATCTGTGTTTTTCTCTTAAAATTTGGAAACATTTTTAATTGCTTCTGTATAAAATTAAAAACACGAATAATAATTTTCTTTTAGGTGTTTTCACCAAGTACCAGGGACCTTCATTTGTCCATGAGCCACCAAATAAAGTGTTATTTTATAACAACACGGGAGCGGTAATTCCATGTGTTGTCAATGGAACACCTAGGCCTGAAATTTCATGGACAACGTCCGATAATTTGACCGTTATCCCCATACCCGGTCTGCGTGAAAACAGACCTGATGGATCTTTGGTCTTTTCACCATTTAAGGCGGAGGATTACCGTCAAGATGTCCATTCTGCTACTTACAGATGTTCAGCCTCAAACATTGTAGGTAGCATTGCAAGCCGTGAAGTTCACGTGAGAGGAGGTAAGAATTTGCTCTGTACATTTAGCACTAGTTCATTTAATTGAACTATACTAAGCATTTATACAATAAAATTAATTATACTCGTATGCCTTATGTATAACAATAACATTAGAAGTAATACCAAATAACATTGATATTGTTTAATGTTAGGTTTGATATTATACTTCTAATGCCATAAATCACCACCGAAATAATATATTTAATTATTAAGAGTTTTCTCGGAAGTAAAAAATAACGTAATATAGTTAATTAAATAAATAAAATTCTTAACAGGTAATTTAGATCATGATTTATAATTTTTTGATCGATAGATGTTTAGATAAAAATATTTTTAAAGACAAAAATATGTTCCAATTCGATTCAATGCGTTTTCGAACGTGCAAATTTAAAGGCACCTACAATTAACCAAATCGTGTTTCAAAAAAAATGATTTATCATACTTTTATTAAGTTTAATAAAAATTGATTACATAAAATTTCAAAATTCTAAGGACTCATGTAATTTAATATATACTATAAATACTATGCATTAATACTATATTATAATATATCAAATTTTTTCAAAACATTTTATGACTAATATTATTTACCCTTTTAAATTATTAAACATATTTAAATATTTCTCATTTTATAATGATCAAATAGTTATAACTAATTTTAAGCAAATAAAAAAAAGATATTCTTGGTGCATATGATGCTAATTTTGTGGGGGAAATGTTGATTTACTACAAGAGCTTAATGCTTTAAAAAAATCAGAAAATTAATTTTTTAATACCCTGATACTTTTTAATTTGATATTTATTTTTTATTTCTCTAATTAACCATATTTTAATTTAAATTTTTGAATTTTAATATTACGATACAGAGATTAATACACAATAAAATATCCTAGTTAAATGTCTTAAAATATTTTAAACTAAAATTACATTTATTTCTTCTTGTTTGTCTAGTTTCTACATATAATATTTGCATGAATTAAATCAAATAAACTTAAGAGTGCTGCTTATAATGTTTTATTTTTCTAAATTATTCATGCACTTGAAACTTCCTTTTAATGTGTTTTAAATTTAAATAAGAGTTTGCTCATTTAAATGCTACTACTGACTTAGAAGGAAAACTTAGAATAGTTTATTTTGCGTTTTTGTGTTTTTGCGTTGTGTAGAGCAATTTTAATAATATCCAACATAACTGACTATGGAATGATATTTCTAAAGCTTTTATAATTCCATTAAACTAAAAACAACTAACAGAATATTAGCTTGTATGATATTTTCATAAAGTTGAAATAAAAATTAAAACTAAAGCTCCTGTTCGAGGCAAACAAATATCCATGTATGATCTCTATATATTATTCCCAATACAATATGATATTGATGAATTTATACGTAAGCATATATATGCTTTTGTGTTTATGATTGTAAATGAGGCAAATTAAAAACGCAGCTAAAGCAAAAATTCATAAAATTCGTATGGTAATTTTTATTACGAAAAAAAATCTCAATAGATAAATTTTTATTTATTAAAATTAATACGTTTTAATAACATATTGTCTTAAGAAATAAAATGTTTTAATAAATCAAATATTTGTAATTGTATTTATATAGTTTCCTTAGTATTTTATAAATTTATATTTTCCCAACTTTTTTATAATCAGAGTAATCTTAAATTGCGATAAATAATAATTTCTTACCATAACAACAGTTAAAGCGAAATAACTCATATATAACAATCAAGTGCAAAAATTGGTTTTCGTTCGTCAAGTGTTTTAGGAAAAATATTTATAAATGAATGTATCATAGCTAAATCTACTATAGTTTAAATTTTTGAGAGATGCAAATGTCGTAGTCTTTAAAAGATTGTTTTAAAATTCAGAAAAAAAATTGTAATATATGCTGAAATCAAAGGCAAAAAGTAGACGAACACCTTTTAAAACATTTGTTATACTATTAAGTTTTCTCAGGTTTTTCACAATTAATTTATCGTCTAGAACATTAAAATTGAATGTTGTGGTTTTAAATATTTTTTATATTAATTATTTAACATTTTTTACTTTGGAAAGATTATTAATTCGTCAATCATAACTGATCGATGATAAACGCTCGCATACAAACCGACACGCTTTAAAACATTCTTCTTAAAAAAACATTTATTAAGGGTTTTACATGTAACAAAATGTAGCTATTATTTCAGTCAAATAACTATTGCATTTGCTTTTTGAATATATAATGAAAATCATGAATACTGAACGGCATACAAAATATTTACCGAAAAAGTATAAATTTTAGTAAAAATGATTTTTTACCTTTTTTTAATTTCCCAATGATTTACTATGAAATAACTTTTAAAATTTTTTCATTTTATTTCTAAAAATAACTAATACTTTACTTAATTAAAAAATTACAGTATTAATATAATTAGTTTTATCTGAAATATTTCTTAGGATTTATTCTATATAACTGCAATACTTTATTGTATATCTTAATCAACAAAATGGTTCTTCATAGTTATCCTAAGAAATCCTGACTGATCTTCAAATTTAAGAGGTTTTTGGCCAATAGTCCTCGTGTCGTTTTATAATGTCGTTTTATTATTAACCCTTTTTTTCGCTCTCCCTCCGAAAAAACTCGAATACTTGTAATAAAAAATGCGATAATTAATAAAATTGTATTCATTTTCTTAATATTTCTGATTTTTTTTTTCATTGCTTCAAAGTTAAATAAAAAAAAATACAGAACAATTTTGATATTGCTTTACAGTGTCTTTAAAAAGAACCATTATCATTACATTAATATTTTAATTATAATGTCATGGCTCGAAGTTCATGGATGTGATAGGGGTCGAAAAATAAGCCGACATGATAATAAAATAACTATTTTTATTCTAATTATGGTACTTTATGAAATACACTTTTATAACTTAACTCTGGGAGCAATATGAAATACAAACCCGTACTCAGATAAATGTAACTAAATTATGGAAAATACTTATGTGGAGTGGAAGCTCCATGCATGATCCTACTCAGAGACAGATAGCATGGTCAGCTCCAAAATTGGTTACTTAACCACTTCATTGACGTGGTTACGCTAGATGGAGCATTTAGCAATGCCGGGCTCTAATCTCCTATCGGGTTTAATTTAAGATGCCTGTAAAGAGTTCTACTATTTGCTCAGTATAATTAAAATATTAAAATTAAAAAATATTACTTTTAAAGTATAAGAAAAATAATTTAAAAGAGAATTAAGAATTTAAAAGAAAATTAAGAATTTAAAATTAAAAAGAAAATAGCTCTTTTAGGAGCTCAAAAAACATTGAATTCAAGAATCTAGAAGTAAGCGGAGCGAGCCTAGCCAGGTCCAAGTTCAACAAAATATCTAAGATCAGAGTGTAGGAGAAATTGACATAAAATATGTTCCGAAGATCAGGACGTGAGAGGATGCATTTTGATTGGCCGAGGGAAGAGTTCGTCTGATGGGGTGTATGTTGTTCTTAGGAAATTGGTAGCCAATCAGAGAATGTCTGCAGTTCAACAGTATTGAATAGCAGTGTTGATTTTAAAATGTAGAAAAGGTAAAATAAAATAAGAAATTAATTGAATTCAGGATTTACCAAGATGTCTCTTGGTCTTCTGACATAAAAATGCGAAACATAGGGAGAAATTTTGGTTAATAGTTGCATTTTCATGTTCATCCATATTTTTAAAGAATTTACTAGCAATTTTAGGGATAGTTTGTCTAATGGTGGGGATATTACACGCTGCCCTGAGATCTTTGTTTCTCATATACCAATGTGCGTCACAAATTTGCCTGATTATAACGTTTTGAGAAGTTTCTATTAAATTAATATTGTTTTTTGCTTCGTGTAACCATTTCCGAGAAGATTCTCAGTCGACTACGATGCATGACCACCAGTCGCTGTTCACTAACACATGGATTTTAGCTCAACGATCAACGATTAACCATTAACTCGTATACTCAACGAAATGTACTAATAGTAGTTGCATTTGTGTAAAACCAAGTCATCTCTACGGAAAATGGTTTTTAAACTAAAATCACAGTGAAATAATATTTTCCCCTAAAACATTAGTAGAAGACTCGAATAGAACCCGTTATAATATTTATGATTAATATTGAAGTCTACGTAAAATAGCATTAATGAATAACTCTAAATATTTTTGGTTTGTTCTGAATTATAATTCCATTTGTTTAAAGTATATTTTTCTTACACATTTAGATTTGCAAATATGTATTTATAAACCCCCTATAAATAATCACAACTAATTTTACAAGAGATATTATATTCCATGTTAACGTTATAAATCCATTTCTCATTCCTTGCATTTAACCTTTATTATAACTTTCCATAAACATGAGCCATGTCAGGCAGTGTAATATATTGATGAAGCTCACTATTTAATGCAAGTTCTAACAGGTGATAAGTATACTGATATCATATACTAAATACAGTTGCAACTCATGTTATGGATGATCTAACCGTACAATGGCAAGTATAGTGATATGGCAACAGGGGGGGGAGGGGGGCAACTCGGTCCATCAAAGTCTCCTCTTGATTCATAGATGTATGTATATATCTTGTATGCGTCTTAATATATTTTGTCCTCGTTGAAATGTTACGTTACGTATCAATTTACATTTATAATGTTAGTCTGAATTATATCTAAGCTATGTTTTATATTTATCATGCAAATTAATGAACTTTTATCTTACTGAGCAAAACATTTTAAGAAATGATTAGTGGTTGCCTAGTTTTTCTTTGTTAAGAACACGAATAAATTATATATTAAGAAACTTTAAATTATTACAGTTATATTTTGCAGATATATTTAATCTATATTTTATTATAGTAGACATCCGTATTGAAATAAAAAATAAAATTAGTTCATATTCAATTATATTGAAAGTATAGATATCTAACAATAAATTAAGAAGTATGCCGCATGATTTACATTATGTGTCAAATTTAATAAATTTATTAGGTTTCTTAGTCTAAAACTCCTATACGCCTGAACTGTTTTCTCTCTTTTAAATATACCAACATCTGTCGAATTCATTTTAGATTACACAGATAATTCATTAATTTTATGATAAACGAAATAAAATATTGTTATGGTGAACTTTATGTTATCATGTTTTAATAATCTCTTTCGATAAAGGTAATAAAAATAAGCAAAATGTTTACTTCATTTTTAAATTCAATCGATAAATTTGTCATTACATTTTAATATGAAATATTTTAAAATGAAATGCATCTGATGTAGAAGATTTGATTGTAAAATATTAAATGATTTCATTTAATGCTGTTAATTCTAAAATGTATTCTTATTTCATCACTTAACATAAAATAAATAGATATTTTGAATCTAGTTTGTGAGAATTTGAAATGAGGACCTCGAGTAATTTGCTGAAATTAATCCGATACAAAGGATTATATATTACGGAATACATTAAAATGCATTAAAGCTGCATTTCAATTTACTTCCTTTAATTAAGTTATTAATATGAAAATTTAAATGCTGAGTTTCACGAAACTATGGAGTTACATATGATTCAAATCCACCGGATGTTTTATTAGTAGAAACTGCATACGTGTGTGTGTTTAATTATAATTAGCAAAATGTATTTTACATGATGTATGAATACATTTATTAATAAAATTGATATTATCATTAATGCATGGTTAAATCACATATTTAAATTTAATGCTATGGAAAAAAATTTAAGTCCAATCCTAAGTGTTTGGATACATCAAATTAGTTTTACTCATGTAAAGGCAGATCTTACTTTATTTCTAAATATCTATTAATTTTATCCATACAATTATATTTGTCGTATGTTTTTGTATGTTGTAATGTTTTGATAGGTTTTTAGTAAAAAAGTATTCATATTTTTTATATGTAAATGAAAATTGAAGTTGATGAATAGTGATAAAGATTATGCTTTATTAATTAATGAAGTTCAGTGGTAAAAATATATTTCCACACACACAGACACATAGAGAACATTTTGTGTAGAATTAGACTAAAGTCCCTTTTACTGATTTAGTAAAATTTAGAATATTTTTTTCACACACATTCAATTTACTTGGCAATTTTATTACAAAAATATTAGTAGTTATCTTAACAAAGTAACACTATGTTTTTCATTTCTGATAAGATTTCTATTTAGATTACCTATACACTACTCCACATATTCTTAAAGGTTCCCCTTTAAACTTTAAGTGAATATATATACAGCAAGTATAATTACTTGTAAATAATTCTACTTATATTCTATTATATACTTAAGTCTACTTTTTTTACTAGTAGAATTACTACGTAAAAAAACATCTACTGTTTTTGTAATCAAATAATATTTTACTTTGTGTTTTTTATATGAATTTATTTATATTATTTTTAAATATGGCTACTTTAATTTTTTATTTTTTATTTACATTTCCCTATTTTATCGTTTCATTTAACTATTTTCATTTTAAAAGAGTTTATATACAAAATTTTGTTAATATGAATAACTTAATTGTAAAAATGAAAGTCCACTCTAATGTGTTATTGTTTTACAAAATCATCACAAGTTGGCTAATATTATTTTCTTTGCTCCTGCAGCTTGTATCATTTTAATTTTTTCTCGCTATTTTAGATTTTAAATTTCATTTTTAAACTTGAAATATATTCTTATAAATTGAATTCTTGTTGACTTAAAACAACCTTTTCCTAGTCAAATATTTTAAAAAGTGCAACACTTTTGTTATAGCAATAAATCTTTTCAACAACTTTCAAAGCACTTTAAATAATATTTACTCTCTCTTCGTGTTTCGTATTACATATATTCACCAGGAACTCAAGTAAAACTATTTTAAAACATTTGTTAAAGTCAGAACTTCAATCAATATTAACATTGCCCTATTGACTTTTATGATATATTTTCAGTGAGTCATTAATCTTAGTTAAAGTTTCCTCCAGCCCAATAAATAATTAATCTGGCTATTATATTAAAAAATTCTGTCAGATTCGTTTAAACTGTACTCCAGAAAACATTTGGCACATATATATGACGTGTAGCTCGAAATATACTCATATTTTTACGTTATTATATTGTACTTAACAATATATAGTTTTTAAAGAAAACAAATATGTTTATTAAATAAAATATACCTTCTGCTAATAAATGTTTAATCTGGTTAAATTCTTAAGGAAATGTCTTGAATTTGCGAAGATTGCCTTTTTAAAAGTGTTAAGATGCATGCACGCATAAATATATTGACCTATGATGTCTTGTGATATTTCTATTTATTGCTTTGAAATTTGTTAAATTTATGGTCATAAATGTATGGTTATTGATTATATATATTCGATATACAACTAAAATAATTTCATACATTTTACTCCTTTTTTCAACACGCTTCTATCTAATTTTTTTTAATTAAATATGCTAATTTCAGAATTTTTTTAAAAAAATATGAAGATTGTAAACATTTTACTAAAAACTGTATAGCTAAAAAATTACCCAATTAATTTTTAATAGTTATTCATATAAAGATATTCTGTATTGTATGAATTAAATTCTTATTTGTAGATTAATAGTTTATTATTATTTAAAGTTATAATGCAAATATTTATATTATCAAGTATTATCTGCTTCTAATTTCAATGTACTCAATTCACACATATAGATAGCATGACAGACATGCACAGTAGGTCTTAAAATAGTACATTTCAGTAATTTTATTTTTAACTTTAGAATTATAGTGTAGCCAAATACAATAATACTCGAGTTACTCCTGTAAACGTAGTACTTAACGTAATACATTTAGTTTATAATTATTTTAGTACAAATAATTTTAGACTTATTGCTATGCCACAGTTTGGCCAGTAATACACAGTGCGTCAAAAAAGTTTTAAAACTCGTTCCAGAGAGAACGCAGGTTCTAATGGCACCATAAGTGTAAATGCGCATGTGTCATAACGTGTCCATAGTCTTTTGACACACTGCAAACAAGTTTTGCGCATTTAGTTAAGTAGCTGAGAGAAGACAAGCGCCATTTGAAAAATGATATTTGTTCAAGTGGATTTTTTATCGTTGAGAAAAGAGCTGTGATTAAATTTAACTTAAAACTTGGTAAAAGTGCTTCGGAAATATATCAACTCAAAAAACAAGGGTATTTTGACTATTGTTTGAGTAAATCCAATGTTTTCGTGACGTGCAAATGTCTTTTGGATGCAAGAGAAATAGTAGAAGGAGATAAACGCAAGGAAAGACCAATTTCATCTAGGACACCTAAAATTATTGAGAAGACACGAAATTTGGTGGCAAGAAATCACCGTGCGTCACTGAGATTGATGGAAGACTATTTAAACATGGACAAAGAAACGATTCTAACCACCCTTCATGAAGATTTGTGCAAAATGAAGTGCGTACTAAATTTTTTCCCCACACTTCAACCCCTGAACAAAAAGCAATGAGAAATGCACATTGTAGAGATATTTTTAAGCCTCTAAACACAATCCAAACTTCTTAGTCCATTGAAACAGGTGAGGAATCCTAGAGTCTTAAATATGATTCTGAAACAAAGTGACAAAATGTGGAATGGAAGTCACAAAGTACACCGAAAGCCAAAAAATCAAGGAAAGTTTCATCAAAGATCAAAATATGCTTATTACATTCTTTGACAATAAGGGTATTTATCCATAATGAATTTGTTGCAACTTGACAAACAGTTACAGGTCAGTACTACTTAGCTGTTTTAAAGCATCTGATATCCAAAATATGTCGCATTCGTTAAGAAAATCGACCTCATTATTTGTCGATTTTTGGCAAAAAATAATGCATGTATGTTGAATCATCCCCTATATTCACCTCCTTTAGCACCCTGCGACTACTCCTTATTCCCAAAACTTAAAATAAAGTTAAAAGGGTGTTATTCTGAGGATATTTCGACCATACAAGTAGCTTCAAAACATTTAAGGTCATTCCGCAAAGGGTTTTACAACTGGCGTTCGAACCATTATTAAATTTCTATAAAAAGTGCATTGAAATCGAACGGTTCCATTTTGAATAAAAAACCAAAACAGGAATTAATTTAATTTTTCCATTTCTTTTTACTAACCCAGTCTTAAAACTTATTTGATGCAATGTGTATTATAGCAATAGCTTCTTTATTGCACACAGATTCATTGTAGTCTATGCATTTCTGAATGCAACTTTGGGTAAGTTACCTTTTAAATATAATTGATTTATTACTTCTATCTATTAATTTAAATATTTTAGTATTATAAACAAAAAGGGGTAATGTGGGCTAGCAGTAAAAATGGTTACACATCACTTTTATATAAATTATTAAACGTTGTCAGCAATCTTTATAATCCTACATTATCCATATTTTAAATTCCAGTATATGTTTGATTACTTTATGTTTGGTGTTTAAACCATAATTTCTGTCTCTCTAATCTTATTCTCAAAAAATGAAAAGAAAAATTTCACTTCAGATTATGAAAAATTTGTAATTACTTTTTTCATATATTCAAGGAAAATCGAATTAATTTATTAAATTTATTTGAACTATTAATGTTTAATTTTATTCCCAGTCATTTCTAATTTTGTATTCAGATTACGCTTAAAAACTCAGAGTAAGTTTTCTTTGAATTCGATATTTACATTTTATTGCACAACTTGCTGAAATTAAAATTGCAGTTGAAATAAAATTAATTAGTTTTCCGAATAGAATATGATATTTTCAATTCCATAACTGATCATTTCATTTAAAATTTAATTTATAAAGGCAATTTTATCCTAATATCTTGAATAATTTATGACTTGTACATTTTGGCTCATAACTATTTGTTATTCATTTAGTTTATTTCATCCCGAACAAACTGTTTAAAGTAAAGTCTTATTTCATTACTAAATTATAGTGGATGAGTCTGCGATGCCTAGGATAGACATTTAGTACAATAAAACGTGTTATAATGTCCAATTATTTGGATATATTTTCTCTGTATTTGTAACATTAATTGGATTTATAACATTTCAAATATCTATGACATAAAATGCAGTTTAAGCTTTGTCTTTTAATAAATTAATTACTTATTTGAAAATTGTAATGTCATAATGCAGATTATTGGTTCAACTTTTAAAAAAAGTCAATAAATAATTAAGATACTTCATAGCATAATGCTAAATATGTTTTCGAATAATAAAAGTATACACTTTAAACCCTTTGAATAGAAACTTAACTTATTAACTGTCAATTTCTTACTGAACACAACAAGTAATTCGAAAAGACACTTAAATTTATATTACAGTCGAAATAAGATATATAAATTTAATGGAGATTCAAGGTTTGTTTATAGATCAACTTGAAAAAAAAAAGTTATACGTTTGTCATACAATTACTGTCGAATAATGTGATTACTCAAAGTAATGCTTTTTGGAATACTATGTGTCTTTTTCAATGAGAATTCTTCGAAAATATTGCAGAAGGACTTCATGCACATCAAGTGTATGGTTGAAAAAAATAAAAAAAAGAGCAACACATTTTTAATAAAAAAAACGTTGTAAGGATTCAAAAATGTGTTGAAAAACCTAAGTAAAAAAACAAAATTGACCTTTTCCAAAGTATATCATCACAATTTTTAATTTATGTAATCCGCTTTTGATTAAAAATGGAATTTTAAATATTTGTAGTATGCAGGCTCAGAGATGGGGAAACAAGGAAAAAACCATTTTGAACTATTTATTAATTAAAATAATGTAACAATACATTTTTCTTACCATAAAAGCAAATACAAGAATATTCTACAAAAGTCTAAAATGAGTATATATTATACACTGACACTGTACATATTACTTGGATTAAAAATATTGAAAGATCAAAAATAATATAACATTCAAAGTATTCAAAAAATACTTTCAGGCAAAAAAAAGAAAAAGAATATCGAGTTGTAAGATATCTCTATTTTTAATTACTATTACTTTTTTTAACGCTGTGATTTTTGTTAAGCATGTATTTGTATTTAATACTTGTATAATGTTAAAATAGAAATATAGTTCTTTTAAATGTTCCTTATGATGAAATATTACTATTATCTAGCTATAAGAAAGCTAATCAATAAGCTTCACTTATTACTAAGCTCATCAATAAGCATAGGTTATCACTAAGCCCACATACAAAAATATATATAATATTTTTTTTTCAAAAAAATTTTAAGACCTGGGAGTAATTTACATCTCCATTTTTTTTTTCTAAAAGTGTTACGCCCCATTTAATTTTTGCAATTGATTATCAAGGGAAGCACTTTTCATATAGGTTATTTAAACTTATTAATGTGTCACATAATTCATTAAGTATTAAACATTAGAAAAGATTAAGATTAAGAAAAGAACGCTATTAATTTTCATTTTTTAAAATAGAATCAATTACATTCAGTGACAGTGGCTTCACATTTCTCAAAGCGCCACTTTTCTTTCTTTCTGATATATGTTTATACAAAATATTAAATGACGTATTATATTTATATTTCATTTGAGTTTCTTGCAACTGGAATGATATTATTTAATTTTTAATAATTTTATTCGTGATCTCTTCCGATTTCCTACGTTATATTAATTAACGTAAGTGGCGAATATCATTTTTACACGAAATTCTTCTAAGAGGCAAAGTTACGTTATTTTTAAATTCCTTTTACACAAACATAGAACGTTAGTAAACGTAATAATTATGTAACTTAAAAATGTACGTGAAATAGTCATATTAACAAAAAATAACTCAGAAATGTTATAATATCCTTTAGATAAAATAAAATTCATATTCATAAGAAATGGTTTTTTTATATATTAATGCTTTCAGCAAACCTTCCCGTTTTACAAAGCTTATTATTTTTAGACAACTTATTATTATTCAAATATTCAGAACTTTTTTTAAAAAAAAAATTGGAAAATAATAGAAAAAGCATGAACAAACATGATTAGGATTGGCAGAATCAATAAAAATTTTAAATTTTTAAAAGTGAAACAAAGTAATTGTACATTTTTAAATATTTCTAAAGTTTACAGTTCATTAATATTGTAAATCTCGAAATAAATTTTTAAATGTTTCTATAGCAATTAGAAAAACTGCAAAGGTCACGTTTTGATATGTTGGCTCGTGTGATTTTTAACGGATGATTTGGTATTTTGAACGAAACTTCAGAATATTATTATTACAATTGAGTATTATCATAACAACAATTATTATTACAATATTCAGAAATTACTTTTAAAAAATGAATAAAGAGAGAGAGAGCACAATCCATGAACAAACAAGATTACACTATTGGGCTCTGAATCATTAAAAATATATTAATTCGAATTTTTAAAATGAAAAAAAAATGAGTATGCATTTCAAAGTTCATTTAAAATTTGACGTTCATTAATGTTTTAACATGATTGCAGCGTTTCTAGATTCAAAGGGATACCAATATGACACACCCTTTTACACTGTCTTTTTTCACACGATTTTGAAATAAAACTGTTCACGAATATATCTTTTTACACGAATTTTTTGCTCTATCATAAATCCTAAAACAATATTTGTCTAAATTCTAACTTTGGCATTGTAATCAGAAGGAGGTCGGTTTATACCCACATATGTGTGAATGACTTGGTCTACTCCATGGCTTGTTTACATTGTACCCTAGGGTTACGTGTAACACCAGAAGTTTATGATCACTTTTTTCTTTATTTTGTTGTACTTCAACTTCAACACAACATTTCGTTCTTCAGTATAATTGTATTTTATGTTAAAACCCTTTAGATGAGGCCGATTATCGAATTTGCAACAGTTTATGATAAAGTCGATAATGAAGTAGTCGGTGAGGTTCAGCTATAAAAAAGTAGGTTCAATTCGCGAGGGTTTGGAGTTTACTACAAGTATGGAACAACATATTTTTACTCATGATCCTGGCATAGAACATGAGTTAAAATTTCAACGTAGTCTTAAGTTTTTTAAAGCGGTATATAAGGATTATGTAAGCAAATTGAGAAAAAAACAGCCGCTAATAACAGACTTTGAAAAACAAAAAATAATCGTTAATACCGTTAATAACAAACGAAATGCTTAATTTGAAATTCAATCAAACCTGACAGCTGAGCTAGAAACATCCAAAACATCTACTGATAATAGCATTTTCGATTCTGTTCTTAATAAATGTTATCAAGTATCAATTTTTATCAAGTAGCGATGAATATAGATGTTAGTTAGCAGTTTCATTCCTAATTTCAATTTGAATTTTTATATGTTATGTATATACATATAAGAAAGATAGATAGAGAGAATAAATTTTCAATGTACACTAATTTTACTTCTTTTGTAATAAAAATGTATTGTTTTTGTTTCATAAATATGAAAAATTGGTTTCATTATTACTTTTTTGTACGTTTTGAGAAAATATTTACACTTCTTTTTGCATCTTAAACGATCTGTTAAGGCTTTTTTTTTATTTCTAATGGGCTGCGTATTGGTATTTTACCATTGCAGTTGTAGTACATTCTCTGGGAGCTGGTGTCATTTTTAGTGCGGCACTCTGCAGGTGGATACCAATTGTCACAGGTAATTTTGTCGTTCAGTATTCTCCACAGATGGAGGCACCTGAGCTCTGATAATGCATACCTGTACAAGGATTTAATTTTACCAAGAACACTCAAAACAAACAGTCACTCTAGGGATAATTTACATGCCGTATAGTCATACGACACGGCCGCTGTCGATTTTCTGCATCATGAAAATCCACCGACTTGGGCCGGGGTGGAACCCACAACCTTCGGTGCAGAGGACCATTGGCAAACCAACCAAGTCAACCAGCCGACCGAAAAAAGACCTTTAAAGTTGTAAAATATATCCCCGAATTTGCCATATGTCACCTCTATTATTTATATTATTTTTGTACGGTTTTCTAAGGAACGTATCTACCGTATAAAAAAAAGAATTGGGTATATTTTGAGGCATTTTACTTTGTTAGTATGATGAATATTTATAATAAGCATAACCATTTTAAAATTAACTATGAAGCTTTTTATTCGGTCTGAAGAGCGGTATATTCAAAGATGAAGAATGCTTATAATTAATCTTTCCGTCGAGTAGAAAGCTTAGAAAAGTGTCTGGAATTATCATTTCAATGGTTTTTTTTAATGAATAACATTCCATAATAATAATTTTTATAAAAAAATCAACAATTTTTTGTTTCCTTCATTACTTTTGGAATTTACTGCGATTCAAAGAATATAAAATAATTTTCTTTTTATACCTTAACAATCTCATTATAGAAGATAACTTTTTATGCAGAGTGATGATTAAAAAAGAGGCTAAAATCTGCATTAAAGAGGAGAGTTAAGTTCTTATTTTAAAGGATGAAATCTGCTTATTTCGATGGCTTTTTTTTCCCGAACTATTTTCTTTGATTTTATGACTGCTTTAAGGATCAGAGTAGAATTCGTTTACATCGGGTCGCTCGAAAGAGATCTAATGAACAGGAAAAAAAATCTGTAGAAATAAAAGGATTATAATATAAATCGTAAAAAACGAATTTTCGAAATCTCAAAGAAATTAAAAGAGGCAGAACTCTTTGATTTAATCTCAGTTTGTTCAGAGAAAAAGACACGTTGTCAATTAGAGAAAGAATTAGTGCGAAATATTTTTAATTCTTTTTTTTTTATCGTTTGAAAACAGAAAAGAATCTACATTTCCTTTTAACTCTTAGAAATCACTTTATTTTCTCCGGGTAATTTTGAAAAATAAAAGAGATTTTCATTCAATTTTATCATTCTCGAAATAATCTGATGTTAAAAATTGCTCTTCTTATGTAATTATTCCTTTATATTATAATTAAAATGCTAGTCAGTATATTTTCTAAAATTTTAATTTTTATTGATTTTGAGATGCTTTTCTTATTTTAAAAAAAGTATATATATTAAATTATTATTTATTTTAAGCTTAAAATCCTCAAGAGAAGTTAATTGAAATACCTCAAATCTTTAATACTTTTGCAGTGATAATATCTGAAATTTAAAATTTTTTATTATATCATGCTCCGGTCTTGCTAAAAAATCTTTAAAATTCTGGATTTCTAAATTATAACAAAAATTTATTGCTGTTTATTAAGTAAAGAAATAAAAATTTGCTTTTACAGATAAAAAGCGAAAAATTTTTAAAATCGTATTTGAAGTAATTAGACCAAGAAAAAAATTTTTTTTCATAAGTATACCAGTAATCTCTAAATAGTGCTAAAATTTCCAATAAAAAATAAAAATTTAAAAATATTAAAAAAAATTAAGGAAACTAGAAAAGGTAGAAATAAAGTTAATCCATTTTCAAATTCTCACGTAATGTAACAGTTTTAAAGAAATATTATTCATTAATAAATATGAGTCACAAAAATGAATTAAGTAGCATTATTTTTAATAATAGTTTTCTTACTAACAATATTTTTTTTTCCATTTTTAACAATTAATTTCTTCTTATGTGTTAATGAAATTATTCGTAACTTGAATCAATCATGTCTTAAGGTATCCGACTACTTGTGACAAAATTTTTTTTAAAAATGGAGATATGGGGATATTTTTGTAGTTTTAAGATTTATTTAGTACATTTTAAGAGAAATATGCTAAAATTAAGAAGATAAAAAGAAATTATTATGACTAAAATGGAAAAAAATTGGTAAAAATTTATAAAAAAATAACATAAATGTGGACCTTTCTGTACCAAAAGATTATGAACAAATTTTCAATTTTTATATTCTGATGTGTTGCTATGTTATTCATTTTTAAAGTGACCTTCAAGATAAGATATATTTTAATTTTTACAAAAACTAGAGCCCTTTAGCTTAGTTGTTGTATGAAATTGCTTAAAAAAATAGTGAGTATATTATTATAAGGGACTGGGTAAATTTTGTAATAAAACAGTGATTGATAAAACTGAATGTTAAAATACTTCTACTATTACACAAAACATACGCAAAAATTTAATTATTTTCAAATCTTTTCTCAGAAATCCCTGTGTTCCCGTTTGAGCATTTTTAAAAAAAACACACATTTCGTGTAAAACGCGTTTTAAAGTTTGACCTCTTGCTTAAAGTAATGTGGCATCTACTTTTAGTAAAACAATTGTAATTTTTGTTCTTCTGAAAGTAAAATAATAAACTTATATTTTTATAAAGCTAATAAGATGGCCTGTAAAATAAAGTGATAAAATTTTTTTCAATTTTAGAGTAGCCGGATACCTTAAAAATAAAATAATTTTTACATATTACACAATTTTTTAAGTAAACACCTAGATTCCATATATTATATTGCGCTATGCAATTCAACTAAGCATTGACCAAATTATGAGCAAATTTTTTACGTCAAAATAGAAAAAAAAATCTTTTGATGAGCATTTTAAAACTTTTCTTGTTTTTGTATATTTTATTAAAATGAACTTTTTCTTTAAAAAAATATTTATTATTTGAATTTTGTACAATGTTGAATAGAGAGCATGTGCTAAAAATAGATAAAATTTAATGAAGTCTTTTTAAGTTAACTTAAGAAGTTGTTATTCCAACATTTTGTTTATGTATATCAATTATATAAATATAAACATAAGAAGATGTTTAGGAGCACAGACCATTTTGTTAAATGATTATAAAAACATTTTTTTCTTTTAATATTTTATCAACAGTTTTTACTATGTAAATCCTTAATACATGTTTCTTACATTACTTCTACAATTTTGTTCTATTAATTAATCGATATATCATTATGGTATATCATAAAGGTTTAGTGTTTAATATATTTTAATGTTTTTTTTAATTTTATGGATTCTAAAAATTACATATAACGTTGTCGTGGTCCATCGACTACGGGTTTTGAAGGGTTCAAGTAAAGATCAGCCATTTTTCAATTAACACAATTTTATTGCTTACATCACTTAATTGACTTAATTAACTTAATTGATAATGCACTTAAATCACAAACTCTAGGAGCAATCAAACTTAATAAGTTGATTATAATAGAAATAAGAGCACTTATCTATATCCTCAGAGCTCTTGATTCAACACTTGATTAATATTCCATCTTGAATTAACTATACGGCCACCGGTCACTAACACTATGCTTTCTTCTATCACAATTTTCAACTATCATCCTACCTATTCCACGACCAGTAAATAAATAGGAGCTCTAATTTACAACAAACCCACTTCTTTTCCACAGAAAGCGTTTTTCAACTGAAATCACAGTTAAAAAGATTATTTTACCCAAGAGGATTAGTAGAAGCTCGAATAGACCCATTACAAGGTGCGTACATAGAGCTTTCTTACTCAAAGGGTCGATTCTAAAGTGCCCTCCCCTTTAACTTGAAAACGGGGATTTCTGTTGTCTTAAACATGGCATCCAGTTGTCTAGATGCACTTAAGTGGCTATGCACTACAGAGAGGGATTAGCTAAGGTATACCATTTGGTGGTGAACAACAGACGCAGTGTTCCTACCTGGAAAATGTATGAAAAATGGTAAATAAAATAACTGCAAAGCTATATGGTGTCTTAAATTTATTTTATAAAGGCACCTTTGGCATAATAATACATATAATAAAACGTATAAAATGATAAATAGATTGTTAGCACTTTCCATGACATATATTCTCCAAAAACATGAGAAAGAAGATAGAAACAACTAGTAAGTTACCAGCAAATATCATTAATTTCAGTGTTCCATATGTTCTACAGAAGCTTCAATGCACATATCAACCCTTTCACTGATTGTTATAGCACGTTTTGTGACAAATCAGGAGGCACACTAGCGCATTCGTTATTAACACGATGTTTATTTTTATGAAGTTTTAGGGAGAGGTAGCATACACATAATATTTCATGTACCCCAATTTAAGAAAATCAGAGGTTCAGATTTGGTGAGCAAGTAGGCAGTTATAACCAATTAAAGTCAATTATTTTATACTGGGATGTATTTATCACTTTAATGTCTCATGGGGAGGGGTATTTTCATGTTGTAATTATTCATTTTCGTATTGAAACAGATACAAATTTTCCGCACAATCGAACTATTGTTTTGTCGAACAAGAATCATACTTCGTACAACTGATACAGCTGAAGATATTTTTGGTGATCTACATCAAGGTATTTTCGGTTTATAACATAGTTTAGAAAATCCTGATCAAGGAGCATGCGTTATTATGCGTTTTGTTATTGACATTATTATTGGCAAGGTATCAGTTCGTACTAAAATGTGGACGCTGGATAGTTATGCCAGTACTTTATCCTATGTGACTGTTTTCGAGATATGGGTTTGTTGTTGTTGCTCATCTCCATGCCTAACCAAGCTAGACTAATTCCATAAAATATCACTCACTCTCACAAAGTCCACCACCATTAGATGATCTTCATACAGATCTGGTTTTGTCAGCCCCAGACAGTCAAGGATGTATTCTGGAGATACCTGGTAGGCAAAACACCTAACACAAAGCGGAATAGTCAAAGTTTAGAGGTGGCTTTTTTCACTGTTTTCGAGATATAAATATTAACTCCATTATTTGCCATCAGATGGCGTTGCTATTAATCGCACCTTGAAGTACATAATCATTTTAGTGTATCTTGATACCTCATTTAAGGCAAATAACAATCGAAATTTTCAAGTGAATGAAAGAGCAGGTCCATAATGAACACCTTGTACATTTGAAAGTCCAATCTGTTTCTTTACACAAAAACGTGTACCAGTTCATTGTTCCCAATAATGCATCTATGATTAAACTATTGACATCACGAAAACAAATCCTCTTACGTTAAAATATTTTCATAGAGAACTCACTTAAAAAATTTTCAATCAGTATAGTGTTGCCAAGTAATAAATAAGAAAAAATGGGCTAAATTGTGTGTGTGTAACTATATATTTTATACAGTATTATTTCTATTTCTTGAATAGTAAGGAATACGTGTTACTAAATATATTGCTCAACTATATTCAATAGATATTAATTACGAATTTTAATAACAAAAAACATACTATCTTTGGCATATCCATATCAAAATATTTACATTCTGGATGTTTAACACTCCATGATAGACTAGAAATCATGGTTGCAAATTTGAATCGGAAGTTTGTAACCAGGTGTTACAAAAGTCCTACTGTGTAGGGAGGCTGTTGATGATCAAAGTCCTCACTTTAAGATGGCGTGAAATTTCGTAGAATGGTGAACAAGTTTAGACGTCTTAGTCGTAATTTAAAAGAAGTTCAAAAATTGCGAGGTCAATCACCATTATTCCTCATGTTGCTTTATAGAATACGACGTTAATCAAACCAAATCAAATAAATGACGGTTAATATTGAACAGTTTTAAAATAATTTAAATTTAAATTCATAAAAAAATAGTAAAAGAGGTTGAAAGTATTTATTAGTCATTGGTATTGCTGCTGTATTTTTACGTATGTAACATTATCCTAAAATATTGAATATTTTTTTCTTTTGTGAAAAAGTGTACAGGATATAATTTATAACAACGAAATAAACTTTACTTGGATGTTGCATCAATTTCATCTTTGTTTTATTCCTCATATTTTAAAAATTCAAAAGATAGAATAAAACATTTTTTTTTTCACAAATGAAATAGAAAAAAAGAAATTTCAGAATTTTCTCTTGTAAAATTCCTAATTTGTTAAAATTATGAGCTCTGACATAAATGAATTTCATCTAATTATGAAGCATTTAAACTTTAAGCAAATTTAACAACAAAAATTAATAAAAGCCTCAACAAAATTTTTTACTATCCTTCTAAATAATTTATGTACATGCAATAATTACTTGAAGATAATTTCAATTTTCAGGATAAGAGGATTATTCTTCGTAAATTAATTTAAAATTTATATAGATATATAGATTTGAAGGGTTAAATTTGCTTATATCATTGAAAATTAATTATATCTAGATTTATTTACTTTTAGAACTTTTTTTAACCCATGAAATAAATTATTAACAACAAGGATATTAGAATGTATATTACATCAAAAAATGGTTTTCAAGTGAAAGTATAAATTCTTATTATTTGCTTGAAAAGTTTACTTTAAAAACCTTCTATTTCAGAAATTTTGTTTGAAGATGATAATTTAAGAAACTGAAAGCAAAAGACGAATGGCCTTTTTACTTCTTTCAAGGAAAAAGAATCGATAGAATGTATTTCATCCAAACTTGCTAAAGAATTATCTATACATAAAAAAAATCAATAATGGCCCAGAATACTAGGCATAATTTATCTTTAATCATTAAGAATTTTTTGACAAATTCGTCGTAGCACGACAATCCTATTTCAGCACTTCAAAATTTTAATGAACCTTTTCGCTTTTCGTCTGATGTATAAAGCGAATTTAAGATTGAGTCAATCATCGCCGAACAATCAGCAGTCATCTTATCTTTAACGACCGTAACTCATGAACGCGACGTGTTTCTCATTTAAAATCGGAAATCACCGATTCAGAGCCGTAATTGAATCGGGACGCTGCGTTAATGATGTCAGATTTCATTTTGCGCTGCAGAAAAATTTGTTTAGGTGATGATTAGCGTATCCTTTACCTTTGGATTCCATTGATGCTCCTTCAAAGAGATCTTGGCATGAGAAATTCATTTTCGCATATAGTCTTGTGATTTATCACTTGACCATAATTTATTACTATCTTAAAGTTTTTCAATTAGATACCATGAAATTTCTAAGGAGATCATTTAAAATTTGAACATAAATGTATTTCCTAATTTAAAAGAGTCTTTGTAATATATTAATTAATTATAGCTGTATAATTTACTGCTGAAAATTATTTAAAAAATTTTAGGTGAGTTTGACAGTGTCGTTTCTTTGTGTCAAATCATTTTCTCTTTATAAATTTCTGTCATCTATTAAGTTAGACATATTTTTTTTTATTTTACATTTGTATTCCCTTACATTTAAGTTGTATGCACACAATATATATTTATAATAAATCGCATTTATACAAATAATTATTATTAAAATGGGTAAAACTGTCTGAGCATTTTTATATATTTTTTAAAACTCTACTCTTTTAAATTAAAAGAAATTTTAATATTCAGGACACAATAAAATTAGTATTCTTGCTGAACTTCAGGCTCATTGTTCAGTCTTTTTGAAGGATAAAATGCAAAAGAAATATTTAAAAAAGTAAGTTGTTATAAAGTGTGCATTTGTTAAAAATAATTAAATCAAAACAATAAAACTCCCCCCCCCCCATTTTAACAAATACAGTAATATTTGTGTAAAATATGTTATTTTATCAATAATTTTTATCCATTCAGAAGAGTTTTATAATAAATGAATATTTTATAATTACTTTTTGCAAAATTTTATTGCATTACTTAACTGTAGAGTTTTGTACTAAAATTTTGAAAGTTGCTTGTGGAACGATTATTTTTCTTGTATAAAGATATTTTAAGAACAAATGTTTAAATTTTTTTTAAAAAAAATATATATATATATGTGTATTTATTATTTTTATAAAAAGTCAATTTAAAAATTTAGATACTATTCTACTCTATTTTTATGACTTTTACAAAATCATTTTCATTCGAAATATTTACTAAAAGGTCATGAAATAACTGATTAAGATTCACTTTTTTTTGTTAAAAAGTTAGCTTGTTAATTAATTTCTCAGTTTCACCCACAAAATAACGTCAGTTATTTTTATGCCCTCTGTTATCTTTATACTTTATCTATTGCCCTGCACCCATTTTAGACAGATGGTGACAAATGGACAATCAAAAGAATGTCTCTTGCAATAAATGATACGATAGAGGTAGCTAGGTGGCAGAAAAGACAGATGTGCTTGTCGATGTATAGATGATTTAGGATTCTGGTTAATTTGCTACAATCAGATCATTTCACCGCGGTGTAATGGATAAATATTAAAATACTTGCTTTGAGAAAGGTTGCTGTACAGCAATTCAGAATACTTTTTTTATGTGTTGCATTTATTATCGTATCAAGTCTCAAAATAAGTATAGAATTCTTTAAAAATAATTTCCTGTAATAAAGCCTAGTACAGCATAGCAATCATCCTACTAATGTTTCTGAAATCTCATGAAACAAAATAAATTTTGGCAAATTCTATACTTTTAATTATTTTTATAAGTTTTAAATTTTGCAGGAAACATTTATTTTCATCGTACAAAACAAGCAGAATAATGTTTTCATTGTATGCTTGTGTGTTTGTATTCTTGCTTTGCCCAGCTATGCAAAGGACATAAAATGCGTAGTTTTTCCAACAGTATAGAGGTTCAGTTATTTTTTTTTACTTTCTGTAACTAACATTTCCTCTTCATTTGCATAAAACTTATTCCAATTTCATGCTTAGTCAAATTTATTTGATAATGTAGTTTTTAAAGGGAAAAGATTGTTCAAAATGAAATAGTAAGCCTACAACCTTTTTACCAGGTACTTTTTCAAAGTTGAATCCAACTTTCATTCTTGTTCAAAAAATTACATAAGAAATGCAGCATACACATGAGAATCACAGTTAAATATTTCTAACAGTTCTGATAATAATCACATTACTAGAAGATAAATAAAGATGAATACAAACCGAGTAATTTTTTCAAAAGAAGACAATGAAGAAATTTAATGGAGTATACACTCAAGAGCCAAAACATTATGACCACCTATCAATAACGAGTTGGCCCACCTTCGGCGCGCAACACAGCTTCAAACCGCCTTCGCATGGATGCCACAAGTCCTTGGTAGATAGACGGGGAGACAGATTGTACCAGATGTTTAAGCAATGGTCACGCAAATCGGAGATATTGCGACTTGGTGGTCTTTGAACTCTGAGCTGCCGTCCCATGACATCCCAAATGTGACCTATCGGATTGAGATCCAGTGAGTTAGGTGCCTAGGACATTAACTGTAATTCAGCATCATGCTCCTGGAAACACTCCAACATAATTTTAGCCTTGTGACACGGGGCGTTGTCCTGTTGGAACATTCCATTTCCAGCTGGAAAAACAGAGGACATGTAAGGGTGCAACTGGTCCGCAATGATGTTCAGATACCTTTAGCATTCATGGTCTGCTCTACCACAACCACGGGTCCCAGAGACGCCCAAGAGAACGTCCCCCAAAGCATAATACCGCCACCACCGGTCTGTGTATGACCTACTGTACATTGAGGGAGCAACTGTTCATCTGGAAGACGGTGTATCCTGAATCAGAATGATGAATGACAAAATGTGATTCATCTGACCAGGCAGCTCTCTCCCACTGATCCATGGACTAGTCGCGATGTTCCCGGGCCCAGCGCAGGCGCAGTTGGCGATGACGCTTGATCAGCAAGGGCACAAGAGTAGGACGTTTGCTGCATAGCCCCATATCCAACAGTGTCCGCTGAACAATGTGCTCCGATACTATTCTACTTGGCCCTGCATTGTATTTTGGCTGTCAGATGAGCCACGGTCTGGCTCCGGTTTTTCTTCACCATGTGGGATAGTCTCCGACAACCTTTTTCTTTGATAGCTTTTGGACGTCCAACACCATGTCGTCTACTGCTGATTTCACCGTCATTCATTTACTTTGCATAAGCACTAACAACTGTAGATCGCGAACAACCCACGAGTCGTGTAGTTTCGGAAATACTTGTTCCGATCTTTCAAGCAATTACAATCTGCCCTCTATCAAAGTCGCTTTTATCTGCCGCCATTCCCATCACACACAAAAGTAAGAGAAAAAATGATTATTCAGACTCTCCAGCAGCAGTTAAATACCACTTTCATCTGATCACGTGCCTTCTACGTCATCCAGGCGAGTTCATTGCAAAATGTAGGTGTGGTCATAATGTTTTGGCTCTTGATTGTATATATATATATATATATATATATATATATATATATATATATAATATATATATATGTTACCACTAACAATTAATTTAAAAAAAATCAGAATGAATGTTAATGATTCTATATATTGAAATTCTAATAAAAAAACAAAAAAAAAATATACCCTTTTTTAAATTAAAATTCAAAAATATAATAGAATAATATATATTGGTGTGAAATAATAAATATCCATTTATTTCGAAAATTTTCTGTGTCAATATATTTTTTCTAAATTTATCTCTGTTTTTAATATTGAATTCACCATAAAAATGTTTTGAAATAATTTGATTTTTGAATGATATAAAATAATATATGAGAAGAATTTTACGTTGAAATTTAAACTTTTGAAAACTTTGCACTTAAAACTTTTTATTTGAGAATGAATGATGACAAGTTTCTTTAAAAATTTGGTAAGGAATATAGATAAATTAACGAAAACAATACTATCACAAAAAAAAGATTAATCTAGGAATTCTCTGAAAAAAATATTGTTTGGCTAAGCTTTATTTATTTTCAAATCATAGATTATTTTCTTTTTCATATAATAAAGCCTCCTAAAATTTTATAGATCGCTTTAAACGAAAAATATCCTTAAAAGTGCTTGATTGTAAAATTTTAAAAAATAATTTTTTTACAATTCTTTTTTAAAAAATAAAAAGAAGTTATTATGATTAATTTTTAAAGGTATTTTTAAAAAAAATGTATTCAATATTCCCAAAAGATAATAGTTTCGTGTTTTATGATGTGGACTTACATCGTTCTAAATGATGTTTCTGCATAAAGGAAAATTTAAAAATATCGGATTATCGCACTTTTTCCAGTATTTGTTGCTTTAGAATTCTGGTTATACTACTGTCAATATCATTGCAAAATATTTGAAGGAAATAAATATAAGAGAACGACTTCAATTTTCGTTGAAAAAACTCGAAAAGTGACGTATATTTATCCTTTTGAGATAGATGAAAGCCTTGATTTGGACTGTGTAGGAAAATTCGGAAATATATATTTTTACAGAAGCTTTTCCAAACTAACGTTTCAGAAAGGTAAATAAGCAAGAAAGCTAAAAATTTTGGTTGATTGATCCTCAACGTCGTTCTTCTCCATAGCAAACATCGTTCAAATTTCAACATCTTTGTATTTATCTTATTTGCTGCTTTCCACTGAAGAAAAATTCATTTTAAATCATCCTTTAAGTAGATATATTGAATATCTCTGTATACAGAAGAAAAAATGTGAAGTCATGTTTGTTTAATAATAACTATCTACACTCTCCTAACTTCACATATTAAAGAGAAATGTCTTCCATTTCAGATATGAAGCAAATACAGATCTCATTAATTTGTGGCAGAGGTCGGGCTAACGTTGCCAAGCAAACCTAATCATACGTTCATATATGCTAACTAAAATTGCTTCTGCTGTGAGAAATGTTAATCTCTATGAGAACAGTTCACCGGCTTATCCTTGTGAAAGCCAAAGGGGCAGACAAATTGGTTCATACAAGTTAAAAATTAGAATTTAACGAGTCAGTTGAGATTATCCTGTTAATGATGAATTTCAATGTTAAAACGCTTAGAAGTGTGTGAGATCACTAAAAAGAGCGCTGATTTATGAAGGCACTATCATCTTTTGAAAGGTGTTCTCTCGGGGGAATATATAAGTTTAGTTATTTAACCCGGAAGAAAGGAAGCAATAATATTGTTGGCGGTCACGCGGGGAGACGTAGACACCCCTATGCTTTTTTTATCAATTTTTCTACCCCGAGTAGTGACCGGAGTAGAATAGTTCCAAAGTAAGTTCATGCGTGTCGTAAAAGGTGACTAAAATGATCCGAAGTCCAACCTCTCGGGCTCCTGGCAACCTTCAATTATGACAAGTGCAATATTTGACTATATCTTTATTTTGTCATAAACACCTTTGCACTCTGTCATACACGACAACAACGACATCAATATTTCTATTATACATTCTAACATATCCGAAATACAGATAATAGCTTACTTAAGAGAAATTATATTCAATAAATTTTCATATTTCCTTGATAATTTAAGAAAAAAATTCAATCAAAATACATTAATATATTTTTCAATATTATCTGGCTTTAGTAAAGGACACAAATCACAAACAATTATATCTCATGTGTTTTTTGCAGGCCAAACTGACACATTCTATGCAATTAATTGTAGTTTCACTGTTTTTAGACCTTTTACTTGCTTATGCCATTTGACGGGCGTTGTATGTCTTGTGGTACACTAGTGGTTTCATATATTTTAGACGGAGTTCTGCAGCCTTTCTTGTGCTTACGTCTGACTTTGTTTTTCTTGTGCTTATGAAAGGTTTAATAAATGATGAGTTTTAAGATTTTTTTAATGCTGGAAAGGAGGGTTTTAATGGATATTAGAGAAACTCTGACATATTTATTTCGGCAGCGTTCAATACTCAATAAAAATTGCTATCGGTGGTGTATTGGTTTTATGAAATGTAGAATATATTGTTGACATTTCATTTACAGTATCGGCTCCGTCTTGTAAAATTGAATGATTGAGGAATTCTTCTCAGTTTCATTTTCATGAGTTGCATCATTTATACACATAATGAGTAGTAAAAATACACGTTATGATTTCCTATTTAAATATGAAACTTATGTTAAAATTTTGAATCCAAATATATATGTTCATCGACTATGTCAAATTCACTTTTGTAATCATGATTACTATCCATTATTTCATCAGTTTCCTCTTCATAAGCTTGATCAATTTTTTTCCAGTCTTAAAGCTTAAACCAGTACAGATCACTAGCTAATAATTAATTTCTTTTTTATATTCTGTTAATTCACATTTAAAGGTCATAATGAGCATACATACAGCTACAAAACTAAAAAGTCGCTTACAGAAAAAAATGTAGAAAAAAATCTCGAATCACATGTGGTCTAGCGGGGAACTCAGTCAACCCAAATACCTTAAAATTCCAAGAAACTAATGCCACTCCTAAAAAATAAGGATACAGGATAGATATGACAAAGACATTTCATATCTCATTAAGACTGTCAAATTGGAAGATACTAAGAAGGTCAATTACAACAAACAAGCAAGTTTCCTACAATTAAAGATTTCAATACCCTTGGGGGTGACTCTATGTTCCCCATGACCACTCCAAGGGTTAAAAATGCGGTGGTCTCAACAAAAAGACCGATTTCCTACTAGAGAACCAATGATATCCCAACGCCCACGTATTTTCACTAGTGAATGTATCAAATACAGGACCATACCGACACCAAAGTTCTACGGCAAGTCAACTGTTGACCTCCCTTAATCCAGCTGACAGAGAAGTGACCGACTCTGCTCCCTCACCAAGCTCTGGCTTCAAAGTCCACAGCTCGAGAGATGACAAGGACCAATAAACGAATAGTAATCCCAGCTACGTTCAAACAGAAGTGATTCTGCGCCGCTTGTCACTTTTGGATGCGTGACATATCCTACATTTAAAGAGACGGAAAGTGGAAACCCACAGACACACTTCACGATGCCCCAAGAAGCTCCAACACACTCTCTCAGATTCGCTTAGACTCTCTGAAATTTACTATTGGACCTTTCAAGGTACCATCATAACGAGCATCATGTCATGGTAATGCAGCCTTTACATCAGTGATCCGACTTCAAACCATCATTGGGCTGGTGGGGCACTGAGTCACCCCAGGCTCACGAAATCGTTAAATCTGCAAACTGTTTATTTTTTTACCAACGAACTTGATATAGAGTCCTTGTGGGAATTAAAATGTATTTGTCAAATATTTTCTTCTTTTTTTGGGAATGGCACACACACACAAGTGTTTTTTTTTTTTTTTTGCAGTCTTAAGGTACTTGTTTTGACTGAGTTCTCCACCCTACCACTTTTGTTCCAAAATATTTTCTACAAACATGCTACATATTTCCCCTGTGAATAACTTAGTGGTTTTGATTAGTGTTTGTACGACTTATTATGGTTTATAAATATAAATGAGCAAAATATTGAAAAAAAAAAGAAATGAGCATCTGTGATCTCTATTGAAATTAACTGAAACTGATCAAGCAAGGTTAAGGACCTGCTGAAATAATGCATATTAATCATGATAACGAAAGTAAATTTGATAAAAGCATGAAACATATGAGATAAAAGAAACATTTTCAAATGCTTCCTAAAGAACTCCATAAAGAAAAATATGAAGCCATAAGTTTACCTCAACACGCATTTCTCACTGTCAAAAAGACACAAGCAAGAAAGAGTTCAACATGCTATTTTTGATCGTCAAAGGACAATAAAACTACAATGACTTGAACTAAATATGACAGTTTTATCTGCAAATAACATTCCTGTAATGTTACTGAAAACTGTCTGTGATTTTTATCCTTTATTAAAGTCTCACACATTTAAAACTTCTTGGTTCAGTTTGATTGGCATTTTTTCTCAAATTATCAAAGAAAAATTTAAAAGTCCTTAAAAGTAGGTAAGTATACTTTATCTTAAGTAAGTTATTCATTGAATTACGATTTTTATCGTGTTCAATAAAAAATATTTATAAAAAATTGATTGGGCTGATTCAGTCACCCCCGTGCAACCATTAACATTAGTATCGAGTGCGCTCCTGTGATATTGGATTAACAGCACCTCATCGCCGGTGTGCCTTCTCAACAACTTAAAACCCCTAATGTAATACACCCCTTTTTCAATGTATTTTGATAGTACGGTTAAATTTCAAAATAAGAATATGAAATAATGCATTCAATGAAACTTCTTACAAGAAAAATGAAAAGAAAAAAAAATTATGGTTTCTGAAAACATATTCGCTTGTTTTGAAAGTGTGATTTAAACTATTTTTTGAAGTGCTTAATTTATTGAGAAAATAATTTGGATTTCCACGTATTTCTGATAAAAATTCTTGCTTATAAGAAGCTCCTTCAAAAAAAATTTCTGAGGTATTAAACTTTATTTTATGATGTAACAAATTACTGAAAATTGAAAAATGAAGTAAATTAAAAATATAGTTTTACGATTCATTATTATTTTTTTTTTAAATTTTCTTTCTTGTTTTTGTCTCATTACATTAAGGAAGCTATTGTGGTTTTCAAAATCTGAGGTTAACTTTTCTACTAGTTTTACTAAATTGGTACCTACATTCATCTGCATATAATGGTTTATTTTCCCTTCCCTTCATGTGAGTTTGAAATCCTAACATAGTGTGATTTCATTTTATTTCTCCTCATTTACATTCAGTTTATATACGTTTAATTATTTTTTTCAATACAATAGTGAAATAAAATGCTATTAAAATTTTTAATTTCTACACAGTATATGAGCGTAAGAGATCCAAAATATATTTGATGCATTGATAATGTGCAAATATGAACTCTATCTTCAGGAAAAACATTTATATTGTTTTACGAATTTTAATAAAACAATAAAATTGTTCTATATATGTGCTTTTTTTTAGTTTGTTGACGCAGTAGTTCAATAATACGAGTACTTCTTAAGAAGGAAAAACGGAATCTTTATTCTGCTGCCATACCAAAGATTCTTTTTTCTTCTTTTTCCTAAATTTTCAAAAAAAATTCACAGAATGCATATTTACATGGAATTCCAACAATAATTAAAAAAGTATCAACTTATGTTAGTATTTATAATTGGATAGTGGTAAGAAATTTCTAAAATTTATTTTTACGACAAATCTTTTTTAAATCAGATTATTTTTGTGTATAAATGATAGTTGCTCTATTTTAAGATAAGATTTTCCTCTTTTTGTAAAACATTTTTCAATAAAACAGTTTTTGAAAAAGACTTTTTTTGTATATCTCAATAACAAGAAAATGACAGAAACATTCTTTGAATTGTAAAATCTTACGCATCGAAAGATTTATAAGAAAACACAAGTTTATTTTTATACCAAGCATAATGATACAATAAAGATTATTTTTAAATAAGTAAGGAGAAAAACACTATAGAAGTAAATACTTCACCAATAGCTTCACAAGTACACTTTAAATTTTCTTGGATTTGCTCCCTTTTATCTTCCTTCATGTATATATATATATATATATATATATATATATATTAATATCGAAACAGACATTATGTATCATATATATTTAACAAAATAATTATTCTAAAAATAAAACATCATTAGTTGCTTAAGTACACTTTTTAAAACTACCTCCCGAAATATCATTTTTAATAAATTGCACACTTATAGTGAGTGGCATCTGTTATGTTCATTAACAATGAGCAATGCAGAAACTTTTTTTTAGATATTTATCATTAAACGAGAAACTGAAGTGTGAAACAAAATAATGTTACCCTCAGACTTTTCCGGTATATTAACTCAATTTCTCAACTTAACGATCTAAACTGTACGCGCTATCAACAACTTGCAAAGGGTGTTTAAAAGAAACAAGTGCGAATGTTCCAAATTACATTTGGTGTCATATCAAATAGACAACCATTCTTCGCCAGATTTGGCACCATTCCCTAGCTTTTCCAGTTTTGTGAACCATCTAAGGTGTTTTAACTGTTCATTCTGCGGCTCGTTGCTCTGTGATTTTAGGTCTCACTGGATTAATGAAGCTCTGTTTTTGCGTGACCGTTCGCTTTTCCGTGACTCGATTTTCTCCCAGTTATTTTTGTAGAAGGTTAGTTCTTAGATAAAGACCATTTAGTTTCCTGATGTGATACCGCGAAGTGTGGTCACGGAGAACAACTTTAATTACATTTATTCTGAGTAAAGATTTGCTATATTTTAAGGGCCTTTGCCTAAATTTTAACAGCTGCGAGTTTCCTGCTTTGCCTTTAAGTTTTTAAAAAGTGTGTGTGTGTGTGTGTGTGTGATTCTGTTTCTAATATTATGCAATTTTTTAATCATAGTGAATTCTAGCGTGTTTGAAAAAAATAGATGCAGTTCCATACTTTATTTATAAAGCATGGTAAACCTTAAAGCCCTTAAAAATAATTGAAAGTCACTATAGGATTAGACGGTTAAATGAAAGAGTAGAAGGTTAAAACACATAACTTTTTTCAAAAACATAACTTTAATAAAAGTTAGTGATGTAACAAAGCATGAAATTCGCATTATTTGGACGAAAAATTATGCTGTTGAATTTATTTATTTTCTTGTAAATCTAGAAATAATTTGCATGGTTCTCAATATTATTTCTTAGAAGAAAATATTATTCTGTATTGACACAGATAACATAAATCTAAGTTGTAGCAATCTAAGTCTTTTTATGTATATAAATATTATAAAACAGCATTAGCTATATTATATTTAATGAAAACAAGCTAATGTGTGATATTTTTAGTTTATAATTAAGAAAAAAAATTCTGTATATTTTTTGTGCATCGTATTCTGAGTAAAAATTAAATTATATTTTTAGAACTTTATTTTACTCAAAACTTCGATCCCTATAAATGAAATCTTTCCTAAGAAACTTGTTGGCTTCAGCTGAAAAAAAAGCTTATGAAATGCTTGTTTCAAGAAGTTTTTGATAGATCACACACATAAGTTCCTTCGATAAACAAAATAGTTATCTTTTGTAGTATTTTACGAGTGACATTTATTTAATGAAATTCTGATACAACGTATAACTATTTATGTTTAACTGATGTGGCTATTTTGGCCGATTTGTCACCTATTATTACTTTATTAACCAGACACCTCACGCGAAGGGTATGTCATACTCACCGCCTCACTTTTTTCAAGATTCCATCTAAACCTTTTTCGGGAAATGAATAGTTTTTCATGTAACTGAATTTAAGGTCTCATTCTTTGAGGGACCTTAGCTTATAGGCGAACTCTAAGGGTATATTTTTGGATACCGCCTCTTTGGGTATGTCATAACCTTCCCGTGAATTGCCAGTTAAGTTCTAAATAAATGAGCTCGCTTTAAAACCTTTCTTATGCAATGACGTATTATTGTAGTTATGATGAAAAAATGTGATATTGAAGTTATTTAATATATACAATATTAAATAGATAGAGTACAACACTATTTTCGGATGAAGAAAGACTCTTTGTGGGAATGATGAAGAAGAATCGAATGATGAAGAGTAAAATGGCAAGTATGATTCTTCTACTGAAATATATCCTGATAATTAAGATGTGCGAGGGAGTTATTATCGTCCTTGATAAAATGACCCCAACATATTTAATGGCTAAAAAATATAATCGTTAGCCTATTACAATATATTTTTTTTTATGTTGGTGAACGTTGCGACAATAAATGCTCAAATTATTTCGTTAAATAGTCAGAAACCACCATTGAACCAGATGCTGGTTTGTGAAGTGTTTTGGATTTCGATTAACAGAAAAAAGGAAAAAACCAGCAAGCAATGCTTCTTGAAATTTTAAAAAATAAATTAAGATCCAGTGAAAACTCACTCACGACGAAGACTAAAGGGGTGTATAAACAATGTACTGAATGCCCAATAAAAATAACAGAAAAACTAAATTTACTTTTGAAAAATGTTATAAACAAACTATATATGTCCTACTTTTCTTCCTTTTTCACCATTGTATGCAATTTTTACGGTAAAAACAGAATGTAAACATATTTGGGTATGATATACCTAGCACGTGAAGTTAAGGTCGTTTTTTCACGTGAAGTGCCGGATTAATGCAATTCGCTTATATCTGGAATGTATTACACTCTTTTAGATTTAAAAAAAAATCCACAAATAGAAATTTATTAAACATTGTAGTGCGTATAGCTTGACACAGTTAAATTAGCAATCATTGATTGAATTACATAACTTTTCAAATTAAGGTGTCTTATTCCATTTACTATCTTTCAACTCCTTCCTTTGAAGTATTAATTAGATTCTGTCACGCAAGGAGTTACAGCAGTGATACTCAACCTGCGGGCTACGGGCCGCATGTGGCCCGCTGACTTCTTCAGAGCAACCCGATAACTGAGCATTGCACTAAGCAAATAACTATTTAAGAAAAATGTACTAAAAAATTTAGCGGAAATTCTGTCAGTCAAACCTATCGATATATTATATTTGATAGTAGAATATAAACAAGAGGCTTTTGATGATGTATCAAAGGAAGCCGAAACTATCGTATAATCCAGTAAAATGCGAAAAAGTAAATATTTTGTGCGTGTATGTGTTTGATAAAAGGATTAACATAGTAATAACAAGAAAGAAAGCTGTACAAATGAGTTTCAATAATTTGGAATGTTTTGTCTGTTGCTTTCGTCTGATAGTAACACCCCCTCACCCTTATCCTTATGTTACGGCCCACTTAAAATGCCCCTCATATGTATGTGGCACGATCGGAAAAAAGGTTGAGTATACCTGAGTTAGAGCGTTTGGAAAAAATAGGATTATTGATTTGGTACAATTTATATCAATACCAAACATAAACAGTAGCATTTAAATTGAAAGATATAAAATACATTTCATCCGGAATTCATAAAATATTTCACCTAAAGAAACATTTAACTTTGTTTCATTAAAGAAAAAATTATAATGCACTGTGAAACATTTAGGGAACCAGGACATGCTCGAAAGGGTAAAATGCCAAAATTAAGACCCTTTATTTATGATATATATATCTTTTAAAATTTCCGATAGAGCTTAGCTAATTTACGTTCTTAATAAAGATAATTTATTTATTCCGTAGCGCTACAAAAATAAATTTTTAGTTCTAAAGTTTTTTTTTTCCTACTTAATTTAAGTAATACATAATTTTAGAGAACTCATAATACATACTTATGTTTAGGTACCATTTTTTTGAAAAAAATATCTTTTTTTTATGCAAAATATTTCTTACACATAAATAAAACAATACACAAGAGAAAGTGAACCTATTTTTTTAGTGAAAATTTAATATAATTTTTTTAAAAAAATTATAAAACTAAAATTTGGAAAACTTTTATGCTTTTGATTTTTTTATGCATAAAAGCAATTTTAAAATATTAGGCACTACTTTAATAAAAAAAATTATGTTCACTATATGCACAGACATCTTATATAGAAGTACTAAAATTTGGAATCTTATAGTGCAATAGTTTTTTTTTTAAATGTACCCACAGCAAATAAATATACTTTTGAGAAAAAGTGAAAAAAGTAAAAAAAAAATAATATTTTCACATGTTATACACTTGATTAATATTTGCTTGCCTATTTTTAAATGCCTAATAATAATGCTTAATCATTTTCTACAGTTAAAAAAAGTAATTTTATATTCATATGTTTTTTCCCTTTGTTTTAGTTAACATGAACATAATTTTCGAGATACATATTTTCATGCAGGTACTACTTACAAAAATATTTTTTGAATATACAAAAAATTTTACACATATATATAAAGCAACATATCAAACGTAATGAACCAAATTTTTAATGAATTAACTGCATAATTTCTTTGAAAAATAATCATAAAACCTTAAAATTCTGAAAATCTTAATTTTTGAGATTTAATACATATTACGCCATGGAATAGCGGGGTTATTCATTCAAATGAAAAAAAAATTCAAAAGTTTATATAGATCAAACACAGGGGAAACTACCCAATTAAAATATGTCAAAAGGGTCATTTGTTTACATTTTTATTTTTCATACTTTAGGGCTATTTTATCAACAAACATATAAGTATTTTACATTTTTAGGTTCAGAAAAATATGCACTATTTTTAGAACTAAAATTGAAAAATTGATTTTTGAAAGTATTTGATGTTCTGGTACTCTTAAATATATATATTTATGATCATATTAAAAAATACATTGAGTAAACAACGTTGCATAATGCATTCAACTCTTTTATATTTTAAAAATCACTTGTTTAATCATTCCCAGTAACGAGAATTTTTTGAAAAAATCTTCAGTCGTGTATTGAAAGTAGTAAATTTTAACATTATTATCTTTAAAATATATCTGTGTATTTAAATTGATAAAAAATAAAATTTTTAGCAGCCCTGTTAATGTCAACAACATTTGCTAAATATTATACTCTTGCAAACATGTTGCTGCCTTTCTTTCATTTTTAAGCTAATGTATCAAATATTTTAATGCTTCAAAAACTCAATAAAGTATTCCGTAACGGCAAATCAAATTGACTTTCCCAAGGTACTTTGCTCAAGGCATTCAATTAAATCTTTAAGCTTAGCTGAGTTTCGAGAACATTCATTTTAAGAACATCAGCCAAAATCATGTTTATGTAAATTAAGATTTTCATTAATGTCTTTATGGATACATTATTAACTTGTATTTAATAGGCAGTCAAAGGTTTTATGATAAAACGCATTAAGTGTAATCTTCTTAGACGAATATAATATTCGATTGAAGTGTGTTTGGACAGTAAAGCATTGTAGGTGCTTGATGGATATTAATGCATTTCATTAAGCTGAGAAACTAGCTTTCAGGAGAATATTATTTTTATGTTTTCAAAGAAAACGCATTAAGTTAGTAATTTGTTATATTTTTTTTCCTCTTACAACTTAAGTGATTTTGGACTAGAGAGTGAATAGATTTTTCTTTCACCAAAATTATTTCGCCCTTTTTGAAGAAAAGATTTTAATAAGTTAAAAATCATTATGGGGAAAAGGCAAATTTATTTTATGGCATATTTGATTAACTTGAAAAAAAAATTCAAATTAGAATTATTGGGGATGTTTTAAATGAGGGTAAATAGCGTATTTTATTTTTAAGTGAATAATCTTTAGCTCGTTGAGAAACATTCCATTTGAAATTAGTTTTAGTGGTAGAAAATTAACATCCCAATGAATAATTAAATCTTTTTTGTTTTCTACTACAAAAATATATACATTTTTTTTGCGTATGAGCATATAGAATATTTGCATTATAGAAAACAAAACAATTAATGATAATTTAAAAAAAAATAATTTCAAACACTATCGTATTTATTTTGACCCCTGTGTGCTTATGCTTCCTTTGCATTATTTAGAAAACAGTTTCCTGGTAAAGGAAATAATTTTGACACAACACTACGCATAGTGAAACAATAAATAAATTGCCCGTAATATTTTTAATTTGAATTTCAGGTATCCATTTTAAAGGTACCAAAATCTCTATTTAAGGTACTCTCATACATTAGATGGTGCCACATTAGCCTATATGTTTTGGTCACGAACTCGTGGTCGGTGTGTCACGAGTTCGAGCCTTAATACAACTGAAGATCCGCCGTGTAGAGGATATCATGCATGTTAAATCTTTCGAGGATCAAAGTCCTCCTACATGTGTGATAGTTTGGAAAAAGGGTACTTGTTCAGGTTTCTTTCTCGTCAATGACTGAGGTTCAAAATTGCTAGGTATTTCGCCAATAGCCCTCTTGTTTCCTTATATTGCGATGCTAATAAACACTCTCTCATTTATACTGTTGGTTTCTTCTCTTCTTAGAATTATTAGAAGATGCTGGAATAATAGATATTACGCACTAAATAATTATTTCAGCCATTCTATGTATTGCTAAGTGTAATGTAAGTGGGCGCTTTGTTTAGATGGATTAAATAAACATGATTAAAGGATTTCGAACAAAGATAAAATAATTCAAAGAGAGCTATAATTTAGCTTACTGATAGTAAGTAAAATAATATCTATATGGTGTGTATATGTGTGTTCATCTTATCAATAAATGCTTCAAACTTAATTAAAGCTTGTTATGTGTATAGCAGATTCAAGACTAGAAAATGCAGAAGTGATCCCAGGTATAAAATATCATAACAAAACTTACACTATACATATGTTCCTCATTATCTCATACTAATTATTTATTTAACTAATAAGAGAAAAATTTTACAATTACAAAGATCTTTCAGTATTATATTTCGAAAGCTTAGATTTCATTTACATTAAAAATTACAACTCCTATTCCCATTGTTTGAAGTTGAGAGAATGAATTTAAGATGATAATATAGTAACGTTGAAATGATTATTTTGGCCTTAAATTTTACCTACATTAAGGAAATATTCGTAAAAATACCTTTTATTTCATATATATATATATATAGGTTGTACTATGAATTATAAAGATTAATATAATAGCTGGAAAGAAAAAATTGAGGGAAATATCTTACATAGCTTAAGAACGCGTATGATCAATTTTGTTTTAATTTTAATCTTTCAATTATTCTTATTAGGTTTATTAGTTGATTAAATTTTACTTTTAAAAAGCACATTGAAACGTCTCCAAATCATTATTTATTAAGATCTACTAAAGCACCATAAAATGAAATATTTTTAGGTTATATATTTCCATTCGGTAGAGAAATTATAGATAACTAAAAATGCAATTTTACTTCTTCGCCTTTATACGAAAAATAATTTCCCTAAGTAATTTGATTAACACTAATCACTTGAATATTTTATAATCTTTCTAATGTATTTATAGTACAGCTTGTTCTCAATAACTGTAGGATTATGCATCAGCTTTCTAAGTGACATTTTTTTTTAAAAACATAGCATGCTTTAAATTTTACATGCACATATGTAATTTTAAGGTTAGTAGACACAATAATAAAAAGTATCCATAAAATTACTGTAAAAGCTGCTAATTTAAAATGCTTCTTGCATAGATAGGAAAACGTTTATAAATTACATGATATTTCCAGCATCTTTTCAGCATATAAAAGCTGATTTAGTTGAAGTGAATTTTTAGTATTTAAATGTTAGTCACAGTTATATTTACTATTTATTTTTGGAAAAAAAAATTGCCCGGAACTTGTATACCTCTGAAAATGATCGGATGACAATAATTACGTTAAAATAAACGAAATAATCTAAGTCAATACATTAATTCCATTTATTTTGGCACTGTGGTGTTGGCAACATGTTTAATGAACATAACTTAAAGGACCCATTCGAAAAATTTTTAAAAAAGTATTTGAAAATATTTTAAAATTTATTTAGATGTTATTTTGAGAAGTGCAACATCTATTTTGTAATAAGAACGTCAACAAATTTGTGGTGCCAAATAGAGATGAGATTATATCAAATTAAAGTATAGTAAATATAAAACATTTGAAAAGTACTTAAAAATCATTGGCAAATATCTTAGCCTTCTTTAATTACATTAATACTTTTAAAAGTGATGTATGAAACATATTTTATTGAAAGCCAAGATGAATATTTAAAATAAAACTAATATAAAAACTATCATAAATGTAAGCAATATTATTTGCTTCAAGATAACATACTTTTCTTCTAGAACATAAGAAGAAAATACTAAAAGAGAAATAAAAGACGCGAGCCATCTACTTTTTTTTCATTTTTGTGCAGAACGTGTTTGTATTTTTAAGTGATATTCTTTAAAGTAGAAAATATAATGTGTTATTCTTTTGTTCCCAGAAATTAACAAGATTAACCTCTTATTAAGTTTTTTTTAGAATATTTAATTTAAAAGGGGAAAAGTATTTTTTTTTCTTTTAAAAATCTTCTCACTTTAATTAAATAGAGTTTATGTTATTTTACCTTAAGACAATTCGTTCCTAGGAATAACTAAAAAACCCTCTCTTTAAGTATAAATTTATTATATTTTAATTATTCTCTTTTAATAAAACATACATAAAAATACCAAAGCCTTTTGATAAAACGCCTCAATTCAAAGCAAAAGTAAATAAACTATTCTGCCCAAAGCAGTAACACATTTTCACTTCCCTTTTATTTGACACTTTGTCATGATAATAACTAAATTCAACATACCTGGGGTGAATTTAGTACTTTTACCTGTCTAAATATTGATTCAAAGAGAAAGCTCTTTCTGAAGTTGTGGACAGTAAAGAGCAGTCTGAGACAAATTTGAAAGACTTGATTTATGTTGAGGAATAATAAATGTTGTAAAATTCCTTTTTAAATTAATATTTTAATGAGGAAAATAAACCAAAATTGTTTCCGAAATTTTACTTAAAGTGCAATTATTTGCTTATGCTCCGGGAAATTTTGGAGATATGTAAATAAAAGTTACATAGAAAAATAATTTTTATGACAAGTTTGCACTTAATGTTATGTGTTTTCTTTTAGAAAAATAAAGAGTATCATGAGCTTTCAATAGTTTTATTTTTTCCCATTCTGTAGGGTAAGTAATTAAGTTCTATACAAGGTTTCAAATAATGATTTTTTGATCGGAATGTATGCATAAGAAATCATCATGATTTGCATAATTGCTTACTATTATATTTTGGTCTATAATATATGAGTTCTGTATGGTAAATATTAACAATGCGTGGTAAAAATTAAATTCAAATGTGAATTAGGCTTAGCGACAAAACTATGTATGTAAGCTGGTTGAATGTTTAAGCCCTTTTTTTAAAAAAAAAATAAGAAAAATTTGAACTTTTTGGAATTTTACTATAAATCTAACACAGTAGGTATACTTGATCATACAACTAAAAGGCTAGTAATACCGAACTACAGGAAATGTGTCAATAGTCAAGTAGAAATAATCATAAATACCGCTTGCATATAGTAAAAAAATAACCCATCTAAAATGTCTATCAACATCTACACTGAATGTAGAACTAAGTAAATAAACGCTTGCTCCATAAACATGTCATGAAAATTGTCTAATAATTCATTTTCAGAACTAAAAGGGGGGGGGGAGAAAAATTGTTTTATTCAAGATAAACTGACAGTCCGCATACAATATAAATACAATAAAACCACCATATGAGATACTTTTACTTAAAAATCAAATGTATCAGCTTATGGAGTTTACATAATTTTAAAACTTTGACAAATGAATAAAAAATACACTTATTTATTTAGGTTGTGGGGTTCCTGATAAGATGTTTTTCATTGAAACTAGCTGAAATACCTAACATGTGATGTGGCCAGGAGGGAAAATGATTGAAAACCCCTTCACTATATATTTACTGAAGAAATTCGGTTTATATATCTCTTTGACATACAAAGAGCGGATTTGTATCAATATAAAGCTACCAATAATACTTGAAAAAATGAATCCTAACACAGATATTATATATATGTTCTTTTGACATATCCCTACAAATTCCCCTGACATTTCAGCTATGGACTATTATGCCTTTTATACGCTGAAGCAAGTTGTTTTTTAGTATATACCCACTACGATTGATAGACACGGGGAAATAATAAAAGAGGAATGGTAAGTAATACTTCGGGAATTCTTATGAGTTTGAATGTACTGACCTATTCTTCATCTATCATTTGATTATCTAAGGACTATATAAAACATATTTTTTTATGAATCTCGCATAAAAAATAACATTTCCTCATCATTGATAAAGCATATAAAAAGTAACTGTCATTGATTTACTTCTTGGTTGCATAAATGTTTTGATATTAAGGATGTACAACGAGAAATATTACACAATTCAGTGTTAGCATGTCTGAATTCCAATCAGTTTAGTTGTTAAGGTATCGGAACACGTTGAAAATGACCACATTCAGTCAAGACAGATATTTTTGTTTTTTATTTTATCGAATAGAGCTATCTTTTGACTTTACGAAACATACTTTGTTTTGTCTCTACGCTACCTAGAGGCCAAATTACAATAAATTTCATTAAAATAAAAAAAAACGGAAGTGGGTTTTTGATGCACCAGAAGTGGGCATTTAAATTGCTCAAAATCTATCATGGCGAGTCTGATAACTCAAAATATTACGAATGTATTTCTATAAAACTTTTTGAACTTGATATTTAGGTTATTTTCTAGAGAATGTACTAAAATATTTCTTATTGTATGAATATTTTTCAGGTATGGCTTGTTATTTAAATAATGTAACATTTCTTAAATGTTTACTTAATTAGCTCTAAAATTTTCAAATTTTAATAAAAAATTAAAATTTTAGTACATTTTTTTGATAAATGCATCTAATTTGTTTTAGTAATACTTTTACTAATATATGTTTATTATTTTTTCTCTAACTGCTTTGAAGTTTTTCAAAAATATTGCTAAAATTTCATTTATAATTGTGATTTTAGTAAATTCAGGTAATTAATTTTAAATATTGATAGTTAAATAGTAATATTTATTCGTATTGAGTCATAGAAGAGCATTTATAATGTTTTAGTATGCTATTTTGTTAAATACTCTGAACCTGTTCGAATACCTGAATATATTTTGAGCAAATCGATTTCACAATAAACAATATTATTCTAATTTATCAAATAAGCATTTGTAACTAAATCACTGAAACTCTTTAGTCTTTATACTTTTAAACATACTTTTTTTCAATACTCTTTCGAAACAGTTTCAAAAAATTTACAAATTGAAGTTGATATTGAATGTGTTACTGTATTGAGTAGCCTTTACCTTTACTATAGTGACCGCGATATCCTAGTGATGTGACGTGACATGAGTTCGAGATTAATACCTCTGAAACCCTCCAAGTGAGAGGAGAGGGCTTGGCACGTTAAATATGTTGAGGTTCAGACGTTTTCCCTTTGGTATGATGCAGAAGACACAAGAGAGGGGTGACAGCTCAGATGTCGTTCTTGTCATTTGACCATGGTTCAAAATCATGAGGTTCGTCGCGGAAGCCTTTGTGCAGTTGAAAAGTGTGACGTTAATTATCACTCACTCACTACCTTTCGTATATACTGTCTATCATTCTTCAGTTGTTCACGTGAAGCAAATACTAGAGTCTGAAAAATTACAGATACACCCCAAATAAAGTATATCATGTAACTAGTTGTTTATCTTGATTGGTTATAAATGACCTTCGGAAATCCTATTAAGTTTCTCACCAGTTTGAACATTAATTAATTTCCCGACAAATATCTACTTCAGTAGTCTCTAGATGTCTAAGAAAATATTTGGCATGACCCTTTTATCCGGAGTCAATGTCTAAAGCTACTTTGGTCTATATCTCTATTCTTGATTGATCCTTTTCTTTTCCCTTTTGGAAATGGATGCATCAGATTTCTTTTACAGTCATAGCTTTCATTAATAGTCTTTCAACTTTCGGGTATCGGATCAAATGATCCAGGCTCATTCCCATGAAGCCATCTTTTTTAATTTAGAAGCTCTCGTTGAACATACATTTATCAATATCTAGGATTGTGTGTTTGGACCACACGCTAAGGTATGCAGCAGTTGACATTGCATCTATATATGTGTGGGGAAACTCATGTTTACCAACTTGCTCACACAAGAGATCTCGTTTTGGCATCAGTTATAGACTCCTGTGCAAAGTGAAACAGATGCCACGTACTATGTCACCAGTAGTACCGTGTCCACATTTAAACACGGTACAACATTTGAAGCACGTTAACCTATACCCGACTTGCATTCGATGACAAATTTCACGTACCATTAGAAGTCTTTTGTACAAATTTGAATAATGTCATACTGCACTTTCTTGGAATAATCCATAAAACATTTTTGATATTACAAATAATAGATGGACGTAGAAAAAATACTTTTCTGGAAATTCATACGATCTGGGTAGTTTTATTACATCACTAGCTCAACTGCGATTCCATCTCATGGCTAAACGACACATATTGACTGTATTACAGTTTTCATCGATGTTTCACTTGACTGACTCTTTTAAATCGGATTCCACGATAAAACGTATAAGGATTTCATCAAAATTATTGGTAAATAACAATTATAGAAGCATTTAAGCATTGTTGAATTATTTGAAATCGAGCAAAAGTTATCTATTGTTCATTTAAAATTTAACTGAAGATCAATTAAAACTCTTTCTCTCCGCTCTTATGATAGATTAAGAGAAAATTCTAATAAATATGTTATGAATAATTGTATAAATGAGTATAATTGAAATGATTACACTTTTATTTTATTTGTATCCTTATACAAAAGAATGTTACATACTGAAATAACGCAACATCGTTCTTATGAAAGATCAGAGAATAAAATGCAACACTTTGTCTGTATTGATAAATGGAAATTTGCATCATAATAAGCATGAAACATTTATCATTTAAATAGTATTCGTATCTTCCATTATGTTTGATGACGCGTGACGGTGACAAATTCTGCAGAACGATAAGTCATTTCATTTGAATGGTGCAACACAAGTATTTGTTTGAAAAGAGAAAGAAAAATATAACTCACACACGTATACCAACATTTTCCTTTGCAGTTATTCAAAGCTACGTTGATATGTGTTTCTCGCATCATTTATATTGATCCTTATTTTTGAAAGATTCTGAGCTTCAGATGCATTCGCATGTATAGTTAAATAGCAGTGACCCAAATTCAGATTAAAGATAAATCCGAAGTCAGTCATAGATATATTGTTATTTTTCTATTTTAAAAGTAGTAATTTTAGTTCTATGCGGTGAAAAGTGCACTGACGTCTGTTTATCACTTTATATCAAATGGTACTTCGGAATTCAATCAAAACTTGCACATTTGTTCTTAGAATTATTTTTAAAAAACTATTATTTCTTATAAAATTAACAAATGTATTTTTTTTCATTAATAGTAAGTTATGTAGAAATGAAAGAAGGTTATCAATGTCATGAAGTTTTACTACATACCAAGTGAACTATTATAATTATCAACTTTTAAATAACTTTCGAATGCATTACCAATGGCTGTATGATTTCCCGTCAAATAAGTTATAAGTAATATTGTAGTACATTTTCAGTTAATACTCTTATTTTAAGGGAGTTTTGTTTTTACTTGATTACATTTCGTGAGTAAAAGTCAACGGTGTTAGCTCCAACAAACAGTGAACTAAATAAGAGAAATATTTTACTTTTCAGCTTAGTTCTAAAACTGTTTTAACGTTGTATACGAGAAATTAAAACGTAAAGACATTAATTTAAGCACCATTTTAAGAACTTGACAGACAATATCTTGTAAATATAACCTCAATGTAAAGAGATAAATTGTTTATATGCTGGATATCAGTTGGTACACTGTCCCTACCAAATTACAACTATTAATCCACCTAGCTGCTGGACTATTTACAGTGATTCATCCAGGCATATAATTCAAATCCCTAGAATTTTAGGATAGCATCTAGTATGGTAAATATCATCTCGTAAAGACTGGTGATAATGTAAAAAATATCAAAATATTCAAAGACAAAAAAAGTATTGTCATTCAATCCAAATAGTTTTTTTTTTAAATGTTGAACAATTGTATATTACTAAATAATAGCTCTTGCTCTAATTGCATGTCTTCGAGTTTTTGAGGTGTGTAAGTTTGAGGAGAGTGAGATGCCAGCACATGTGTCATTCAAGTGACCTTTAATAAAAAAAAACCTGCAGAATATGTCGTTCAATCAGTTCGATCTAATTGATATTCGTCATTATTAGGCAATCAAATGTTTTAAATATGAAACTGTGTGTACTCATCTATCTGGAATGCATGTATAATATATAAATTATCATCTAAATTACATATTCTACATTGAGATGTGAAAATAAGTGGGCTAAAAATTATCTACTCTTGCTTGCAATTCACCGACCAATTACCTAGGTAACAGCTGTGTTTGTAAGTATCATTTTTACAGGTTGTCATATTTCCAATATTTCGACATTCATCTGAAGGCCATTCAACACACATCACTTTCCAGTGTCTTAAATATATCTTTTTGATGCATGATCTGATCAGCAGCGTGCCACCGTGCCTGCTTCAGGAGAGCCCTAATGAATTAGCGGCCACATTATTTACAGCGCGTTCAGTCAACCGTCCGACATTTGGTGGAATCGAGAGACGATTCCTCTTTGGTTAAATGTACTTAACTTGATTGGTATTCGCGATTACACTTACAGAACCAACTGATCAATACATCATCGTTATTGTAGCTTATTTTGGAACTTCCTACAGATTCGATCCTAGAAAATCCAGCGTAATTTATTGAACCCGATTTGAAAGGAGGTGGGACGGACACTGCAGGTCAAATGCTTAATCAATTTGATCAAATGGATTCATTATTCTAAAAGACCCTTAAAAGAAGAAAAAGCCCTTTTTTATTTCTTACTTCTTTAATTTTTTTGTGTTGGAGAGACGGAACGTATTTATCTTTTCGAAAAGAGAAAGCAATCTCTTAATTTCATTTCAAGAAAATCGAATTGATATGTTTGATATAAAATAAAGAGAAATGTGAAAGGGGGAACACAAAAGTTCTTTTTTTCTTTTCAACTTCATTGAAAAATTAATTAAATTAATGCTTAGCCTTCCGAAAGTTTCAAATAAATAAATGTATAAGAAATATTACATAACTTTTTAAACATTTTTTTTTCTTATTTTTTCGTTAGCAATTTCTAGTTTAATGTTGTTTTCTTTACTTCTTCAGTTGAGTTAAAATAAAGAATGTTTACATTTGTTTGTGCATTTTTTAAAGAATGCTTGAAGATTATGTATAGTGTGTATAAAAATAATTAATATTTTAGAAAACATAGTATTCAGAAGGGGTATTATTGCAGATTAGAGAAAACTTTTATTGATGTCCTCATCAATAACACATTAAAACCAATACCAGTAAAACGAACAATTATATTTTGCATGCTTTTTATCTTTGATGATTTACTTATTAACTCACCCACACGCAAAAATCAGAAATATTATGATTTTATTTTAATTAAAAATGTGACTTTATGTCATGAGTAGTTAAAAGTATTAAAATATTCAATATAAAACAGATAAGAAATTCAAATAAAATATTCAAATTGTTTTTTTAAATAATCAAAATTTGTAGTTAAATTATATATTAAGATAAAATTGACTCTCATACAATTTTTTCGCACTTTATAACATTGAAAGGTGTTTCAATGTTATGAATGGATTTCGTGAAAATACTTCCGATTTTGTAAACATGAAAATTATGTATTTTGACAATCTCGGAAATGTGAGCTTTCTGAGAATCTCCTTTCTTATATTCCCTATTAGATTTAAGGGAATTTTTCGTCATTCACCAATAGATCAATAATAGTAATGGTAAGATTTTACTTTTTGTATCATGTGGATAAAGGTTAAACAGCATAACGAAATATTATTCATATTTGCTCAATTTTAAAAGTTTTATTTCATAAATAATAAAAATATTTTTATTAAATGAAATAAAAAAGTCCCACTTTTATACATAAACTTTCGTTAAGCACATAATGTACAATTAATTCTTATTGGTCAATTAGGTGCAATATGCTTAAGCGATTGTATTTTTTTCATTGTCGCAGCGTTTTTAAAGATCATTATACATATTTTATAACAGATACACTCATAAACAAATATTACACTCATGTCCATAAATTAAGGATAATGAAGTTCAGGCAAAGAAAGAGACAGAAGCAAAACAAATTTGACTTATTTGTAAAGTCTATTTATTAAACAAAAGGTAAAGAGCGAAAAAGATGCTATATGTCTGACATAATTAATAAAAATTGCGATTTTTACTCCCTGGAGTAAATTTTAAAAAAGAATCTATTTACAAAAAAACAGTATAACATGGTTAGTATGATGGTTAAAACAGAGTATGTCTCCCGGACGATGCAATACAGGCCTTACAACGCCAACGCATGCTGAGTATCAAATTATCAATCTGATCTTGGGGAATATTACACCACTCATCAAGCAATGCCCTCCGAAGTTCCGGTAGACAGGTGGGAGGGGGTTGACAGGCTGCAATTCATCGGCCAAGCATATACCACACATGCTCTATTGGATTCAAGTCCGGTGAGTATGACCAATCCATACGGGTGATATCCTCCGATTGAAGGCATTCGTCTACAATGTTTGCACGGTGAGGACGGGCGTTTTCATCCATAAACAGAAATTCAGCACCCATGGCGCCCCGAAACAAACGTACATGTTGTTCCAGAATGACATCCCGATAGATGTGGCCTGTCATCGTTACACTCTGAACATGCCGGTCAGTTCTGGAACCAAGAATAATTCCTCCCCAAACGAGCCATCCTGCACCACCGTAACGGTGTCGTTCAATGGTGTTCTCTTGGTGGTAACGGGTACCTGGCGCTCTCCATATGAAAGTCCGGCGAGAATAAGACTGTAAACTAAACCTGGACTCGTCGGAAAACATCACACAGAACCACTGTTGCGGTGTCCACAATGTATGCTCTCTACTCCAGGTTAATCGCAGGCGCCAGTGAGTTGCGGTAAGGGGAACAAATCTGACAGGCCTACGAGCATATAGACTAATGTGCCCTAAGCGTCTGTACACGGTCTGACTTGAAACTGTCGTACCGGTAGCTGAAGAGAGCTGACGAAATAGGTCTGATGCTGTGCTCCGTCTGTTTCTTTTGGCAGTAACTGCCAAGTACCGGTCCTCATTCGGCGTTGTAACTCGGAGGTGACCTATGCTGTAACATCTACTCCCATTACCATCCTCTTGGAATCGTTGCCAAAGCCTGGAGGTGACACTCTGGGTGATTCCAAGTTCCTCGGATACTTCCAGCTGGTACGTCCACATTCCAGTCGTCCGATAATTCTACCACGTAAAAAATCATCCAAATGCTTCCTTTGTGCCATAAATATGCGTTTATTGCACTGAAAGGCTTTTAAAGCTCTTCTGAACAATTTTACTTCTTTTTCACCATTTCTTTCCCTCTCTTACACTCTCGTCATTATGACGTACTCTCCGCGCCATCTTGTTGTTTCCTGTAATTTGCATATTCTTCAAGATGTGTGTGATAATTCTACAGGTGAAATTTTTATTTTAGAACTCAATTTCTGTGTGATTCTGAATTATCCTTAATTTATGGACATGAGTGTAATGAACTGTAAATATGAATTCATATTTTACACTATCACATTAATTGTTTTCGAAACGTTGTGTTGATTCTTATAACTTACAAAAATGGAGAAATTCTTTGGTAAATGAAACCCATTAATTTCATAAAACACATTACTAAGTAAATAAATAAGAAGAGTCAATTACATAACAGAAAATATATAATCAATGAAAACTTTTGTTATATGAAATGCGTTCAGTAGGAAAAAAAATATTTATTGAAAACTTTTCAAGTATTCTGCAGAAAATATATATTTGAAACATTCTATAGAAATAAGTTTGTCCTCGCATTTTAAACTAATTTTGTGGTTCAACATGCGATTTTATGTGTTTCAAAAATGATTGCATTATGCTGTTTGTAAAAATAGAGTGGTACAATTTTTGTAAAAGAAATAAATTCTTTTCTGTAATTGAGGAAATGTTATATGTAATTAAATTATTTAATAAAAACGCTGTAATTTACATAATTTTAACAAAATATATGCCAATTTTTCAATTTTTATAAATTATCTGAAATTTAAGAATAAGACAAAAAATTAAACATTTTTAAAGTAATACATTTTTGCGATACTTTTTATTTATTGGTATTCTGTGTTATTTGTAATTAAAATCTTTTAACATTGTTTACAAAGAAAGTTTAGACCAGCTATTACAATAAACTTACATTAAGTGAATGAGAAAGCAGATAATCCATTATTTTAAAATACATGGCCCTTTTATTTATTCTATTTCTTGTTGTTTCTTCAAGATCCAAACATTTCAAAAACAATTTTGGGAGAAAAAAATGAAAACAAAAATAGTCTTGCAAAAAACAGAAACAATAAGAAATTTTGGATTGGTCGAAAACGAAAAACCAAAATTCTATTCGAGCATAACTCCCTTTAAAAAATATTTATTTTTGTTTTGGAAAAGCTTTGTCTTTAAAAGTATGTGACTAAAACGGCTGACATTTTTTTTTACCGTAGAGATTGTAGTGAATGTTATGAGAAAATATATATTATACAAATCATATCTAAATAGAATGTAAAAATCAAAAATTAAGTGTATCTGGTTGCTTTCAATTTTGAGGCAAGGAACAGTGTTATTTTAGTAATATGTTTACAATAATTTGCAGCTCATTATATAAATTTGATATATTTTATTAAATCAAATAATGCACAATAATCCGAAATTTAAAAACATTTATTAACATTCGAAGGAGTATATTTGTATACGATACAAAATTGAAAACTAAGAATAAATTAATTTTGAGAATTAAATTAAATTAAAATCATCTAAATTTAGATTTCAAGCATTTTTAAATATTTTCTTGGAAATAAAAATAGCTGCTTATAACTTATACAGTTTTTTTTATCAAAAAAAAAAAAGAAAATATTTATAAAGATAAGAGAATTAGCTTCCAAATACAAACATTAAGCATACAAATAATTTTATGATTTTTTTTGATTTTGTGTGTGTGTGTTTAAATAGGATTTGATATCCTTTATTCTTCGTGTACTCGAATAACTCATTAAAATATCTAAAGATATAGTTATAAAACATGTCATTATGGGCATTGAAGATAAGGTTAATAAATACATTTTTTCACTTCATTTAATTTCTAGAAGAAATCAAATTATCTTTAGAAAGGAAAAGAAAGATTTTTTTTCTAAGTATTGATTTGTTTCAAGAGCTTTGTGTGAAACTCTTGTACTAAACATTTTATTTTACTTTTAATGTATTTTTGGATGATTCGGCGTCTATTCAAATTTATCTATCTATAACACACATGCTTCTAAAGAGAACAGCAATTAAAGATACAAATTAATCCATCGAAAGAAAAAAAAAGTCAATTTCATCCAATAATTACTGCAATTCCAAAGTACAAGTCTCAATTTAACTTTAAATAACTCTTCCGTTGCATTAGTTGATAATTACATTCCTTTTCTAGACCTCGCATGTACTTTTTTCTCTCCCATTTAGTCACTTTTCTTTCGAAGCAATTACGTGGCCACGTATTCCATTCACCTATCCCATATCCCTTGCCCAGGAACATAAAATAGTTTTACAACATCATTTAAAAGCCTAAATTCCAGTTTCAATTCCTTCCCAGCAAAAATAAAAATGTCAAAGTTAATACCCAGATTTTTATCTTGAATTTGCCCCTCTTTTTTTATTATTTTTTTATCCATTGCTTTCCTTGTTGGAGATGATAGGGAAGACCAGGAATAAAATGAGAAGGAATCTTCCCCTGAGAGGGAAAAAAGTTCCAAAAAGAGACTTTCCCCATCCGGGGATGTGAGATAATTGTTTCCGTCCACACTAGGCTATTCTAGGAGCGCCTTTCAAGCCTGAAGGAGGGTTAGTGGTATAGGCGAACAGCTGGTAATGTTCCTCTTCCCTTCCCCTTAAGGCAACGATTCTATCTGATTGGACTAGGCCGCTGTTTTAATGGAAGACAGGTTCATTTTTGCTCTTTTTATGTGAGAAGATAACAATTTCTACTTCGAATCAGAGAAAAACTGGAATAGTGTATTCACGTACTACTAACATTTAGCTTATACTTATTTGCAACTTTCCGAAGGAATTTTTTTTAAGGCAGTGTATTTATATTAAAGATCTTGTACACAGACACACTCATATGTGTATATATATATATGCTATCAGAAAAAGTAACATAGTAAATAAATAAATAACTCAAATATATTACATTTAATTTATTATAAATTATAATGCTAAAAACCATTTTTCTACATTGTTACCCTCGTTTGGAGAGACCTTTTTATAATATTAAAGTTGCCTTTAAATTTGTTAATAAGCTTCACATTTTTGACATACATTAATTGTTTAAAAAATTATATATTGATGTATTTGACAATTAATATGATAAATAAAGATGAATGTATGAATTATAAACCAGTTGCATTGTTTTAATATTAAACTGGCATTGCTTTTAATATTTACATAATTTTTTTCTTAAATTTTTCAAATTTGGTATAATACCACTTATGTTGTTGTTTTTTTCGGAGAATATCCCCGAAGTTGAATTTTGAATTTATGCAAGACTCAAAAAATCCCATTTAAAGAACAAATAAATCTTATGCTTACTATTTTAAATATCAATTGCAAATAAATTCAATCTTTAAATGAAACATTGTTTTCTCGTAAAGTTTAACATCAAATACAATGAAATAACAATACAAAAATTTAATTAGGTTCGGAAAATCATTTATTTCCTCTCTTGATACAGAACGAAATATTTACGTATCTGCTAATTCATAAGAATAAATCTACTTGAAATTTTATCTTAAGTTAAATGACAAATTAATCAAATATATTGATAACTCACGCAATGGTTTATTTAGATAAATCTTCAGTTCGTTGATGAAGCCTCGTATTTATTGACTCATAAGATGATTCTATCTATAAGATTATAATAGTAAAGAAGGCATTATATAAGTGCAGCAAACATGTTAATTAATTGCATGTAAAAGTATTTTCAAATCCCCATAAAAAGCACAGAAGTAATATATTCTCGGCAGAACAAGCAGGAAAAATATTTTTTTTAATTATAAGGAGAAAAAAATTATAAATTTTAAAAATATTCTGATATACATCTAATATAATATATATAAAAGTAGAGCAGTTAAGAAATATTTAGCGAATTACTTTTTATTCATATACGTATGAGTGATAGCATTCATTAAGTAAGACATGCAATGTTACTTAGGTCCTCCAAAAGAGTAAAATTGTTGACAAGAGTAAAACAATGACAGTAAGAGTAAAACAATGACAATAACACCAGTTACGAGATGGACATCATTTTCTGCATAGTAAAAGTAAGACTTGATATTATATTTATTGTGTTGGTGTGGGTAAGTACCCAATGTCAGCTCTATTTTAACTATCTGAGATATGTGGTCTCCAGGCATAAAAAATGTTTTATCACATTCAATAAACGACGACTGTGTTTGAACATTGTTCGGTTTTTTCTTGTACTTTTCTTATTTCAACAATTTTTGCATAAGAGGTTCTTCCGTGAAGATTTTTACTTACATAATTTACGCTCATCTATCTTTATTTCCCCTGTCAACTAAAATGACATTCTACAGTCTGCATACACACCACATAATAAGCCCATCAAAGAAGGATATATTATGGGACTTGAGATTAAAGTGACTAAGTGAATTACTTATCTGACTGTGAGAGTAAACTTGGATGCAATAACCAAATGTTTTGTTCTTCATATATGTATTCTAAATTAGCGGAAATCTTGATTATAAATACTTTATAATAATAATGATTTATTTATCTCAGTGTAACATGTTTTACTATTGATTGTTATTAGTTCTTATTATTGGTTTGATAAAATGCTTTAAAAATCCCAGGGATTTTTTAAATTTAATTTTGTATGAGTGATTTTAAAAATAAATATCAACAAGCTCACAAAAGTGCTTTATAAAATATAAAAAATGACTGAATGCAATATCTGATAATGAGCAATATAGAAATCTTTATTACTGAGATAAATATGTGTAATTAGGAAGTAGAATTAATATACTCTTTTCAGAAATTAATGAAATAGATTTATGGTTATTATATGGGTACGACTACATTTTACAGACTGATTGTTAGTATTTCATGCAAAAACTAAAACACTTTAAACCCACTTCCAAAAAAAAATAATAAACCAATTTGATTCTTGAAGATGTAGATATAATTAGGCTTAAAACCACATTAATATACATGTTTTATTTTCAAATAGTAATTTAAAGCCCTTTTAAATATATATATATATATATATATATATATATATATTGACAAAATTTATTTAACTTAAAATTGGCCACAATGGGGACTTGTTTTACGCCTAAGAGGGAAAGAACAGGTTGTACTAGCAAGTACCAATAAAGATAATAAAAATATTTTTTTTTAAATTCCTTCTAATTCGAGTAAAGTTATAAGTATCAAGATGATATAAATAATTTTAATTAAATTATGCATTGGCTGATTTTTGTCATCTTACAAGAATGTACATTAAGATGTACACATAACTGTACTTTTAACAGGTTTGTAATTTTTAAATAATTTTTAGAATACCCATTTTATCTGTTTAAGTTACATGGTTTATTTTCATGTATTTTCTAAAGGGGAAGTAAACTATTTTTTTATAAGGAATTAGTTATTATTACTGTACTTTTAATTTAGCTCTGCATTTTTCTTACTCCTATACACTTTTATTTTGATGCATTTATAAGCTAAGGTGTGCACTTTGTTTGGAAAAATTGCATTTTTAAGTCCACCTATTATTTTTTCGTCATGAACACTGATCCTATTCCTAGAGAAATCTTGACAAAATCCGCAATTGCTTAAACCTTTAAGTAGTCACATATGGGAAGAGAAGAGACACAGTAGCATTCGATTCTGCATGCCAGCGTGACATTGTAATTTTTTTTTTTAAAGTTTTTATGTTCTCCCTTTGAAATTCTACAGGCACTATTACCTTCAATTATAATAATTTCATATGGTCATAGTTAATTCGATCTAGGCCTGAGATGTGATCCAAATTGAAAATGTTTTACAAAAATTAAATTAATTTATGATATCGATGCATTCAAGTTCGTGAGTTGTTCGTTTTATTTCGAATTGTTGAGTTTTGAATGTTTTTTTTTAACAATTATTTCTTAAAGGGTTGCTTTTTTTCTCAAAATCAGCTTGGAATCCCACTTCACTTTTTGATTCAACTCTTCAGAGTACACTTCGTATTCGATTTGAACTGAATAACTGAATAATAACTCAAAAAGAGTGTTTTGGATGCTATGATAAATTTAATGTATAGTTTGTCATAAATTCTTTGGAGTCTGCTTATATCAATGTGAAGGTTTTCCAAGTGGTATTACTGAAAAAACGAGATTGATAATTTAATTTAATTGTTCAAGTTCTCCATTAGGACGGGGAAGACGTGTTGGAACTAAATGATGGAGTACAATCTTTTTGCAACAATATTCTTTAAATTCTTTTAGCGTTAAGGGCTCTATGATCGGAAATTAATTTTAGTGGATTTCCTAATATTTTTCTGCATTACTAGGTCATTTATAACTTCGTGAACAACCAAATTTTATATAAAACATTCAATATTAACCTAAATCTATTTCTAATTTTACAGGTACTTTCTGAATGTCCTAAATGATTAACATTATAAGTGTATAGATGGGTTACATACTCTTTATGCACTGGATAAAAAAAAATCCTACCTGTTTCTCTTTAAATTTGCTACGACGTAGTACATATGTAATTAACAATATTTTTTAAATAAAATAGCAGTCTTGAAAATGTTTCTCTATATCTCTATCTGATTCAAATTGATTTGAATTTTGAAAACTTTTAGACTGCCGGAAAACATCCCTAACATTAATATTTTTTCGCTTACTTTCTTTTTTGTTCTTTCTAATAAAATATTTATAATGTTATTATAAAAAGCATCAAATTATTTTTTATTTATATTTATAAAGCAAATTATTTGCTAGAAATTGAAAAGAAAGACAAAATTTTTTCACCCAGAAAATTTTAACATAAGATCACCCACGAGCAATCATAAACGTAGCAGTTAATTTAAATTATTTTCTACAAATACTCAGAATTTTCTTGCTATATTTTAAGCTTAAAACTTATAATAGCTTTATATTTAAGACTTATATGCTTCTGTTTTAAGTCTTTGTTTGTTGAATAACAAGAAAGAAAAATATAAGTAGGCTGTTAACTTTATATCATTGTATTTTTAAAGTATACACACATTTATAACACTTTGTTTGAATTAAAATTTTATTATCCATTATTTACACATTTTTATTCGTCCGAAACAAAATATTTAAATCATTCAAAAGGAAACTCGCTCAAAACTCTTTGAACAGTAGTATTTTTATTTTTAAAGTTATGGCGATTATATATAAATTTCAGTGAAACTAATTTTAAACAGAATTTGAATGAAAAATCAGCAGTGTGTATTCTTATAATGCCTTAGTCATTTTGATATCTTCATAAAATTGCATTAAATATAATTTGAATTAACATTAGCTAACAATGGCTTTTGAAACAGTTGCGATTTATAAGTATCTTTAGAACCAAAATGAGGATTTCATATCTATTTAGTATGACGTTCAGGGTTCTTTTTTCTTATAGAAATGTGAATTTTAAATGTAGAGTCTGTTTATTTTTATTTAGGAAATGAGTTATCACGTGAAATTGAATTAAGGGAATGGGATATGTTTATTCATAACTTACAAGTAGAAATAAATGGCTTTGCTTTAATACCCTATTGGTTAATTATGTACTTAATCTGACAGAAAATATTGAGTGAAACTATTTAGTATAAATTATATTCATTTTTATATATTTTTCGTGCAATGGTTAAAACCAAAGCATTGAACAGCTAGAGATTCTAGTATCAATGTGCTCTATCTTTCTTTTATTCCTTCTTTTAAATTAAAATTTGTAAAATTAGACTTTAGTAAGAAGATTTTGGGAACAATATATCTTGACCTATTTACGAAACAAATTTTATCCGAAAATATTAAATAATACTGTAAACTTTATCAAAGATTAGTCATAGTTTAAACTGTATTCCTTTTTGTATATATTCATTGACAACTTATCTAGATTTTTTCCAATATGGAAAAAGTATATAGATCCATAAAACGTTTAAAAAGATTGCCAAGAAAGTCATTTTGACTGCTTTTTAATTTTCATTAGAAAAACAATTACGTATATAATGACACAATTTCTTAGAATTTTTTAGAATATATTTTTTTCTATGTGAAGAACATTTTTTTATTGTTAATATTTATTAATAACTTGTTATATAACTGTAAATAATATAAAAATATTAAAAATTAATTTTAAACAAATTTCTTTACACATGAGTTATTCTTTCACATTGTAGTTATTTTACTGCTTTTGGGCACTATAGCTATATACTAAGTTTCAGTCTTTCTAGTGTTAAAAATTCTACTAATTTTTAAGCGAATAATCATGTTTCTTTTTCATTTGAAGTTATTTTTCTCCAACAAATAAACATCATCATATATTTCATACATCAGATAAAATCACTTTCAACTCCTTAAAACTTTCGTATGATAAATTTTACTATCAAAACTCATTTTTAATTAATTATAGTGATTGAAAAATTTTATTAAGACAGTATCACTTTTCCTTTTGCAAAATTTATCTGCAATAGACTGGTATAATATTGTCTCCTGGTATCTGGTTCCTTACAGAGTTTTCTTTAAGTGCCATATTTTTTCCGCTTGTTTGGGAATTTTTTATTTTCATTTTATTTTTTGTCTATCTCTGAGAACAGTCGGCAACTCTAAAACAGTGTTTCCCAAAGTGTTCTATATCGAGCCCTAGGGAGTCTATGACAATTTGCAAGGGTTCCATGCCAGCGAAAAAAATTGTTTGGGTGTGTCTGAGGTGTAAATGGGGTCATCTATAGTGGCTCTCCTTAAACTAGATTGTGACTTTAGTTTTAAGAAAATAATCAAATAGAAACCAGAATTTACCTAATTAATTTACAAGTTTATTTACTAAATTTAATGAGGTTAATTTGCAGTTGCTAGGTGAAAACATAAAATATATTGAAACAAAAACCATCATTTCAGCGTTTCTTGCCAGAATTAAGCTAATTGAATATAATATTTTACATTGCAAATTTTTGAAGATTCTCAATTAGCTACAGAAAATCCGCTAAAAAAATAACGTTTTAACCAAAGTTTAACATTTAAATGCACTTTATATTCAGGTTTTTAAAATAGACTTGATAATGTTCTGGCTATAGTAATACCACAGCAGACAATGAACTCGTATGGTCCCATCGAAAAACATTTTCTTATAACAAAAGAAGCTGATCGAAATAGGCACTAACGAAGATCTGAAAGTAAAGCTTAGAAACGGATGTCAGCAATTTTGGCATTTAAAATATATACCTTTTATTTAACCAGAACTATATATATGGAGTATTGTGATAAAGTTTTTAATTGCTTTTCGTAGTGCAAGGAGTTTCAGAACGTCTGCCAATCTCTAAAATAAAAAAAAGGAAGAAAAATACTAGATACTACAAACCGAAGAGATTTAGCGTTAAACCTTGTGACGGTTCTGTCAGCGTTCCATGTACTAATAGTCCTTTTTGGGGAATCTCTGGTCTTTAAAAAATATTTTATTATAAAACTCTTCTTCGAAGAAGAAGGCGTGATTATGTTAATTAAGACTACTATATATAATCTAGGTTTTCGGTTAGAGATAGATAGGATAGACTGCTATCGGAGCAGAGATTAATCAAATGTGAATCACGGATATTCAATATTTGATAGTTGAATTACTTAAGGTGACGAATTGTCACTGGAGACTGAAACCAGATAAAATAGCTAGGTCAGGTTTATCACCTTGAGTGTGTTTAATATTAAAGTTCTCCAACATCTTGCGTACCTCCTTAATTGTTGGTATAGTTATTAATTAAGCGCATCTCTAAACTGCATTGATTGAATTTGAGTTGTGATTAATATTACGAATAAATTAGATTGTTTTGCTGAAATATATGGCTAATGTTCCTTCCAAATCTCCCACACATTTAGACGTTCAAGCGAGAACATTACAACCTGACATGATTGATGCCAAATGTTGAAAATTTTTTATGGAAGCACTTGATTCCTCCCTCCAATTAAAATTATTTGTTTACTATACTCCACTGAAATTAAAAATTTAAGTCCTTTAAAGTAAGTAGCGCTATACCAGCTTTCAAAAAGACGTTTAAGTTGATAAATTTGCTAAAATTCAATTTTAAGTAAGCAGGGGTCAACCTTAACCGACAAACATGGCAAAGGGTCTATGAGACTAAATATTTGGAAACCTCTCCTTTAAGCCCTCCCTCTTCGTGCGCTCGATTCTCCAGAGTAAATAAAGAAAAAAAATAAAACCACTCTTTTTTTACGCATAAAATAATATTACATTTAAATTTATTGCGCAAAAATATATTTATTACTCTATATAATACCAGTTAGAAACTACCATAAAAGACATTTCATAACAGGTCCAAATAATCATTCATATACAGGGTGTCCCAAAACGATCGCATAAACTCTGCACAGCTAGATTTCTCTTTGGGAGTAGATAAAAACTGCCCAAAGAAGCATTCCTGTACGATCCATAGTTTACGAGAAAAATACGAAAAACAAAGTATGACGTCATTTCCGGTAAAAGAAAAAAAACACTTAATGGACATATCAACAGCAGTATTTGCATATCTTTCCAGACGATAATATATGACCAGACACGCATGTCGCGTCATGCATGCGCGTGCCGTGGAATGACGTTACGCCGCCGTTGAACTGGTATTTAAAAGGCTGCATCTTGCAGCTACTGGTAGTTTTCATATGGTGGCCATATATTCCGTTCGTGACTACTGCGACATGCCTTGTGACTACTGCGGCATGCCATCTCAAGGAACTGGTGTATCGAAACGTAGTGACAGAACAAATGGACTTATTTCCTCGTCTGCATGCTGCTTGTGCTTCGGTGGACCCTACGGTGCTGCGACGTGTGATGACAGCCAATCCACGGCGTGCTCAAGCCTGCCTCTACATGCACGGTGGACATTTCGAACATCTGTCTTAAATTGTGCATATACTGCTGTTGATATGTCCAATAAAGTGTTTTTTTCTTGTATCGGAAGTGACGTCATACTTTGTTTTTCGTATTTTTCTCGCAAACTATGAATCGTACAGTAACACTTCTTTGGGCAGTTTTTATGTACTCCCAACGAGGAATTTAGCTGTTCAGAGTCTATGTGGTCGTTTTGGGACACCCTGTATTATTTGCAGTTCTAGATTCACTGGAAGGCGAAATTCAAATTGTGAAATAAGAACTATAAGGGATATTTGTAATTTTATGAATGATTCCATAGGAGCTTGTTTTGAGAGATGAATCAAAAATAAATTTTAGTTTGAGTTGAGGGGAAAAATAAATTTTTTCTAAACACATTAAAATGTAACAGATTGAATCGTACCTGAAATGTTTGATGTAAGATATTATTTTAAATATACGTCACAAAACGATTTCAATCTGCTCAAATTAACTGATGTAGCTAGTGGTCACTTTTCTTACGAAGAAATTGCATTCACGACGTTATTCTCTACTTACTCCAATAATATATAAAAACCGAAATATGCACTTAATCAATTCATCTCATTAAATATCTCCTTCAAAAGGAGCTTGGGTTGATAAAATAGCACAATTATAAATAAATTCATGTACAATTCAGTCACATTATTTTTTAGTTTCAGCTAATTCAAATCAATAATATTAGTCATTGATAGGTCTAATATTACATCACATGCTTACAAACAATGACATCTTAGGATTTCTAAGTGGTTAAGTGGATACGTAAGGCCAACTAATGCAAAGGTAGGCCCCACTGCTACCTTTTTAAGTAAACAGTATATAGCATATACTTAGTCAAAGTCTTGTAAACGGTAACCCATTACGAATAAAAGTGTGCGTTTCACACTCTTAAACATGGGAACCCACATTCCAGCATTTTGACTAAATGAGCAATGGTAGTGTATAGGGGTAGGTTTTGGCCTAGAAACTAATGATTTACATGATATAATAATGCTGTCTTCTCACGGCTACCATTTGGCATGTAACTCGAGATTCATAATTTCTCAAATAATATATATACATATGAATAACATCTGATTAAAATTATTCAAATCACGATCTTATAGAGGTTGAGGTCTCTTTGAAAACAAAACAAAGCTCCAACATGAGGTTCGGACAAACTTGGTCACTGTGCCTTAAAGTACCCCTGCTTAAAAACTGAATGACAATGTATGATATTAAAACTTAAAACAGGAATAACTTTAAGTGTCTTTGCTGTTCAATGTTTTATTTCATGAAATATGTATTTTTTTTCTTTTTTCGTATTCATATTAAGCATACGTATTTAGTAATTCAAAACCAATGTTCTGGAATATATATAAAGATAAAATACAAATATTTAGGATAAAATAAAGAAAAATATTATAGCTTAGGACTGAAAAGTAAGGTTAGTTAGATTATTGGTACTACAATTAAAAACTTATAACAACTTGATTGACTAAAATTGAAATATCCTATGAAGAATAAAATCTCAAAAAACTAAAAAGCTTAAAAGTTAAAAGATAAAATATCAAACAAGGAGATAGTCGTTATTGTAAGATTTGGAAGATTTCAATCAAATACATTATAATACTAAAATAATATATGACACATCTTAAGTACAAAAATAATCTCCATAGCATAAAAAGCTCTTCAAATTAAAAGAAAAAAATCCACAAATCCAAGACCAGTACTTCAGGTATCCGACTACCGTAAAATTGTGAATTTTGCAAAAGTTGAAATTTGTTTTATGTTTTTATTTCAGAGGCTATCTTATGCGCTTTCTAAAAATGCCACGTTTATTATTTTCCGTTACCTAGAACAAAAGCTACAAGTGGTTTAGTAAAAGCAGATGCCATTATTTAAAGCAAGAAGTCATACTTTAAAACGCGTTTTACTCGAAATATGTTTTTTTAAATGTTCAAACGGGACATCAACTGCTCAAAAGGTTTTGAAAATGATTAACTGAATTTTTAGTGTATGTTCTGTATAATATAGTGGAAGTTTTTTTAATTTCAGATTTATAAATCACTCTTTTAATGCAAAATGTTCAGTCCTTTATGTGAATATACAATTATTGTTTTTTTTAAACAATTTCATATAAAAACTAAAATAAAGTGCTCCAGTTTTTGTAAAAATTAAAATATCTGCTATTCTGGAAGTCCTTTCAAAAATGAATAACATAGCAACACATCAGAATTGAAAAATTGAAAATTTGTTCATAAGCTTTTGGTTCAGATTGGACCACGTTTATAATATTTTTTTATAAACTCTTACACATATTTTCCCCTTTAGTAATAATAACTTTCTTTTCTTCTCCTCTTAACTTTTGCTTATTTTTCTTAAAATGCATTAAAAAAAGTCTAAAAATCACAAAAAAATCATCATATTTCCATTTTTGTTTTAAAAAAAAGTTGTAGAAAGTAGTTGGATACCTTAAAACCATAATAAACGTTTACAAATTTTAAAAAAAGATCTAAAATAGTATATATATGCACGTGTGTGTTTATTTCTTGGTAACAGTTACTTAGTTGGAAAAATGAATGCTTTTACTATATTTTTAAAAGAAATATTTAATTTTAATACACACACACACACACATATATATATATATATATATATATCCAAGATATTAAAATATATTCATATGACCCTGGATGTATGCTTTTTGTTTACAAATAACGGTGATGAATGCAACACAACGCAACAATACTACAATATAATGTTAATCCCTCACCACCATTTTTATTTAAAAAGCAAAATGAAAGACAATTGTATTTATATTTAAATAAGCTGAAGTATATTTATTTCAAAAAAGATTTTCCTGATTCAAACATTTGCTTTTATGGTCATTAGTTTACCGTTAAATTTTTATTTTGTTTTAGTATATATCCCCCATTATAACAAATACTGCTATCTTCCATTGAATGCAGCTCCTATTTTTGTCAAACAAAACTTTATTCGCTGTTTTATCTTTTTATGCACAATGCAACTTTGCAAATCGCGGGAAAGCTAAGAGATATAAATTAGCGATGTGGAAAAAAGTTCTTTTGGTCGTTTCTGTCTCACTTTGTGCTCTGATAAACTGAAAATCAATGTGCCCCAGCCTTCTTTCAACAAAACATTTAGTTATCAGAACACTAACATAAGGGACCAATAAAGTTTAGCCATGTGTAATGCAGTCATTTGAAGAATTTTGCGTAAGATTATACGGCACATTTTGCATCTTTTTATAATTCCACACACGTTAAAGAAGAATTTCTTTCCTAAACGGTACTTCCGAGAAAAATAGCAAGTAGCAATTTCCAACTAGGTTTGTACGTTCGAACTTAAGTTTACGGACATCAGGAGGAAGCTTATAATGGTCAGGGCTCAATTTTATAGCACGTTTGGGATACATTGCTACTGGTTAGAATTTCCAATTTCACTTCGTCTGTCAAAGAATTCGAAAGAAAAAGAAAATCACCAAGAAAATTTTGAATTTATTCGATGCTATTGTAATGGTTATTTGATGCAGGTATTCAAAAATTTGCATGTCAATTTAGAGCAGAAAGTATAACAAAAAATACATATATTACACTTCTTTACTTATTATAATTTTCTACAATTAGAAGTATTATTTTTGAGTATCAACTGTCATTTAATGTTGCTTTTATTTAGGCAGTAAGAATTAGGTAGGTTTGCTTGGGAAATATTAGTACAAGATGTAATATAAAAATTTAATATCCTGTTAGACACATGCGAGTGTAGTTATAAATTTCAAGAATGATTTCCAAATTGAAAGTATTTTTAAATTACTTCTATTAATTTAAAACAAACATGTTCAGATTTATGATTAAAAAAAATATTCTTAAAAATAAACGTTTACACTTTTTCCAGCATAAGATTAGAATAAAATAAAAAAGGGAATGATTTTAAAATGCTACTCCTCCTACGCAATTTACGCACACACATGAAATTTGATTTGCAAGTACGTCAAACTATGCATAACGAAAGTTGGTATGGGTTTTGCGGTAACGTGATTGGGATTCGCACAATACTTCTTGTTATGAATGGTTATTGAAAATTCTTTAAAAAATGTATAAATTTTGAGTTCAATTATTTTTTTAAAAAAATAAGTATTGCTTTGATTCAAAAATGCATACCAACTTTTCTTACATGAACTATCAATAATATGTAAAAAAAAAAATTCAAAGTATTAGGCACAATAGAAAAAAAAAGCCTTAGCATTTTAAATAAAGGCAGATTAGCTATTTTATCTCTCTGAGATAAATAAGTTTAAAGTTTTGATTTGCCATACAGATGTGAGTAAAAACAAACGTAAAGGCTATCATAATTTCGAGTTTTTTAAGTTTAGAGCTTTCAAATTTTGTGAGGTTATAAAAAAGTATATAAAGAATAATTTTGGCTAAAAAAATTAAATGTTATTTTCTGACCGATTTTTATCAATTGAATCGTACTATGGGCCCCTTAAACCATGATTGTTCTTAAAATAATGAAATAATTGAAGTTTTAATATTAAATCCATTTATTTTCGTAAGTTAATGAGGAAAGATTTTCTTCAGTATCAGACGGAAGTAATTATATTTGTACTTTGGTATCCTAGCTTTTATCAAAAGTACAGTCGAACCTTTATATTAGGAACCTCTATATTGCGAACAATTTTCTAAAACCAAGAACCATTTCATGATCTTCTTCACAATATAACCTCCCTTTAGCGAAGTGCATTTTCTATATTACGAACTTTTTCTTTTTGTGATTCAATTCTTTTCTCACTATTTTGAAATAATTTCTGGGCATTTCAAGTTATTCTCTCTTAGCACATTTTATGGTGGTTATAAATCTTGAACTGGTTGTATTAAGAGCTTAAGGGTCTAAGGACTCTTAAATTGCAAATTTTTTTAATTTTTTGAAAAAAATATATGTTAAAGCCTTAACAGTTCTGAGCATTTTGATACCAAAATGTTGTTGATACTGTAAAAAGTTCCGAAGTTATTGAGAAATAACTAGAGAAATTTAAACAAAATCCCTAACTCTTTCGTATCTTTAACTTCATTTTTTCAAAACAACAAATTTTAGCTTGCGCGCAGAAATTCTCAGAAACTATTTATGAAATCGATTTGAAATTTCATACACGTGTTCAAAATATGGCTCTTCATTACTTATACTTCAATTTTCAAAAAAAAAATTTAATAAATTTTTTTTATTTGAATTTTAAATTATTTTTTTCTTAAAATTTTAAAATTTTTGCTGTAATTGTATTTAAAAAATATATTTTTTTCTCTAAATTTTTTTAAAGTTTGTATAACTTTGAAAGTGAACATTTTTATACCAAGTAAAGTTAATTTTGTACTTCAGAATTTTGCGCGCTGTAAAATACTAATTTTCAAATTTTTGAAAAATTGTCCAATTTTTATTTTCTTATAAATTTTAAAAAAATTTCTCAAATTCTCCGGAAATTTGAGAACGAATGTAAATATATGTGATTATCGTGTGATAAAAATTTCAAATAATTGTTTTGCTTTATTGCTAAGTTACATTGGTTTCAAGAAGGATATTTTTTTCGAGTGCACAGATATATGTTAAGGGTCCTTAACTCGCCGAGAGCAAAAGAAATTTGAACATTTCATCCAAGTAGTACTACCTTAACCTACATTCTCCAGTTTACTGGAAATATCTCAGGGGAATTTTCTCGGGTCACCGTGTCATTGAACTAGTTTCAAGTTCATTTGTAGTGTTGATCAGTCTTACTGGTAACCGTTTTTTGTAGATCGAAATTGGCAAAACATAAGTGCTTGAGCATCAAAAAAAATTTTAATTCTGCGGAAAATGAATAAAGGTGTCAAGAAAAAGGACATTGCTTTAATATTTGGAATCCTCCAAACAGCTTATTAATTATTATAAAAAATCGAGATAAGGTACAAAATTTAATTTTGATTCATCGAATTTTTGTGCAAAACGTTAAAGAACACGTGTCTATGAAGATGTCGAGGAGGCAGTTTTGAAGTGGATGCTCACAATGTGAGGTAAAACCTTTCCCATCTCTGTACCTTTTGTAACAGAGAAAGCTCTTTATTTTGTGAAGCCATTGGGATACGACCAATTTCAGAGTAGCAATGGATGGGAAAAAATTTTTTAAGAAAAGACACGGAAAAATATGCGCGAAGGGATTTTTGTTGCGTTGCAAATATGTGAGGCGTATTATGAAACAAAGCTTTGTGTGTTTGAGTTATTTGTGTGTCTTAATATATTTTGTAATTAGGTACCAAATTTTTTTGCACTAAAATTCACTTTATATTTAGTTACCATACATTTGGATTGCAGAACCGATGTGTACAATATCTGTAATTATTGTCAAGTTGAGCAATAGGATACATTTTACGTATAATTACTGTGGTATGAAAAAAACTAGTTTTAGCAGTTTTAATGAAAAATTTATTTTTAATTTATAACTTGGCTATACATTTTTTAAAAAATTTTTTTCTTTTATAAAGGAATTTAAAAAAATTTTTTTGGTTCTCATCAAAATTTTATCTAGTTAAATTTATACTGCTAAAATTTGTTAATTGCATAACAATTATTTATATATATTTCAACAGTAATTATGTCTAAAATATTTCAACTGCAATTCCTAGGCTTATGAGTGGTCTTGTCTTTCAGTGACGTAAAAGGTAGTGATTTCCTTGTGAACCACCACTACAGAAACAAAAGGCAAAACTCTAATTATTATCCATTGCTGAATGCTTAATATAGATTTCATAGAGCTAAATTATACATGATCATAATAGTGAATTTCATTCATTATTTCATTAAAATTTACCAAGAAAAAATGTACCCTCTTCTAAAGATTGATTTTGTTGTAATATGCCTAGCATGTGATTTAGGATACTTTTCATATGAATGATTTTAATACAATTTAAGTATTATGTACCCAAAAAAAACAAATAATTTACCCATATATGTATAGGAGAAAAGTAACTCACTCGCTCACATCACGAGATTTGAACTATTCCACCTACAGACTAGAAATTTGGCAGGCAAATTCGATAGGCATGTTTGTTTTGTTGAATGGAGATGCGCAAAAACGGCTCCCGGGAAAGAATGCAGGGGACATAAAAATTCAGGTTTTTAAACTGTTACACCAATGCTAAAATTTTACTTTTTTTTAGTAGAAGTATGATAAGAACTGTGACGGATATATACGTGAATTTGTCATTACTCCTCTTGGGGAAACTTTGGGGCTAGTTTTCGCGTCAATTCACAGATATTCTTCTAGAAGAAGCCTTGATATGTAAATTAGTTTGACTATATAAAGTCAAAAAAAAAGGTTATGCAAATGTAAGATAGAAGGAGCAGGGGAAATGTTGCGATGAGTCGTAAGTGAGAATTATTTCATTATCACAACGTGAGTTAAGGAAGGAGTTTGCTACTATAATAAATTAGTGGATTAAGGTTTAAGAATCTAAGATAGATTGAATTAGATTAAATTAAACATATCACTTGTACTTGTTTTCTTAGAGTTTTTTAATTAGAATAAATTGCTCTCTTTATATCTTTATGTATCACTCCTAGGGTCTCAATTTATAGTTTCACTAGTGGTTGATTATGTGTTTGAATAGTAATAAAATAATAATTATTATGGAAGTTTCTGATGATGCTTTGTTTCTCCCCACAAAGCAGATAGGTAAGTAAGACGGTGAAGGAGCGACTTTAAATTGGTCGCGCTCACAGAACAGTTAAGCATAAATTGACCACAAATAATTTCAAGAGATTGCTTGGGCTTTGCAGATGAAAAATTCCCTTTGATGAACTATTCAACCCCTGCAGAATTTAAACTTAGCAAACATGTCTCTTTGTTGAGTAGATATCTTCTTAAAATAAGATTAGTGGAACTCGACTTCGAGGGCTGATATGGGAACTTAAATAACATACAAATATTTTCATCTTAGAAATACTAATCTTATCCATTTTAAATCAACATGCAATTGAAAGCCTGATGCAACGTCTTATATAAAAACAAATTTAAAAAAATAATATATATATCCAGTGACATCCAGTTATACCATCCAGTTTATATCCAGTATATAAACATCCAGTGAAATGGGAAGGTAACAACTGGCCATGCAATAAAGCAAAAAAAAAAAAGGGGGGGGGACATTTGTAAAGGAAAAAAAAATTCTTCAGCCGGTTAGGCATTATTGAGAGATTACCACTATTATTTCTGATGGATATTGCAAATATGTGAAAATTGGAGATAAGGGTGTCGAATTTATATATATATGTATATATATATATTACAAAAATATACAAAATATAGTTATAAACCTAAGATAACTATAATCATGATAGAACAGTCAGCTACAGTAGTACTAGAGCAAACTCCTGGCCTTCGGAACCAGGATTGCAGGTTCAAACAATGTTTTTCGACCAGCCAATCTTCACTTAAATTTGCCAATACTCAGGGCCATAGGGAAAGCAAGAAATTTCTCGAGAAGTTTAACTATTATTATAAATAAAACCATAATCTATTAATGTAAAATGATAATATTATAGCCTGTAATAATTACTAAAATATTTTAAAATCAAAGTTAAAACTATTAGATAAATACATACCACGTGAGTACAGCAAAACATATCCCTGGACAATGGACAATAACAGTAAAGAATAATATTATTAAGTTTTGATAAAATAACATTAATACTATATATATACACATTTAAAAACTCTATATTTTGTTTTAAAATTTATAGAAAATAAAAGTAACACCAAGACATACAATTAATTTTAAATAAAATTTAACATTGTTATTTACTAGCTTGAGGCGCCAACTAACCATATCGCCTAATTATATATATATATATACTATATTATGAAACACCCAGTGAAATAAGAAGCTAAAAACTAGCCATGTAATAAAACAAAAAAAAAAGAACCTTTGGGTAGGAAAAAAAATCCTTCAGCCGTTTAAGCATTATTGTGAAATTACCACTATTATTTCTGAAATGAATAATGAGGATAAGGATGTCGAATAAGGTGTGATCCACATCGCTTGGCTGTGGATGAAAGTTACAAGATCCGTCGCCAATAGCCATCATATTTCTTTGGAATGTGACGTTTATAAATACTCGCAACCTCACTCTAAAATAACAATTTGAATTTCGAAAATAGTTCAAAATATTCTCTTTACACTTTAAATGTGTGCAACTTAGATGAAATTGTTTCGTTTACACAGTTTCAATGTATTTTTGTTGCATCTTTATCGGTAAGAGAGAAGAAATGTTTTAGTAAAATTTCAATTGATACTAGAGATGAAAATCTTGACATAATGGAATTTAAAGCATCCAACTACCCTAAAGTAAAGATTTTTTTTCAAAAATTGACATTTTTTTTTACTTTATTACATAAGTCATCTTAATAGCTTGATAAAAATACAAGTTTTTTATTTTCCATTCACTAGAATAAAAACTACAAGTCTTTTAGTAAAAACAGATGTCATTACTTTAAGCAAGATATAATACTTTAAAACATGTTTTACTCACAATGTGTTTGTTTTTTTTTCGAAAAACTCTAACGGGGTCAGCGATTGCTCAAAAGTTTTGAAATTTTTTGTGTATTTTGTGTGTAATAGTAGAAGTGTTTTATTTTTTAGATTTATCAATCTCGTTTTTATTAAATAATTTAGTTTCTTATATGAATTTAACCATGTTTTTTAAAACAATTTCATATAATAACATAGATAATGTGTTCTAGTTTTTGTAAAAATTAAAATATCTCTTATTCTCAAGATAATTTCAAAAAGAAATTGAAAAGTGATGCAGCAAAATTAAAAAACTGAGAATTTGTTCACATAAACGTTTTGCACAATGTGGGTCCCATTTATGTATTTTTTTGTAAATTTTTACGAACTTTTTCCCATTTTAGTAATAATACTTTATTTTTATCTTATTAATCATAGCATATTTTTCTTAAAATCTACTAAACATATTTAAAAACTGCAAAAAAAATCCTATGTCCGTTATTTTTTTTAAAAAAAAGTTGTCGCAAGTAGTCGGATACCTTAAAGAATGCAATAATTGTATTTTCATTTCCTTGAAAGCATGCTATATACTAATCACTAAGAATTTGCTTGCTTCTTTCAAAATAAAGATACGGATAACTAAGAGATGTTCTCTTTTATGTCTATTTTGCGGCAAGATGCTTTCTTAATATCGTAGGCGTAAGATAACATACTCCCTCGAGGCGTTTTTTTTATCTTCATTTAGAACGAAGCATTTTTTCTTATTAAACATTGTCGCTCTTAGTTGGAAGCTATTTTGAATGATTTTCATTTTCATTTAAATTCTTTTATTCTCAACTGAGTCTTTAAATTTTAGTTTTAGGGAAAAAATATGCTAATAAGGATTACAAATGCAACAATGAGAAATTTTTTTTTCGATCAACAATAGCATGAGGTGATTATAGGTTAACACCAAAAAAAAAGTTAATAATAGCTTTTGGTGACATTTTGACAATAAGCTCTTTCTATGGTATACGTAACTCATGCAACGTATCTGTAAATAATAGTTAAACTAGTATTTACATATACATAAACTATTATTTACATATTATTTACATTACATATACGCGATAGTTTAACTATTATTTACAGATACATAAACTAGCATTTACATATTATTTACATATTTAAATATACGTAATAGTTAAACTATTATTTACATATACATAAACTATTATTTACATATTATTTACATGTTTACATATACGCGATAGTTTAACTATTATTTACAGATACATAAACTAGCATTTACATATTATTTACATAAACTATTATTTACATATTTACATATACATAAACTATTATTTACATATACATAAACTATCATTTACATATTATTTACATATTTACATATACGTAATAGTTAAAATATTATTTACATATACATAAACTATTATTTACATATATGTAATAGTTAAATTATTATTTACATATACGTAATAGTTAAATTATTTTTTGCATATACATAAACTATCATTTACATATTATTTACATAAACTATCATTTACATATTATTTACATAAACTATTATTTACATATTTACATATACGTAATAGTTAAACTATTATTTACATATTTACATATACGTAATAGTTAATTTATTATTTACATATTTACATATACATAATAGTTAAACTATTATTTACATGTACGTTGAATAACGTATATATAAATAATAGTTAAACGTAGATAATGTTTCTGATTTTTCGTTTCAATTTACAAAATTACATAAAGTATGAAATTATATTTAAGTATGCATTTCGTGCACTATATTATTGAGTTAAAGGTATACTTATATAAAACAAATCGCCCTAACCTTATAGGTATTTAGAGTTGAACATAGCATACAGGTATAGGAAAAATAGTAAGAAAATACTTTCGATCAGTTTGAATTTTTCTTTTCTTTTCTTTCTATTAGCATTATAAAAAATAATTTTCAGGATGTTATTATTACTTAGCAATATTCTATTTATTCTTGAGTTCCTTATAAATTACAGCTATACGCTCAATTTATTTACAATATCTCTGAAGGGAATTATAATAGGCTGCATCTTTTCTATTATCAGCTAATCTAGGTGTTTTCTTGGTATTCTATTCCTCACCTGATGCAAACCAATTTACATTTGCAAATCTTATACGCAGCACATTCCTTATCAATCATCTTTCAATTTTTTCCTTTAAAAATTTCACTGAAATGCTTAAATTTTGTGGTTAAAAGTTAATAAAACACTCAAATCTTATTAATCTCTTGTAACACTCTATTGAAGGTACCTGTCTGAAAGCAAGGTTGTGACATTTTATAATAGTAGATACGTACAGTATTATTTATAGATAAACTTTTTCATTTCCCAATTGTTATGATATCTTTATAATACGATTAAATCAAGGTTCATCAGATACTTTTATAGAAATATACTATAAGTGTATTTAATTGAACATTACACTTATAGAGGGCTTTTTGGCGATAGACCTCGTAATTTTGAACCATGACCAAGTGACGAGGACGACACATGAGCTGGAGCTCTCTCTCCTAACTACTGCACCACACCAACGGGGGGGACATTTGAGCTCTCAAAAGATTTAACGTGCATCGTACCCCTACACGGTGGGTCTTTAGTGATATTGGGCTCGAACTCATGACATGCCAACCACGATCCGATACCATGACCACTAGGCTACCACGACCATCTTGAAGTAGTGGACTACCAGCTAATGTTGTAAGATATGTTGTCAAGAGTGCTCAAGTCAGTTCATGGGATTGCATAAAAATAAAATGTAAACTCATAATTAAATTCCGTCAATTCAAATTAAAAAGCCATATCTTCTTCCTGTGATGAAGTGTATATATTTGACGAGTGAGTTATCAGATCAAGCATCCTTCACATCATTATGCGTCATTTACAGCAGTGAGGTGCATTCTCAATTTGCTGCTATGTATTTCCTGTGTAATATTTATGCAAAACCGCATAAAAAATAAAGAAATAAAAATATAATAAAAATATAGAAATTTTAAAAATAACTTTAAAAAAATATTCAGAAATAAGAAAATTTTCAAAATTATTTGTTGTGCAATAAAAACTGATACATATACAAATTTTTTAAATATTTTATGCTACCAGATTAAAATCAGATGAAATATATAACCAGTAATTTTTAAAGTACTCAATAAAAATATCAAATAAATATGAATTATATTAACTAAAATACGAAAGATGCTTATTTTCAAAATGCCACATTGATTTTAGATTTCATACATTCAATATTTTTCACAAAAGTACGCCCTCCTCTTTTTTTAAAAAAAAAAATTCCGCTAACTTCAAATTCAAAATAAAAGAAATGAACAAAAACAATAAGATGCGGAGAGCACAGCTTGAGAGTTTAGCTTCCGTGTTGTCGCCAAAAACAGTAGCAAAAGTAAATACAAATCTGGAATCCCAAGTGGTAGAAAGCCTCGAAAATTCCGTTTTCATGCTTCAAATACCTTCATTGGTATTCTTGGTACTAGTATAGGGTTATTACGTATTCCGTGGGATTTCTTTTGTATTTTTTTCACTTCAATGTGATTGGGAAGGAACTTGTTGTTCATTCTGATATATGTCACGGTAGTTGAACCCCGATTTAAAAATAAATATATTAAAATGTGCCTTCTGACCTGAAAAATAAATCATAAGAGTTAATATTTAAAGCTACAAATTAAAATTTTTAGGTTCTATGGATACATACATATAAGAAATCTTACTAAATCCTTATTCTGATTTAAAGAATGCATATTTTTGCGCAGGAATAAACCCTTATTTTAAAGTAAAATCATTAAAATTGAGAAGAAACTTGATATAGCAGGTTTAATACTTTTTTTTTCAATTTTTTTTTAAGATTAGTTTTAATTTCTTAAGCTTTTAGGAAATTTTATGTCTAAGTTGAATTATTTTCTAGTTTGTTTTAATTGGATTTTTTCTTGATAATTTCTGTTTTTACATATACCTGAAAAATTTCAATTTTCCATAGCTCAGCCAAGTTAGGTCAGAAAATTGTGTTTCTTTATATTAAAATGCTTATTTCTTTCATTGCATTCCTTTCATGTACATCATTTTGTTATTATTTTTCAATAATTTGTATTCCTTTTTTTCCCTTCTAAGACCCAATCTAATCAGTTTGGTTTTTATAATCTCCATATTAGATTAGAGGTTATAGTTTTAACAAAAATTTCGTATTTTGATCAATAATAATTGCAAATGTTCACAAATAAAACGAAACATTTATTCTTTTTTTATTATTTAAATGCTCTCTTCCCTTAAAGGTTTGTAACTTTGTATTTATTTTAACAGGAAACTCAATAGTAAAGTTATTTATTTTTAAAATATGAACCGAATATAAACATTCATTTATTATGTTGGTAGATGCTTTGTTTGTTCACTGCATACGTTCAAACGCACATTTGTTATGTATTACAACATAAAAAAAAATTATAAATACCTTCCTTTCACAAGTACTTTTATGGATCTTTTAAAACAAAAAATATTTGCATTCTAATGAATTAAATCTCTTAATATTTTGTATTATTTTTAAGTGAACAAAGTTTATAATTTCTATTCGAAATCTGCCTTTATTATTTGTTTATGCATAATAATGTAGAGATAACAGAAACACAATTGTTTTATTTAGCTCCGCCTTTCCAATCATTTAGCGTGACCTTAATATGATGCCTAAATGTCTTTTAAAATTGAAAACAACCTTTAAAGTTTTCTATAGTATTGACAGGTAAAAATAATTGCCATTGTTTCATTTTAATATCTTTTTTAAATGAGATTTAAATTAAAAGTAAATATTTTTAAGAAAATTTTCCTAGTTTTTTTTCATTATTGGTATAGTTTTTAAGTAAAATACTTCAAAACAATATTTTTAAACATGTCAGTATTATTAGAAGAGTAAAAACAAATGCATTTAAATTGGAGATTTTAATCAACTAATATATATATATATATAGTTATGGACATTGTTAAACAGAGTTATCAAAAAATAAGGCAAAGTAAAATGCTTAGGGCCCGAAGGATAATTAAAAGTTGCATAACAACAGGGTGCAGTTGAATTGCAGCAGTTGATTTCGAAATTTAATCAGAAAATCAAGCGGTATTTAATTTCACTCTGTTATAACTTCTCTTTGGTTGTGTATTTTATCGTAGTTTATCGATACCTTTTTAAAGTTTTTCTCGTATCATACATTTAAATATCTCCCCTTTGAAAATAAAATTTTCATCTGATATTAGTCTTAACTCGATGTCTTGTGTTGTTTTGGAGTGTTCATTTTCTTGATAGTGAATTTTGTAAATTTTTCTTTTCTGAACTCAACTACGTCTTTTTCATTCTCAATACAGACGCTTTTTGTTCAAGTTTTTTTTCTATTATGCAAAGTCTGTCCACTGACCTGTTTCGAATTACATAATGACATTAGAAGTATTCTATATCTTTATATCACAAATAAAAATTGTGTCGTGAGCAAAAAATGAAAAATTGAATTCAGAGGGTATATACAGCTCGCGAGTTGACTTCATCCATGCTAACTTCTATCACTAATCTAGGGTATGTTACTCAGTAGCCCTTCCCAACTCTTCTCTATTAGTTGCGTTTATTTTGATAATGAATATTTTTATATTTCTCTATCATTCTGAATGTCCAGATATCAATGAATGATGCATGGTTTAATTAGTTACAGATTATAAGGTTTTGTGAAATGTTGCATATGTTTTAATCAAATAGCTCCCTATATACAGCAAAATAAGGATTTTTTGGACCAAATGATGAAATATCTAATGTTGTAATGGTATAAATTTACATCTCGCATCAGTATCACTTAACTTTAAAACTTTTCATTCATTATAATGGCTTCTTTATTGTTTTTCTTTTTTTTTAAATATATGCATAAGAATTTAAATTTCTTATTATTTGACATATTTCCTAACCTTTAATTGCTATGAAGCGCATTAACAGACAATTCACTCTGAAAATTTTCTCAAATCAATTAACATTTCAAACCAATAAAATTTAAAATGAAGTAGGAATTTTGGTTCCCCACAATTATCTATTAATATAAATCTAGCTTAAGCAAACACATGTAGGAAAATTGGATTGAATTTAAACTATTTAACCTTTCTATATTATGCATTTAAAGCCTTAAATTAAAAATAATGTAATTAATTTCTTTTCCATACAAATTCACCTCATTCTTTTTAAATAATATTAATATTTTACCATGTAATGTCATTATTAATTAAGGTATGATGAAAACTTGCTAAATGAATGCTTTTTTTCATAAAAGTTTAGGTAACCAAATCTAAATATATCATTTTTTGACGTTATAATTCCATTTTAATGAATTTTATCTTATTTTGCATGTATTTATATACTATATTCGTGTCTTAAATGATGTAGATAAACTATAAAGTAAAAAAAAAAATAGGAAGAGATTGAAATAAGCTTGAAAGTATTTCAGAGATCAAAATTCAAAAATCTGTTCTATTTTATCGATTTTTATTGAATTTCGCTTCAGAGGGATCTCTAATGTATTTATATTATGTACATATTTTGTTCGAAAAATGTACATACTGTTTCCATTGTGGCTTGAACTCAGAATTATATTGCCATATATGTGCTCATGTTTTAGCATAAGAACGATACCGAAAAACTAGATTTTTCGTTAAATCATTAAGAAAGAGGAGAAAAAAATACCACAACAATTCTGCTTTTAATTAGAAACAAGTTCTTTTTAATGAAAAACAAATTAATTTAATAATTATATAAATCAGTATTTTATAAATGACTGTTTTTACTGTACTAAGAAAATTTAATCTTCAATTACTTATAATTTTCAAACAAAATGGGAGCTGGCAAGAGAAGCATTAAATTCAAAATTTTCATTTTGTACAAGCAAAATACGGTAAAATTGGAAGTATATTTATAAGCACAAAATCTTCATCAGTCAAAAAAAAATATTAAAATATGGAGGAATATTTTTATTTGAATAATATGTATTTTCTTTGGTAGATATCTGTTTTAGGCACATTTTGGAATCACAATGTTTCCCAAAAATTTAGCTTTTTTCTATTTTTATCCCCATAATAAAGTGGTATCTCATAGACAATTTATATCTGTATTGTTATCATGGCTTATAGCCCTTATTGCTTTTGCATGTCCTTAAAGACATTGTACTTGCCTCAGACGATAAAATTATAAAAAAATAATATTAACAAAAACGATATATAAGTTCCTCATCATAGCTGCCAGAAATAAATTGACACAAAATCTATAACCCAAAAAATCATCTTCGACCGTTCGATGCAATAATCAATCATCATTATGATGAAGGTATATACAATTTTATCCTCCTGAAAAGATGGATTGTACTTCATGTTACCAGATATCCTGAAATACACCAGCAATCCTCTGCTAGATAAGAGGCCAATAAAAGCGAATATGATTGGTGTCCGTGCACTAAAAGCACTTCTTATTGACAGAGAAGCATGATCTGGTCCATGTCACTAAAGCGCCACTAAAAGCATCCACATAAAAAAGTGAGAACTATAGCGAACAAAGAAACGTCTTTTTTTTGGTCAACCTATATATAGAGTGACAATGATAAAAAAAAATAGTTATATTTCTCTCATTAACCTAAAATGTATAAGACTTAAACAAAATATATTCTTCTATTAATAGCTTCCTTTCTTTAAAAAAAGAAAAGAAGAAATAAAGAAAAAAATTATATGTCGATAGAAGTTAAATAAAATTGAGCATCAAAGACATAAGATCGTCTAAAAATTTTATTTCTTACAAAATGTACATTACTTGATATACCGGTTTAATATCAATGGACATTACTTGATGTACCAGTTTAATATCAATGGACATTACTTGATATACCGGTTTAATATTTAATATCAATTAAATATGAGATGAAAGCATTTACATTCAAATGTTAAAGAATATCAAATTCAAAACCTGTATTTTCTTAGGCATAAAACTTCCTCATTAGTAATATATTAGTAATGCCTTTTAAACATTAAGAGCGTATAATAAGTATCTTACTGTTCAAATAATTCCTTTTTAATCAAAGCATATTAAAATAAACAAAAAATATTTTCCAATTTGACTTTTTCATTGTAATATTGAGTAGTAATATATATATATATATATATGTGTGTGTGTGTGTTTCTGTGTGTGTGTGTGTGTGTGTGTGTGTGTGTGTGTGTGTAAAAGCGAAATATCACATACATTTATATAATTCTTTCATGTTTCAAAGGCATGGCATTTTGATGAAATGCATGTCTTTGAGATTACATATATAAAGTATGTATTATGTATTATTTACTATTTTAGAATATTTTTCATTTTTGTAAATGAGTTCCAAGACTGTATAGTTTTTACCCCCAGGAAAATCTATAAATTTGGTTTCTAAAAAAAGCTAAATATACTTTGCTTTTTCTTTAGTTGCTTATTTATAGTAAAACAATAAAAAAAAACATTTTTACAATAGTTTTCTAAATGTCACCAGGATTTTTATTCAGTATTTTCATTGAAATAATCATTAAGGATATATTCTAAAAAGCCTTCCTCTTACGATTTTCAAAGGCGCCATGCATTTGAGAGAAATACTAATAAGCATTTATATTTACCTTAAATTAGGTTTTTATTGAAATTGAAAAAACAATTAAAACAAGAAATAATTGTATATAAAAGAATTTTTTGCATGATGCAACTTACATTTCTGTGCTAATACATAATCTCTTATTAAAAGTATTTGAGTTTTGTTCTGTTTTGGATTAAAACTATCCACTCTAATGCAATGCTCAGTAGCCTTTGAATTCGATATGATTCCACTTCTCTGAAAAATGATATCTAGCTTTCAAAGTGTCAACATTATTTGACTCTAGAAACATATCGCTAGGCATTGAGTTATAGTATATCAAACCGACTTATCAAAAATAAGTTTGGACTACAGTTTGAGAATCCATTTCAATGACAAGTTTGCTTTTGAAATGTGAGTTGTGCTTTATTTGAAAAGAAAAGAGTATATTTGAAAATTCTACTTCTTTTATATCAAGCCTCATTTTTTTCTTCAAATCAATAACATGGAAAAATATTTGCATGTTTTTTGTAAAGTTGGAAAATCTTTATTTATGTATAAACATCCAATAAGTCTTAATTATTCAATATCAAGGATTTTGATACAGTTTTAAAACTAAATAAGGAATTTTCTCGTTTCTTGATTTTTTTTGAAATATAATACATTATGATTTTAAATTCAGGAACAAATCATTTTGATTATGTATGAATAAATAAGTTATTGAACATTTTAAAGTAGACTTAAGAATTACATATTTTAATGTGTTTACATTGAACCAGAATTCTTCATATTTACCTGTAATAAAAATATAATTTAGAAAATAATTATATATAACAACAATACGTTAAGAAAAATAAAGTGAAATTTGATGAAAGTACAATTCAAATATCTGTATTTAGGAAACCATTTAGAAGCATTTACATTATTTTTCCCCTATGTTAATTAAGAACATAAAACCCATGAAAAAAATTTTAAATTAAAATGTATTGGGAAAAAATTGTTTGAAGTAAATAAAAGTGCTTTTGAATATATATATATATACATATATGCATATATATACATATATATATGCATATATATGTATACATACACACATATATATATACATATATATATATATAGGAGTATAAATAAGTATAAATAGTAAGGAATAAATTTCCATAGTTTTAACAGGTTAATATTATAGATTTATTATTCTTCCTAGATAGTTTTAAATACCCCCGATTTCTAGTTTTAGATAAAATAACTTTTTTAAAAAAAAATTATTATAACTTTTAAATTATATTATCTTAGTCTCTAAGATAATGGTAGTATGTTTACATATATTATTTTATTATTTCTATTATTTTCATACTTTTGCTAAGTGCTGTTTTTCAGCCATTGCTTTGTTTTGAAATTGTATCTGGGTCCAGAATCTGGCAATAGCTTGTTTATTGTACTCAGATTTAGCGCGGGCTCTGCATTCGTGTATGCAATTTTTAGGTAAGTTACCTTTTTCTCATAATGGATTTAGATTTCCTATCCATTATTTCCAATTGGTTTTTGCTCGGTATTATTAACAGAAAGGGGGAAGATTGGCTGGCCATAAAACAATGTTTAACCCCACTTTCATACAGAAAAATTTTCTTAAGAGGAATTTTTTGTATAGAAGCTGTCCTAAGTCAGAAATGTTGATAATACTGTAGCATCCATTCTTTTATATTTTTATTCTCTGTTATTTCTATTTTTTCATATCTCCTTTTAAATTCTGTGGTCTGGTTACCTTGCAATTGCAATTCATTTAAGTATTAATCATGTTAATTCATCTCTCTCTTGTAGAGAAATTTTGATTATATATAAATTATACATATATATATATATATATATGGATAATACCAGTAAAAACCTACGTTGTTAAATTTTACACATAATTGTTTAATTTTCACACATAATTATATGTTCAAAAATCTGCCATCCCCTAAATGTAACATAATTGTACTCACAATAAATGTAAGAAATACATAAAAAATAAACATAACAATTAAAAATTGTTTTTGTTTCAACATAAACTTTATAAATCAAATACACTTAAATCCATTTTTACCTGTTTAAAGATTATGGGGATCATTTAAGGGCCAAATCATATGTCACACCTATTTTTTTATGTTTTTTTTAAAAATATTTTGCAATAATATAAGTGTAAGAAAACCTAAAAAAAGTTAAAAAACAATAATTTTTTTCTTTACTTATATCTTTCATTATATTGCAAATTGAATATTTTTTATTGTCCAAAATATAATATTTTAGAGAAATTTATAACATTTACTATATATTAGAATTTTCTTAATTTTTAAAAAAAAACACAAGTATAATAATGTTTTCTTAAAGTAAAAATAAAGAATATTCACGTCTAAGCTATAATCTTTGTAATATAATTATTTTCTGCAACATTTGCTAAAACACTTAGGAATATAATATATTTAATTCTCTTTCTCAAATTTTCATATATGCATTTAAAAGCCTCCATTAATCAGTACAATTTAAGATATGACTGCAATTAATTTTTGTAAAATTCAATTATTATTGAGTCTTGGAATATTAAAAACTGTTCCAAAGCATGCTTTAGATCGTACTTCAGTCTCGAATATTAAGTTTCCAGATAAAAATGCTAAATCAATATTTTAACTACTTAAAATAATATACGATTTTGATCCAGTAATGCTTTTAATATTCTGTAAAGAATCCGAACGAAAACAGACATGATTTTCTAGACTTCCTTAGATAATTGAGCTTATAAGTCAAGTAATTCTTCTTAATCACTATGAAACAGAAATTCCGTTGGATATTTTACATAGTATGAGTAACATGTTTGATCAATATTCACATATTTTATCTTCTTGTCTCATTATTTATCTAGGTCATTACATATTAATTATTTACATAAATGTGCATCATTTATAAATAAAAATGAAGCACATTAAAAATAAAAGATTGGAATTTTCAGCAATTCTAAATGTAAAATCAACTTTAAATAATTTTAATTTTTTTGAAAAAATTAGATCTTTTAAACAACAATATGTTTAATATTGATTTCTAATGCATCTATTTTACAACAAGTAGGGCTAAATGGATTATGCATCAAATTTATGAAGAGGGGAAATTTTTAAAAGGTAACGAATATCTTTCAGAAAGTATCTTATTTTTATACATTTTAAAAGTAATTGATTTTCATTTAATAGAATTTAAGAAAAAAACTTATTTAACAAAAATGATTTGTTCAGTAATATTTAAGCTACACATAAATATGCATTAAATATTTTTTTAAAAGTATATACTGATATTTTATACTGGTATGATCTTGCATTAATGAAAAGAATGGTCAAAGAAAACGATAAAATTTAAAGAATATGTTTTCTCCTATAAAAAAACATATTTTGAAAAACTAAGAGTATCGTCAAGAAAACTGTTTTGAATCCGGATATCCGAACAACACTGCTTGTATTCTGCTTTAAAAAACGGGAAATATAATAAGAGATTCAAAAAGTTCCTCTTGGGAAAAGTCAGTAACGTTTTTATACTTATATTTAGAAAGCTCTTGGTCGTATACCTCTGCAAGTAAAAATATACTATATGTACACTATCCCAGTTAGTAAAATAGGCCTAAAGGCATGAAAATAAAATGGATATTTCTTCCGTCAAAAAGTAATCATAAAAAGATTCTATATAGCTTCTGAGTAAATTGAAAAGTTATTTTCCGGATATAGGGCAATAGCAGCATTGGCAATATTACAGTTTATGTGCTAAGTTTTTTGAATTCCATCGAAACGAGAAAAAGAGGGGAAATGCTTAAAATTGGTTTTTAGGAAAAAAGATTTCTTCTTTTCATGAATGCAAATTTTTATTTGAACTTCAAAATAGATGAATAGTATTTAGAATTTTTATTTTTCATACAAATATTCCATATCTATTATTTCCTTTTCTATATTTATCAAAATTCCAATAGCATTTTTTTCAAATCTATATTGACATAAAATTATATTTATTTTCCTTATTTACACTTCGAAAATATGTTCTTATAAGCTTGTGCATTTTTTCCCCCCAATTTTAAAGTAAGTGAGATTAATATTCTTTAACAAAGCAGCTACCTCTCATAATAAATATTGCCAACAATAATGCAATAAAAAAGTTTTCATAAATATTAATTACTTTCCTCCTTTTTAATTTATTTCACTGAACCAATACTTTCTGACATCGTACTTTGATTGCAAGAGCTCAACTTCTGAATCATTTTTTTTAAATTTTAAACAATACGATGTTTGTTTAATAAATTCGTGATTATGTATGACATTTCTTGTTCAAAAGGAAACGATTAATGGGAATGGCTATCAAAACGGTCTTTTAAAGTTAGTAAAATTTTTATGAAAATCTGAAATTTATTAACTTTTAAATTACATTTGTTGGCAAAATAAATTGATTTTCACATTTTCAATAAATTGGTATAAGTAACTTTATATGAATTAATACTGATATTGACATTGCTAATAACTAAATAAATCAATACAAAAAATAGACAAAATATTTTAAATATTAGCATCTAAAATCTTTTTTCTAGTTCCAAAAACTTTATTAAAACTTTTGGATATATCACGCCACTTAACATTTAAGAAAGAAAAGCTATTAATCAAAGAAAACTGTACAATTCCATGAAATGTTTAATATTAAAATAAATACTTTGCAAGAAAATAAACTTAAAATATTTTGAACATTAAATTATGTTTGTTTTTACTCTAACCAAATATAATTTACCTTACATACATTTTTAATGTGAAATATTTTTGTGAAATTAATTAGAATGATTGTTGTGTGGATAAATTGAAGAGAAATATACTTATAAAAACTCACGTATTCATAAATCTTTTAACATTTATTACTTATACGACATTTCTATGGATACAAAATTATGTAAAATTAATCTGAACACATTTTCCTTATTTATAAACAATAAAATGTATTTTAAGAATGTTTTAAATTTTCCTTTGATTTATTCCGCAGTTGCATTGCTGTTTTAAAGCATTTTTTTAAAGTTATAACTATAAAATTATTTACTACATTTGTAAACAGAAATAGATAAATGAGAAATAAATAGGGAATAATGTAAATTTCTAAATGCATTGGTTTATATTGCATAATTACCAAAATCTTGAAATTAGATAAAAATAAAAATGATACTTAAATACTTTTGAAAAGTTACCTTTAATTGCAGCCAAAAGCTAATTTTATTAAAAAAAACTTGCTTAATAAGTAATAAATCTTAAAACTTATTTTATTCATTTACGTTAAGTTATTTCGGTTATTGGAATTTAAACACCGAAATCGTTACAAAGCCTAGTAAAAATTAAATCAGTCACCTAGCTAAGTGTAGAATAATAGATATTAAATCATCGTTTACTGATTTGAACGATCCAGAATGCGCAAGATAAAAGTAGAAGTGCCGGAAATGCAAAAATGATTCAAAATAATTTTGCAAGTAAAATAAGATGCTATCGCATTAATTGATTTTCCGTTAAAAATAATTTCGATTTAAAATGTTAGAATTATACTAAGATGTTTTCAGTGAGAATTTACCAGGGTGACAGTAGTATAATTGAAATGTTCAGATATAAAAATCACTGATCAAATTAAAATATTCACATATATTAATAAATAGTTTCATTTATAAAAAATCATACAAATGTGTTTGGGAACAAATGAGTAATAATTTCTATGTTTTATTTCTTTTTTAAAATGGTTTTGATTCAATGAAGATATGCGAAACGTACACCTATTATTGTGAATTTTTACATCAAATGAATATTTGCTACATTAAAATAAACCAAATACACAAAATGTTGAGAAATATATTATTTAAGTGCATTAAAATATTGGCATAACAAAAATGTATTCCAGTATCACATAAACCGAAATAACTTTTGAAATGAATTATATTCTTCAAAAAGATCAAAATCGTTTTTAAAAATAATATTGTGTCTTGTCTTCAAACTGAATTTATTGAATCTTGTAATACATTGAAAATAATTTTCTTTAATATTAGGAAAAAAATATTTTATATTAAAAGTATCTATGTCATCAAATTTAGACCAAAATTGAATGTGAAGGAAGAAGATGAAATTCAGAGACAGCTACAGATGCGCAACATATAAAAACAAAGCATGCTTTGCAATTCCTAAAAAAAGTACAATTTCCTTCCTTATTAGTTTTCTGACAAACACTGAGTGTTCTACTTGAAAGAGGATGTTAATTTATTCAAAGTCTCCTGAGGCCTCTCTTATATGTAATATCTATGTTTTCACGCTTTTCATATATTTTCAAATAGTTTAATTTTTAAGGTTCAGAAAACATCAAAATACTTTTTAAGTAATTTAGAATAAAAATAACTTAATACTAGATACCATACGTTAAATCAGAAAAAAATTTGTTAAATGAGTTTCTCATATCTTTTAACATTGAATGCATAAAGCGACGAATTCAATATAGTGCTGAAAGAATGTATAATTTTTTAAAAAATCATTGGTTAGTAAGATTTATTTTCCTCGAAAATAATGCATTTTATAAATTAGTTTAATGTATTTTTCAAACTCAATTTGATATTAGCAAACAAACGATGCTATATATTTTATGACTATCATTATGCTATTTTCATGTATTACATACAAATAGATTCTCACAAAATATGTAAATTGTCATCCAAAAATAACTAATTAACAAATAATAAATCAAGAGCGCATAACTATTAATTTTCAACTTTATTAGTCTCTCTTTTATAGTCAAATACTTCAATAAAATTACTTCGGAAAAATATTCGTAAAAAAATAGAACATATAAATATTCCTAATCTAATTTCCTAAATTTATCTATTTCTCTTACGTATGATTTCGGTGAAAATATCCTCGCATGGTATTAATTTTCAAGGAATTCTCATTAAAGCTTTATGACAATTAATACTTATTAGTGAAATAATTTTATCTATCTTTAATTATTCAGTTTGTCATAATATAAGTTATAGAATATCCATATGTTCTTAAAGGGAAAAGGGGGGATGACGAAACTTCAATCAGACGAAAGATAGTTCTTTGATATTTTTGATTTTAATAACTACAAATGTATTCTTGTGTTATGATGTCTGAATACGTATTATAGCTGAAAATATGTTTGTATTAGATTGTATTCTTATAATTAAATCATGTTTCATGATAATAAATTATTTTTTTAGAATTCAATGATCATCAGAAATGAGCAAAGTTAAAACACTTGAAAAGTAAATAAGTTGATTTTATATTACAATTTTTTATTACAGATATATGATGATTTATTTCTAACCATTTCTAAAGTATTTTGGACAATTCAGTCAGAATAAATATAATTAGCTTTTCCAATCCTTTCAGCAGATTTTATTAAAATTTTTACAAATTGTTTTGTATGGGTGTGCACTTGTGTTTTTTTTTATAAAAGAGGCGAGGAATATAAAGATTAGAATTTGAAACTTTTTTGTTCAACTAAATTGAAAATTCTAGTTTTCAGATCAAAAATAAATTTACTTCTTCAAGTAATGAATTAAATTTCTTTTAATTCCAATTATAGAAAAGATAGGAACGGGATGTTTATTAGAGTGAATATTTTACAGAAAATATTTTTGAAGCAACAATCAAAACCTGTGTCATTACTGCATTGTGGGTAACGTTCATCATATTAATCTTAAATGTAAGTACTCCGATGTCCAATTCTTATCTTTAGAATTTATGATAGATGAATAATTTTCAAAAATTCTTTATATTAGAGGTAACCATTTTCATAAGCAATTTCTTTTATTTTCACCAAGTTTAAGTAATCAATAAGTTTGCCTATTACGTATGTTAAGCATTAGATAAAGTTAAAATAATGATTTATGTGTTTCATTAAAAAAATATTATGTATTTGTTCTGGAATATCAGAGTTGAAATTTTGTTTGATTTATTTCATTTAAGATACAGTTTTGTAAGAAATTGTTTTTCTTACGAATTATGATTTCCTTCAAAAATAACTTCGAGTCTAGAAAAATTGTTTTGAAGAAAAGATGATGGATGTTATGCACATTATATGTGGTCTTATAAAGAAAGTATTTCTATGTTTAATATTAAAAATATTAATACATCTCAAATCATCATAAAATAGTCTAAAATAGTTCTTTTTTTTAAAAAAAAATTAATAAATATTTGTATATATATTAATATAAATTTGAAGAAAAATAAAATGAAAGAAAATTAATGGCATCAAAACCTTTGATAAAAGTAATGATAGTACATTTTAATCAAATTGAAGTGATATATATTTTGAATTTCCTTAAAAAGTTTTAACTTATACTCATGTTTATAAATTATTACAAATGTAAATAAAATTATGATTGATATCTTCAAAAAAATAGTTAAATGTGGATTAATTATGGTGCATAATATATGTATATATATATATATATATATATACACTGGTGGCAAAAAGTCATGAACACACTCATTTTTAGCGTAATTTTTGTGTTTGACTTCATTTTTCGTTGTGAAATTATAGCACTCTTAAAAATTGTTATTGATTTTAATGTATTTTTTTATGCTGATTTCAAATCTACTACTAGTTTCTTAATGACTAAAATATTTTTGTAGTAAAGCTCCCTGAACACAATAATGTGAAATATGTGCAGAATAAAACAATATAGAATAACATAATATGCAAAGAAAAATAACACGAAAATTGACAAATACGGTATACTTAATAAGCATTTTGAAAATTACATTGTTGTCACATGCTAGAAAATCAATATTTTATGGGCCAGCCGTTTGCTTTAATTACGGCTCTACATCTTTTTGGCATGTAATGCACCAATTTCAAAAGAAGTTCTTTCGTGACAATATGGTTGAAGGAAAATATTAAAGCTTCAATTAATTCACGTTAGTTAGAAGGTTTTTTCTTTGAAATTTCATAACCAATTTTAAACCATAAGTTCTCTATCGGATTAAGGTCGGGAGACTGTCCTGTCCAGTTCATTCTATTCACAGTATGGTCTTTCAACCATTCCTGGACTACTTTTGCACGATGACAAGGGGCGTTATCTTCCTGAAAAATCCATGACTGAATCCCAAAAAGATCTCTCGCAGTTGGTAGCAATTTATTTGTAGTATTTCAATGTAATCCATGGCTTTCACTGTTCCACTTCCGATGTGAAGTCTTCCAACACCATGAGAAGACATGCAACCCCATACCATCACTTTTGTCGGGTACTTTACTGTAGGCTTCAGACACTGAGGGCTGAATTCCTCATGAGAGCGTCGTCTTACATAGGCACTACTTTGGTTGCCTGAAATACAAAACTGACTCCTCGTCACTAAATATTACCTTTTCCCAGTCTTAAATAGTCCATAATGAATGTTCCCTTGCCCATGTCAATCGCCTCTTGCGTTGAAATTCAGTCAGTAATGGTTTTGGGCGCGCTTTACAGCCTGGTAACCCAATTTCCAACAGTTCTTGGGCACACACTCACATTTGATGTCAAAGTCCACTGTTTCAAAATTTGCGACGAATTAAGCTTTCCGTTTGAAAGTGAAATTCTGTGCAATAACCTGTCTTCACGTAAAGATGTTTTTCTTGGTCGTCCTGATAGCCCCCTGTCCGCAATAAAATTTGTTTCAGAAAATATTTTCAAAGTTCTCACAACAGTAGAAAGGCCACATGGTACTTTAGCAGCAATTTGGCGCATAGAATAACATTCTTCCTTCAAATGTATTATTTTGTACATTTTATTCTCAGGCAGATATGAAAATTTAGCCATAATTCCATTATTTTCCACAAACGCACTTCAAATTGCTTTCACTACACTAATTTCCACAAGCACACAACTGCATTCAATATAATAAACCACGTTTCACCTTTTTCTTGTTGTTTCTTGAAATAACGGAGCATTTCATTGGTGGAAAACACACTCACTCATTCTTACAGTGACCTTGTGCTTTCTTGTCAAGGTTTCTTCAAAATATCAATGAAATATTTACTTTAGATGAATTCTAGAAACAGATTTGAAATCAGCATGAAAAAATACATTAAAATCAATTTTTAAGATAGTGCGATAACTTCACAACGAAAAATGAAGTCAAACACAAAAAATTACGCTAAAAAATGAGTGTGTTCAGGACTTTTTGCCACCACTGTATATATATATATAGAGAGAGAGAGAGAGAGAGAGATTATAGATAGATAAATAGATATAAATATGTAGATATATACGTATCAGACTGTCAGATAGACAGTAGTAACAAAAGAGGAAACAAAATCAGGATTTACATGTAAGGTGATCTGCAAATTAAAGCAGCATTGTTCAAAACAGGATTCCTCATGAGGCTAGATAGGGATACACAAAAAAGGGGATGTAGATATCCCATACAGTTTCACATAATGAATTTAGTTCCGATATATGGTGGTCTGATAGGGCCCATTACATCTGTAATAGATGGTTTAGGTCCGTCTCACAAAATTAAGCAAAAAAAGAAAAGCAAAAATACAGATCATGCAGGAAACATGTAGAGTTACTTGCAGATGGCAGCAACATTCTTCACTACAGAATGTATTATATACCATTGAACCAAGAACGTAACTTTTGGACCAATCAAGATTGAGCTCGTGTCGTTTTCAATGAAGAATCTCCCTTTAACGCATAAGATTTTTTGAAAATTTTCATCTAGAGAGAGCCTTGCAAGCTTTATTACCCTACTAGCATCCGAGAAATCCTCTACTTTAGAGGCAGTGTCAGCCTTTTCTGAAAATAAATCATATTGAACAGCAATGAATCACATCTTTGCCAGTTTAGTGGTCACACTGCGCTGTAAAAATAAGATTCCCAAACCATTTGTGTGACCAATTGAGTTTTGTTGACGATAACATCCAACAACACAAATATCTACTTGCAAATTGTTACCTACAGGAATTGGATATTTACAGTATAGTGTGGCTGTGGTGAGGTGACAGATCTCAATCTTGTATAAAATGTTTTCAATGGCTCTAGAATTAGTCAGTTTATGCCCTCGACTTTCTTCCTGCACCCTTCAAGCATTCAAATCATCGCACCTTGAAAATAATGGAAGTTACAATTACTGATTACCATCACAGATAAACTTTCTAATTTACAGTATGAGGGCTCTTCTTGACGCTGGCAAAACTGTACTAGGTAACCACGGCACTTATGAGATAGAATTCAAAAGTTCCCGGAGGGCCCTAACGTGAAAACATTTTGCAATAGAGTGATTATGATAACAATTTTGAGTCTCTGTATCCTTCCCCTTTTCAAAAATAGTTTGTCCCAAATCACTTGGAGGGTGGCTTTCCACAGCGTCGTATTTTGTAGGTGGATTATTTTGTAGCCTTCGATTGAAAAAAAAATTGCGCTTGTTGAGCAGAGAATAATATCAAATTTTGTGTTGGAGGGAGCTTGAAAAAGAATGCTACGGAAACGAACGAGATTTTTAACCATGTTTAAGGCAGTGATACAGTATCTCAACATAAGATTGTGTGTGACATAGATGTTTCATATAAGGCAGGGAAAGTGCCAAAAATGATGAAAACTCTGAATATCCACATACTTCCTGCACCGCTGAAAACATTGAAAGGTTTTCTGCGGTGATACGTAAGAACATGTTTCAACCAAATACAGGGTGAAAACGAAAACCACTGTTTTGCCACATCCTTCTTACTTCCTTGGTTTCATCCCCTGAAACTTATGAATATTTCTTGAACTGGCACACATCACTTATAGGGTTATTGATTCCAATCTACGGATGACGTTCAAAGTGCATCGCAGGCTGAATTAAAGGACATGGTTAAAAATGGATTCCAGAAATGTTTCGATGAACTTTACCAGCGATGGCCAAAGTGTGTTATTGCTCAAGGGTCTTATTTCGAAGGAGGATGTGTTTCAGGAACTTAACTTGTAATATATTTTTAAGTTATAGACTTAGTCTGGGAACTTTTGAATCCTACTACGAATTAATTCGAACTGTTCAGTAATGTGTTGTATTGTGATTTGGCCAATATTGCAGTCATTTGCTTACCTGTATTCTGTTGATGTTTTCATTCATATTATTATGAATAATTAAACCACTTATTTATTGCGTAATTTTAAGTCTTGTTTATCTTAAATATAAACATATCAATTTATATAAAAAGGGACAATAATGACAGTATAGATAATTTTAAACTTATTCTATTGACATTCGTAGTAATAAAACTTGTTTATAACTATTTTTGCGAAACTATAACATTAAAAAAACTACAACAATTCAATTGAAGTATTTTCCTTTGTGTAACAATAATATTTCATTTACATGTATTAAAAACATTCCTTTACATAATATAAAAGAAATTCCTCTTTTGTAAAGAAATAATCTAAGTTTATTTTCTATTTCTATTTTGAAGAAACATAATACATGATATTCCTTGCATCAAAAAAACAATCTAAAGACATACAAAGATAGAAATGCTCAAATCCTTCGGGACATGCAGTCAAAGATGCTGAACCATTGTGAAAAAAAGACAATACAATAACAGGACACATTTCGTATGCAAAATGAACACAACCTAATGTTTTTTATCACGTACTTTTGAAGTTACTGTGAACACAAACAACTAGTAATAAATTATTCAACCAATACATTTGGTAGGCAACTAGCCATCAATTCCACTGTACCGCCCTGAATAGAAAGAACTTTACTAAATTATCCTCCAGCACCCTTAGAGAATCAAAATGTTCTTCTATTTTACATCAAAACAATATTCGTACAAAACATTTTCGAACAAGGGGAGAACATTGGTGTTAGTATAAATGGTTCAATGTTATTAGTTAAAATGCATCGGCCTGGATATATCACATTTTTTTCTTACTGAAAAGATCATATATATGATGAATTGCTGCTCGTTTATGATAAATGTAGGTCTTTATATTTGACACATACTTCAGACAATGCGAATTATTTTTACTTTAATTGAGTGCTTACTAATATCACCATTTTAATCTATTTAATGGTTATTGGAAATGGGCATCAAAATTGTAAACCAGGATTACGAGTGAGATGGATAAACATATAATCAGGAATCTATCAATGTTCTCAAGAAATCTCTACACAACGGGAACCTATTGAATCTGAATTATGACAAATTTAACGTATATCAAATATTTAAGATATCTCAGAAGTGTTAATATTGTCTTGAGTGTTAAAATATAAACAATTTTCGCCAAGATATAATTCCTTGAGATTAAAATTAAATAATTCGATTCTTTTACACATTTTTTTTAAAGGAATGAGGTTTCAAAAAAGAGTGCAATGTTTAAAATTATAAAATTATAAGCACATGAAAACAAGAAACATTATGTTAGAAAAAGTAAGTACGTTTTGCATTGCGCAAGATATTTTCTAAAATAGTAGTTATAATTACTATCAATAAGTTGATTTATAAAGTAAAATATATTAATACATATGTATTGCACTGTAACCTTTTCATATAAATAGAGTTATAAATAATATATCTAAAATAATTTTTTTCTTAATTTCAATATTTTTTTACTTTTTAAAAATAAAAAAAAAGATTTATATCATATTAAAATTAGGTAGGATTTAAAAGGTATGATGCATTTATAATTCTATAAATTTTCATACATCAAAGGTTACTATGTTAGAAAATATTAGAAAGTAGTTATTAGAAGAATGTTAGAAAGTACAATTTACTTACAGAAATGTTTCTCATTTTCATGTTCTTGAGTTTTTCAAAATTATGCTTATAATTTAACCATTTTTACGCTTTTTTGAAACCTTATTCCATTATAAAAAATTCTAAAGTAAATGAATTATTTAATTTTATCCATAAAGAATTATTTCTAATCAAAAATTGTTTATATTTTCAGCTAATGACACAAAATTAGACCCCTTAGACAAAAGATTAAAATATTATAGAGAATCATCTTCGCTATAAGGCTAGTTTAAAAACTCATATACGAGAGTTGGGGCAAAAGTCATGGGAACTATTTTTTTCTTGAAGATACCAGTCCGGTTGGAAAATGTGACATATACAGACGAAAGGACAAGGTGTTAACTACATGTGTGGGCAATGAATAGCACTGGAATATCGTAACACACTAATTTATTACGGCAGTATACATGACAATATGGGCTTCACGGCGCAAAAGAATAACAACACAGTACACATAAAGTTGGCATGACGATGCGTTTCTCGATGCCAAGTGCCCTCTCTAACTCCAGTATCATCCATCGCCTGTCTTCATTCATAAGCTGCTCGATGTCGGCATGTGCCAAGTCGGTCCGCACACTGAGCCGTTGTCGAAAACGTTGCTCATCACTGGTTGAAACACTTCCTTGCTGAAACTTTCCTTACCACCGTGCTACTGTACGGTATGGTAGGGCATTATTCCCAAGGGCTTCCACAAATTCACTGTGATTTCCCATCTTATTTCTTCCTTGGAGAACGATTATTTTGATGTAAGTGCACTGCTCAACTCGGGATACTTCTATCTCACATGACGCTCCCTAACTTACTGATTTCACTGCCCTTCGCTGATCTACTATCACCTATCACAGAGCCATATGTTGTTCTGTATACACACTATGCCTGCAGAACTTCCACACGACTCATATACGCGTTTGTGGTTCGTTCACATATCTACAAGAAAAAAAAATAGTTCCCATGACTTATGCCCCAACTCTCCTATTTTTGATAACTTATAAAGCATTTTTATAATTGGATTTTTAAAAAAAATACTTTCCCATCATTATTTAGCATGTATGCAGAATTGAAAACAGTAATCATGAAATTAATAGTCATTCATGATTTTATTTCAAAATTTGAATGAAAAGCAAGTGTATTTGTTACTATTAGCTAATATAAAATAGCACACACAAATAAAACTATTAAAAAATACGATAGCTGTTTTGTTTTTAATATATTTGGTAATATCTATTATTGTATTAAAAATAACGAATAGTAATAAGTTGTAAAATATATTTTGAAGTTAACAGACAAAAAGAATATATTTGCATAAAGAAAATGTTGATTAATTTTTTTTCATACTGCTGCCAAATTTAATTCCGTTTAAATTTTTCCTTGGTTTCAAATTCATTGTTTGAATCCTCAAAATTTTATGTAGGCTCTATCTTTCATGTTTGAATGAAAGCGAATTTTTTAAAAATTCTTTTAATGACCAAGCATATTTACGTATCATGCTTGTGTGATTTCTTTGAACATCCTCTTTTCTTTACTTTTCTTTTCACCCCTTGAATTTATAATTATTTCCTCCACATTAAAGCACACAAAAATACAATGAAACACTTCCAGTTCCTTATCATTTAACAACCGGGGATTTTTTTCCTAAATATAGGAAGGAAGCTCGACAATGATGGATCGGGGATTAAGGGTAATATGCTTTCTACGGAAATGTATTGTATGCGTAGCTGTTCACGCTCTAGACATTGAGAAGAGCGATAAATATTGTCAAGGATTATGTCAGACTATGCACTATGTCAATTTTAAGCGGGTTATTTCTTTCCGCAAACTACCATCTTGTACTTAGTTGTGGCAGAGAGTGATTGATAGCCAGAAATGGAAAAATACATATTTATGTTAACTTAGATTCCATTGAATTTTTAAGGATTTATTATTCAGTGATTAAGTGTTTTATTAAATGTGGATGGACTAAAGCTAATACAGAAGTAATGTTACAAAAAATTTAATCTATTTTTGAAATGTACAGCTTATAGTTTATTTTTTACGCTTAATATTACCTTTTAAATATATTAACAAATTCTGTGTTATCAATTTAACAGCAAAATATTCTTTTTTCGCAACAAATAAAATATGATTTTAATAATTGCATAAATATTGTAAATGTGTGCTAATTTATGCAAAGGTACGCTAGAAAAATAAATAAATATTCATGCATATGAAATGCAATTAATTTAATACTGATCTATTGTAGATATTGGGTCAGAAGCAAAGTTCTAAGATTTCAAATGCCTTTGAAATACTTTGTATGATAAATCGACAAGTAAACTACTTGTATGGTATAATCATCTTATAATCCAGTCTAACGTATTTGAATAAAAAAAGTAAATTATTTATGTAGATTTTGAGACCACACAAACATTTATTATTTATTTGTTTGTTACTTTTATTGGTAGGTTCATTTTGCATTACTTTAAATAAAAATAAGTTTCTCTTACTATAATTGACAAAATCAACATCTTAGAATATTTTTAAATAAAGCCTTTTAAAAGACTATTTTCAAAAAAATATGTAATGTTTGTATATGTGTGTACTTAAACAAATGGATAGATATATATTAAAAGAGATGATTTTCCTAAATTAAGTTTGCCTTTCTCATGTTTAATAAAACGGTATTCAGAAGTATGTATATCGATAGGTATTGTTATATTATATTTCAATACATACATCCTTATCTATTTTTAGTTAAACATTCCATCAGAAATTTCTTTAAAGAAGAGCATGCAAAAAGAGCCTGAAATAAAATGGATCTAAAGAAAATATTAAATATTAAAACACTTTTAAATATAGCTTTTTAAGCAAAGATAATGTAATAAAGAATGTATAAACTCAGAAATAATACATATATTGTAAAATGAAATACAGAATATACGCTTCGTAAATAAAACCTTATCAAATTCTGAGCTCTATGTCTTAAAACGCACCAAATTCATTTAACAATATCTATGTGATTTTTTTTTTTGTAAACAGACATTGCTTAATCATTTAGGTGAAAACCCTCGAATATCAATTAAGTTACTTTCTTTTAACTTCATAAGGAGTGGCCAAACAAATTTCTAAGCTTCAGAAAATTTTTTTAAAAAATAATATTTATTTTGTTCTTTAGAGTAAAAAAAAAAATCTGAACTATTTATGCTTCTTTTTTGTGTTATTTCAAACGTAGAAAAAAAATTAATTTCCCAGATTCATTTAGGAGAGAAAAGGTTAAATTACACCTTAGCCTTTAAATTTTAGTAAATCCTTTTTGCACTTTATAAGTTTTTTCTTATGAAAATATTAGTAGATTGCTTAAAAAGTAATCAGCTATTTAAATTAGCATTTCTTACAAATTAGTACAACATGAAACTTGGACATTTTACAGTTTTTAGAGAATTGAATTTTTTTTATTTTTAAATTCATATTTAAAGGGTTTTTTTATGAGTCAAATATTATGTAATTCAGTTATAAAAATTTAAAAAAATAAATGAATTTGTACTTAGAATCTACTTTTAATACAAATTTTGCCTAATATTTAAATGTTTCTTATTAAATTGCAAAAGTAAAGAAATTATTTATCTTGTAAAAAAAGAATGCTATATGTACATAATTCTTTTTATAATTTTCGATTAAGTTATCCATTAACTGCATATTCTTTCATAATCATTTTGAACAAGAGAAATATTCGAAAGCGGTTTGATTACATTTAATATTAATGTGACGTTGCTAGTATTTAAAAAACTACAGATAAAAATCTAAGGACAGAATTTTTTTGTAAAGATTTGTTGAATGTGTCAAAGTTAATTTTTTTCTTCCTGTGTCACGATAAAAGAATGGACTGTGATAATATTTACCGGAGAAACTCCTCGAAAGCTAACTGCTTTAAAAATCCAAAGAAAATTAAATTACCAACTGCTCGCAATCCTAACGTAAACTTGATAACAAAATTAAATGATATTTTATCCCTTTGTCTCAAGGGTAAATGCGTCCTTTTTGTGAACTTTCTTTGTTTTATCAGACGGGAAAGGGAAAAAAAATATAAATTCGGAAGCTGCGTCGAGTTTGAAAGAGTCACTCAATTACAACACGGCATAAATTCCCCCAGTGGCTTATGAGAGACACAGGAGAAATTAAATGGATTTGAAGTATCATAAGAATATAAATTAAGAAATTGCTTTTCTGAAGGAAACCAAAAAAAGAAAATGTTTAATTTTATTTAGAGTAATTTTTATTGCAATGTTTGAAGAGCTGCTATATTGTGTCCCAAACATATGTTAAAAATGAACAGATTATACCAGAAACTTGATACCAAAATAATAAGCCCAAGGCACTCAAATTAATTAGTTTCAGTAATTAGTTATCTCTCAGTTGTACGATATTGTAATTTCAACAGAGAGAAACGGTATATTAAATATTGTTTACTCTTTCATGTGATCATAACTAGATATTTGTCTTCAAAAATAAACTTTTTTTTAACATTTAATTTACTCAAAAATGTATTCTTTATTGTAATATTGTTATCTATGCTTCGCCGAATCGCATTTAACTTTCTTTAAACGTAATTACATTTGTAATTTTAAAAAATCAAGATAATTGGGTGTAAGAAGGAAATCAAAGCTAAATGGATTTAAGAAAAATTTAAAACAATTTGTTAGCGAAGTTTTTAATTTTGTTTGACTGTTTGACAGAAATGGAAAAAAAAAGTGTAAGTAAATTATGTTTCAAAAAACTATTATTACTTAAAGGAATTCCTTAAAAAGGTTGTTAAATACATTTGAAATCTATTTAGAAAGTTATTGTTTAAGGAAAGCTCATTTAAAGGACAGGCAATTTATATCAAAAGCAATTAACCTTTTAAATGATATAATGTATAATACAAATCTGTTAAATTCCTGTAAAAAACACTAATAATTTATTAAACGAAAATTGTACTATACGCTAATAAATTTCGATTATAAAAATATAGTAATATAATAAATATTCTTTACATTTTAAGACACTAATGTTTTATGTGTTTCGTGAAAATTAAATTAATGAAGAAGCAAATTGTCTTCGTACTTAAAAAATTACACTGAGCGCCTGTTGTACATTTTAAAGATGTGAAATTAATATTAGTACGTTTTTCATAAAAATTAAACAACGAATAAAAATTTTTACTTTTATTTTGAAATTGTTAGAGGACTGTAGAACATTCGATATTTCCTATCAGAGAAATATTATATTTATCAATCAGAGAAATTTCAGTACTTACGTATTATACCGTCAACTAATTTCATGAAACCAAAAAATGTCGCCGAACGCCGCGAAAAGTAGCCAGTAATAGAAACCGTATCTCGTGGATATTCGAGCATAATGAAAGTAATGATAACAATACTAGGCGAAATCTTTTAAAGTGGTGAAATTAGTCGATGGTATAATACGTAAGTGCAAAAATTTCAACAATATAAAAAAACTTATATTGACCCAAATAAGCTTATATAAACGTATTAAATATTAACATCTATGTGTTTAATATACTTATAAAATCCGGCATCAATCTTTACATAATTATTAAATTGTATGTGGATTTAAATAATATTTTCAAAGTAACTTATTTAAATAACATTTTAATTTTATTCTAAAATCATATTCCCCATGCGGAGTCAATAAGGAATTTGGCTGGGCTTTGCTTTAATAAGTTCTAGAAACATCGAGAAGAAATGTAATTAAATTGTATTAATTAATTATTAGTATTATTTTAATATGTGAAATAATATTATTTGAAATAATGCGAAATAATATTATTTGAAATAATGTGAAATAATATTATTTGAAATAATGTGAAATAATATTATTTGAAATATTGTTAAATAGTATTATCGTAATATATAGCTTATTTCAATCTTAAATCATTGTGTTTAGTGATAACCGGTTAATAAAATGAACGTCTGGGAAGGTTTATAATTTGCCAGTGTTATTAAAAATTATGATTGAAATTAAGATTCTTATTTTTCAAATGGGTTAAAACATTTAAACGATATTTTTTAATTTAATTTCTGTCAAAGAAAACAAATAAGCTACAACCTAGAAAAGTGAATGGAGGAAGTTCTGATCTGCCTCTTTTTTCATGAAAAACTGCAATATTTATAATTTTTAATTTTAGCATCAGTCATCTCCCGACATAGCCTTACAAAACAATAATTAACACTCTTAAAATAGAAGCATTAAAGAAACCAATTTTATACTTCATTCACATTTATAAATTGCTTCTAAAAGGCTAATTTATCAGTAACTAGCTGGAATACGCGTTCTTCACACGGGTGAAATTTTAAAATAAAACTCATCAATATCTTCAACTAGTTCGTGTAGAATTTTTAATGAGGGTGCACGTCCAACCTAGAGTAAGACGCCATATGGAGATTACTTATAATGATTCTCATTTGAAATCTTCTAAACCACTTTCAGCGAATTTCTGGTATAATATATTTTTGGAATAGAGATTCATTCAAAACAGAATCATAATTCATCTATGAAGAACAAGTGAATAAATACAAAGTCTCCAAAAAATAAATCATAACGCCATGAGTACTGAGTGAAGTACTTTTCCCCTTCGGAATAAAAGAAAAAAATACGAAATTTTGCTATGCGCTTAAAAATTTGTATAAAACCCAAATTATAATATTAAGATTATATTATAAAATTGATTCTGTAAGTAAAAAGTCAGTATGACCAGCTTTTATTTTATAATTTTAAAAAACTATTCGTTTTTGAAGTTTTTTCAAACTTTTATAAACTGCTCAATTTTTAAAATTATTTAGTCAATTTAAGTGATTTGTGTTTCTAAGATTATTGCAAACAGAAGTTAGTATAGATTTAAAAATATATTCCCTTGTTGATTTTTAATAATTACTTTTCTAGCTAAGCCTGAAAAAAACACGAACAATTTTAATATAGTTCGTTAGCATTTTTTAAAAAAATAACTAGAGATCTCAGCTCTAAATCCATACTAACTTTTATAGAACTTACGTTTGGAAATATATACAAAAAATGTCAAGGCTCTATCTGGAAGAGAAAAAAAGCCTTATGGATTAGAAAACACCTACATCTTCAAAATTAGAAGTCTGAGAAAAACGCATTTAAGGTTTATAAAGGCATAAAATAAAAACCCTATAGTAATACATCATAAAAAACGTTTTTTGGATATATTTAACTTCAAATTCATCAGAAAATTTATAATTTGGTTATGTGTGATTTAACACTTTAATGTAATTCAATGTATACAAATATTCATTTTGAATTATGAGTTCTTTTTATCAAAAATTAAAGCTTCTTTTTCATTTAAATAAAATAAGTATATGTTTAAAATACCAATTTTTAGTTGAAAAGCAAATCCTGGAAAAGAGATATTAAGAAGAACGAATATTTCCGGTTTGCATTCGTCATCATAATTAAGACGCAGCATTTGAGTGATAGCAGATATTGTCATTTCGTAACATTTATCATTTACTGTCCTCGCAACCACTAATTTGAACAGTGGCCATTCACATTTCACACAAGATCCGAGTCTATGCTCAATCTTCAAGAGCTCCACGAAGTTGGTTTTCACCTAGAAAATAGACAACCTTGACATACACGTTTATGTGATCATCCACACATTGAAAACATTTGATCATCCGGCGCCTAGAGATTGTCATGCTACTACTCTTCAACCTCTTGAAGAACTGTATGTTAAAGTTCAAATTGAATTGAATGCTGGTTTATTCGTAGCTGTCAATATCAAATCCCATTGGCGCAGTGCTCAATCAAATTATTGCTTTCATTGCTGTTGAAGAGGGGCAACTCAGAAACCATTAAAATTCAGGATATTGAATTCTTCACATGCTGTGTACACCAAAATAACCAATAAATTTAAGCATATCTCCTTATTGTTCGTGTATAATAAATAAGTATACATGTATATGCATACTGAGTAAAATTATGTTATTTAATGGTCTACATTACAGGTCAGCGACCTATGGCACGTGATGCAATTGTCAATGGCATTCAGCACTACTCCACAAATTTGAAAATTTTCGAGTGGATGAAAATTTATAAATTTGTAATAGACCTTATTTGACAATCATCTTTAGAATTATGGGCATTTATGAAATTAAGAAACAATCTAAGAAAGATAAACCTAAAGATAAGTCATTGTTGGAGATATTTACTTGTTTGTAGAGCAAAAATTATATTCACTCTGTTTTCCACTTTTGATTCAACATATGTAAGTAAAAAAAATCTTTCATCATATTAAAAATATTTCGAGTCCACAAAGAAGTTGTTTGACAACTGAATGCTCAGACCCGTGTCAAATTGAAAGTCACAGATTATACACTTGATATTTCGATATGAAATTATAGAGGTACAAGCACTAAATTTTCATCAAAATTTTTTATTTATCTTTTTATTTAATTATAATGAAGGGAAATATATTTTATGATAGCTATTTCTTATTTTAATAAATGCGTTTAAAAATACATAATATATGTGCAATTTTAATTTTTTTTTTTATTTTTGTTGAAAAAATAGTTATATTTTATGCTGTTTATTTTTATGTTAAGAAATATCTTTAAATGATGCAAAACTAATTTATAATTAAACTATAATCGTACGTTATTGACCTCTATTCTCTAACTCTGCATGTATTATCTTAGAAACTCAATTGTTTCAAAAACGTCCTACTGTGTGACACGCTGAATCATGTTGGTAGATTGGTTTGGTACGCCCCAGATAAATGGTTGCCGATTCTTGTTCTATATTATGGGACATTTTTCATAGATATTTTCAATTTCGCATGCATAATTCTAAATAAGTAGTTTTTTTAACTGTATTACAAATAATTTATTTTTAATGTTTATTTTAAATCGTAATCCTTCGGGAAAAAAATAATTTTCACAGTTATTGAATAGTTCTTAAATACATACTTTGTTAAAATACTTATACTTTAAATGCTATACATATATATATATATACAGAGAGAGAAACAATGTTTTGGCACTGTCTTATATACATTTTTATACATCAATGTATATGATTCAGCCATAAAAAACAACATGTATAATTTTGTACAATAACAAATTTAAATAAGAATCACCAAATTAGAATATTTTTCTATTAAATAAGTGTTTTTGATCCAAGAAAATAAAGTTTTTTACTTTCATTCACATTTTTAACATTTTTTTAAATAAAAGGGCGTTGCTTTTATATTTTATAATGTCGCATTGCTATACAAAACTTCGAATTTTTAAAGGTTTTCTAAAATATTATAAAATTCTGTTTTAGATCGCTTTAAACCATAAAATAAAATACATCTGGAATACACCATTCGCTTTACACAAATTTATTCACTGGTTTGGAATACATTTAAAATAAGTCTAAACTATACAAAACACATGCGAGTGTAATAAGTGTTTTCACCGTTGGTGGGTTTTAAATAAAACGGAGAAACACATATTATTTCCATAAATACGTAAGTATTACATTCCCTTCCAACTTTATTTTTAATAATTAACTTTATTTTTTTCCAACTTTATTTTTAAATAAGAAAATCATATTTAATATAATGTTCATATTTTGAAGGAAATCGAATTTGTGGTTTTTTACAATACATGATATTTAGATAGAAACTATATGAATCTAAGAGTTTTCTTAGGATCTTTATTTAACACAGTTTTTAAATCATTTAATTGCTGAACTATTATCTTCATGTAAGATTCCAAAACGTTATTAATCTTCATAAAATAATTACATGTGTATTTATATGAAACATGTAGAACTTATAAGTACTAAACATGTAGTGTCTCTTTTTCTGAGCAATTGCAATCTGGTCTTACAGATAAATATTTTTATTTCTATTTTGAATTTATTTTTACTTGTAGATAATTTTGAAAACAAAACCATTCAAATCTGAACATGATAAAATTTATGGGGAAAAAATTATGTGAGGATTTAAAAATTGTTTGCTACCATCCTGTGTATATATAATATAAAACACATACCACTTAATTTTATGATGAATAATTTAAATTAATGAATAAATTTTAAAATTGTACTCCTGAAGTATAATTGACGGATTCACAAAAACTCGGATATACAAGTTTATCGAACTATGTATAACAACTGTTGGTATGGATTTTGTAATAACCTGAGTGAAATTCGTAAGGTACTTTTTTTAATCATTTGCTTGTTAAAACTCATTAAAAATTTTTAAATTCCAAAGTCAACTAGTTTTTCTTTAAAAAAGAATAACTATTAACTTGATTCAAAAACACATACCCCATCTTTTGTTACATGCATTAATAGTAATAGTTAAAGAAATATCAAAGCATTTGGTACAGCAGAAAACATTCATCATCATCTAAATAAAGAAAAATTTGTGTTACTTTTTTCCTTACATAAATCAGTTAAGAGTTTATATTTTCTATTGAGATGTGTGAATAAAAATAGAAGTACAAGTAATGAGAACTCTGGAATTTTTTAACTGTTTAAGTTTTCAAATTTTGCAAGATAAAGGAAAAATATATTATAACTAATTTAAGTTAAAAACATTGCATTAGATTTTTTTGCTGATTTTTGACCATTTAATCGCACTGTAAGCCCTTCAGCAACTTTGGCAATATAAATATGTTCAAAAAATTCTTACAGTTAATAAATTGAATAGAAATTACTTTTTGTTTTCTTACGTGCGCATGAAAGGTGATTGTTTTTTTATCCTAATTTGAAATAGGTCATTTGAATTTGTTTACAAATTATTAATCAATGTAGTACCTATTTTAAAAACTCAATATTAATAATTATCATTCCAAATCCCTCATGTCTGCTTCATTATTTTGTTTCCACCTTTGTTAATATTTATGAAGGCCTTCTAATAAAAAAGGTTATTAATAATTTGTTGAAAATTTTATTTACTTTTTTTCTTATCAAAATTTTAACACATTTTAGACGTTAGTACACGTAGAAAATTTTGTATGCACTATAGAACAATGAAATTTTGTAATCAAAGCATATTAACGGAATCCTAGAATCAGAATTACATCAAATTTCAAAGTATGTATTACCCTTTCAAAAGTTTTATTATTATTTTCTTACATTTATCAAACATTTTCTTAAATTCCTTTATAATTAGTGTATAGTTTCGGTTGTAAATTGGATTTCCCGCATTCAGAAAATTGTTTTCTTGACTCCCACATAAATCAGCTTACATTTGAAATCAGCAAACAGAGTGACTGAAAAGTCACCAATGAATCTTGTCCTGCAAACACCATTAAATTCGATTACAAAGAAAATACTCTCCAAGAAAATATCAACATGCTTCCATGTGGTGACATTCGATTCTTACGGAACGGAGTTTTGCTGCAATCACCCTCCTCCCTCCATCTGATCGATGGAGTTTTTCTCTACAATTTTGGAACAAAAGGTTTCCAACTGGAGTTACAGGGAACGTAAACATACTTTAAGATTTCAGGAACATTCCCTTCTTTTTTTTAGTAGAAAGTTTAAAATTGCTTCTCTGCTGCTGCAATTTTGAAAGGCGAAAAAAGCCATTTCGAAGCTAAGTTAGTAGATCTTTTCTGCGATTAAAGGATATGTGATTCAAAGCGTTTTTTTTTCCCCTTTTTTTCCTTTTTTTTCTACTTTTTTATTCCTTCTATCAAACATACGCAATGTCTAAACTAGTTATTTCTTGAGACTCTAGAAACTTCTTAATCTTTTTTAATGATGAATTCTTTCAATGGTCAATAGATTTAAAGAAGAAAGTTTACTGTTGAAAAGATTTTTTTTCTCTTTGAGTTCTATAATCAGACTGCTTTCTAATCTATTTTTTAATATATTGATTATGCAATGAAGTGGAAGTATGCAGCTTTCATTAGAAGTACTTTCAATTTAATCTGTACTAATACGGAAAGTAATTTTTATGATAAAAAGACTTTTATTTACGAATTGTTATAATGTTTGTTAATTTTACATTTTTTCTTTTCTCAAATATAATTTTCTCTTCAATATTTAAATGCCGTCCTTATTTTTCAAAAGATTTTGATGATTCGATTTTTATTTGTATTTTGTTTCATTAGTATTATAGAGAAAGTATTGTGACAAAGCTTCTTTTTTTAATTACCTTTTATTAACAAGAATTAAATTTTCCAATAAATTTTAAGAAGATTTTTGCAACTTTTATTTATTACTTCAACTAATGTGTTGTTTTGAAAGAAACTGAGATAAATCATTGCAATACTTTTTTTAATTGCACTTTGCGTTTCAAATATATAAATATAATTTCAATAGAAGTTTAATTAATTGACAAAGGCTTGTATCATAACTACATTCAAATATAAATAATATTCTAATTGTTATTGTAAACTTGTTTAATGGCATGTGCATTTTCTGTGTTTTGTTTCCTTAGTTTCATATTAAAAAAGTTGTTTTTCTTCTAAAAGTATGTTTACATAATTTAAGAGTTAAAACGAATTTCAAGTTACGATAATCAGATTGTGTTCATATTATACGCTTTATGAACTATAATGCTAATGTTACAAATGGTCTTTTTATTATTTGCAGATTAGTTTCAAAATTGTTAACTTGTACCACTGCATGTTAATGTAAATTCTATAATTTATCTCAGTACCCCATTAAAAATAAAAATATAACTAATAGAGTAAAACAATTTATCAAACTAGTAACGGAACTCATTAAATAGTTTAATAATAGAAAAACTATTCTTGGCTCTAAAGTATGTTGTAGAGATAAAAATATCAGATAATCCCAAATAAATGGAACGTACTAAAGTACCAATATTTTCCAATGACTATTTTATTAATTTCCAAATAAGTTCTCTGAAATTTTATGATGAATTCAAGTGCAAAATACGGTTAGAGCCACTGTAGTAAAGAAATCTGTTTATCTGCATTAATGTGTCATCAAATGAAATGAGATAGAAAATAATGCTTAACAACTCCCTTCTTAAAGAACTGTTAATGATAGTTTCAATTTTTAAATCCATATTTCACAGTGTTGAGCATGTGTAATATCAGAAAAAGCATTATAAAGATGTTTAGGTAAATATACGAATATAAAGCTATAAAAGAGCTATTTGTAGATTTATTAAATTAAGGGATTTTTGGGTTAAAAATAACTACTTTCTAAGTGTGTTCTTTGAATTATGATTTTAAATTTATTATGCTAGACAATTCAGAAAAATATATATATACTTCTGGTTTGAAACATTATAATGAAACAACAATATAATGACACTTAGAGGTTTGAAGCATAATATTAGATGATAAATGAATATGTAATAATATCCGTTTTTTTCTCTGCCTCATTTTTCATAATCTTAAATTTCGCAATACTTGATTACATACGAATGTTTATCCCATGTCATCGGGATCTAAAGTAAAAGAATACAGCCTTTCAGTATTTAAATAATTGGTCTGAAATTTAATTTGGAAAACTGTGCCAGGGATCATTTGCAACATTTTAAAATGATCCTTGAGATGAATCTAAAATTGATAAAATTATTAAGGTGACAGAACACCTTTAAAACTCAATTTTCGGTCAAAATATCGATTTTTCGTTTTTGATCAAATATTAAAATTCAATCTTTTATCTTTCTAAATCTGTAAAAATTTTGTTTCTAGCTTAATTAGAACCCAAGTTACAGCTTTTTTAATATTACTTGATCATGAATTTCTCTGACCGGAAATGCCTTTCTGCTAACCGGAAGTGGCCCAAATTGTTTGTTTACGTTTCTCCTTCATGGTATATGACATGAAATATGAAAATTAATATACAAATATTTTGTCAGAAATTAAAATAGAATATTTGAGAATAAATATAAATGTATTTGGAAATACATTTTTCCTTTTTTATGTATAAAATCTGGCATCAAATTTGTTGTTTAGTGACTTTGTATACATATATGTTTGATTTTCATACTGAAAGAATCGACAGCGTAGAAAGTTAAAAAATAATTCTATTCTGCTTTATTTTTGCTTGAAAATGGTTAAAAGTATTGCTAGAAAGCGTAAGAGACAATTTTTTGGAAATATATACACAAACATTTCCGAAAATAACAGCAATTCAACACCTGTTCCTGAATGCACTGCTAGTTCTTCAAAATTGGGAAATGAGAGTATGTCAACTGCAGAAGAAATGCCTGGTCCTCTGTTTGGTAACAGAATCATTGATCTTGAGCTTATCGTGGATGCATTTTCTCAACTTTGCTGCCCAAAATGTTTTGCTGAAAAAGTAGAGCTTTTTGAGGATTCCATGTATGGATTATGCTCTCATTTTACACTAAAATGTAAATGCTGTGACTTTTTCTTTGCATTTGCTTCATCAAAAAAAGTTGTAAATGCACCAGTCATAAATACCAGGCTAGTATACGGTATGCGGCAGATAGGCAAGGGTTTTGCTGGTGCATTTAAATTATGCTCAACATTAAATTTGCCTCGACTGACAAAAACTGCTTTCAAAAATCAGAAAGCAAAGCTTTTAAAAGTGGTTCAGGAAGTAGCTGAAGAATCCATAAAAAAAGCTGCTACTGAAATCGCGGATATAAAACAAAATTTTTCATCTGATTTTGTAAAATGTGGCATATCTGTGGATGGCACATGGCAGCGTAGAGGCTATACGTCTATGAATGGTTGTGTTGCTACAATATCAGTTGATACTGGTAAGGTGTTAGACGTAGAAGTTATGTCGTCCTACTGTCCTACATGTAAGAGACTTCAGACTATGCCAAGAAACTCTGAATATGAGTCGTCAAAAGCCGACCACATATGTCAGTGTAACTTCACGGGATCTTCGTCAAAAATGGAAATTGGGGGGGGGGCTTACGAATATTTCTTCGGTCAGAAAAAAACCGCGGACTTCAATACACTCAATATTATATGGATGGTGACTCAAAAGCTTTCATGAGTGGGAAAGACACTTATGGAATGAACAGTGTGACAAAGTTTGAGTGCATTGGCTATGTACAAAAGAGAGTGGGCTCGCGTCTAAGAAAGCTAAAAACAAAAACTAAAGGACTGTCTGGTAAAGGCAAATTAACTGATAATTTTATCGACCGACTTCAAAATTACCACGGAATTGCTGTATGCAGTAATGTCGGTAACTTAAATGCCATGCAGCAAAATGTAATTGCTGCGTTATATCACTGTGCATCAAGTGATAAGAAACCGATGCATGGTCAGTGCCCAATAGGGAAAGACAGCTGGTGTTATTTTCAGCGGGGGGTGGCAAATGGAACAAAATGTACCACAAAATATGCTGGTTTATCAAATGATGTTTTAAATAAAATTAAACCAGTATATTTAGAACTATGCGACAAACAGATATTAAGTAAGTGCTTACATGGACGCACGCAAATTGCAAATGAGTGTTTTAACGGAATAGTCTGGCAAAAAGTTCCGAAAGAAGTATTTGTTTCGCTCAAAACAATTAAATTTGGGTCGTATGATGCTGTTATACATTTCAATGAGGGATTAAATGGGTGCCTCAAAGTTTTTAATAAGATGAATATTGAAAATCCTGGGGTGTTTACCTTACGGGGATATAAACATTTAGATAAATGCAGAATCCGTGAATCGATTCATAACGCAGACCCCAAAACAAAGAAACATAGGAAAATTTTAAGAGCCCTTAAAAAGAAAAAAAATATTGTTTTAGAAGTTAAAGATGGAGAGAATTATAAATCTGGTGCATTTTAATAAGAAAGTAAGTGTTTTTCTTGTAATCAGATTAGTTTAATGTTATTTTTGTCGTTTTCTCAAAATGAGTTTTTTTTACATTTTTTCTTACCGCAAAACACAATATCTCCAAAAGTTATGCTTGGATGAAAAAAATTTTTATATATATGTTTTTTAAATACTAATACAGGGAATAGACCTCTCTTAAGATTTTATGTTGAGTAGACATTTTTTTATACAGCAATAAAGTGAAAATTACAATAGCTTTTAAAGAAAATTTCAACGTTAAGAAGCTCGAAACACAATAGCTTCTCACGTAATGGTTATATTACCAAAGTAAGTGTCTATTCCCTAGATAAGGTTGTATGCTATATTATTCAATTTACAAAATGTCAATATATTTATTTTATTTTCAGTTATCATGTTTTGCGTAAAGTCTTATTTTTGCTTATTTTTTCATAAAATACCCCTTTCACAGAAAAAAGGTGCACTAATAAGAATTTACTTGGGTGTTTTTCTGATTTTAAAGACCCATAAGGTCATAAAATATGCATTAACAGGCAAAATTCAGGTTAATTCAAAAAATTTTCTTCGAAGGTGTTCTGTTACCTTAAATGTGAAGATAGTTTTTATTAAAAAGTTTACTAAATTGAGATATTTTACTCACACTAACTGCATAATAAAGTATTGTTTCCTTTCTGTCAAAGATTTCCCTTTATTTATATATATATATATATGTGTGTGTGTGTGTGAATTTTATTAACTGAAATATCATCAAATTGAGGCTTATTTTATCAACATGTTGAAAAAGTTGTCCTGCTTCATCATTTGTATAAAAATATATTTCGAAATAAGGATCAGTTCTTTAGTTTACTCTCTCGTCTACTTTAATCAACAACTAAATATATTCCTTTTGTTTCAATCGACTTTACCTTTATTGAATTAAAACGCATAATATATTGTACATTTCTACGAGTTTATTTAAAAACGAGATTATTTTTCAATACACTCTTAAATGGAATCAAATATTACAGCTCCTTTCTTCCCACGCTACACATCATTACACTAAGCATTCTAATAGTATGAATTTTACTCTTAAGGAAAAGAATTAGAAAAATAAAAGATAGTAGTAGTTTGTATTAAAAGGTGCTGGGCCTGAATATTGTTTTACTGCTTTTTCCTTTGAATAAAACAATTTAAGTTGTAAAATTGCAGTTAAATTTTAATATAATATACAACTTTGAACTATCATTGAGTATTACCACAAATATATAAAATTTCACACACACAAACACACATCGTAATTTTAATTTAGCTTTAGTAATGCTTAGAGATCTTCAGAAATTAAATAATTCTTTTAAATTTCAAATGGATTTGTGTTTTGGTAGTTTTATCATTGCAGACCTAATATCTTCCCAGAAAGCTGGTATCACTTTTACTGCGGCACCATATAGGTAGATGCAAATTGCCTCAATGTAATTTTGACTTCCCAGTTTCCTCCACAGAGGGAAGCGCTTGAGTAACTACGATGCAAAATTGAAAAATTACTTTAATTTTTACGACAGCATTCAAGTTAAACATGCACTCAAGAGATCTTTTACACACTACATAATAATACAAAATGGACGTTGTTAATATTTTGTGCGTCATTTAAATCCACCGACTTGGGCTGGGATCAAACCCGAAAACAAAGTTAGAGTCGAATCTACTACACCTTCCAGCAGTAATATAATATCTTACTTTGGCATTCACATATTATCTATTGTCTTCTGCGATTCGAAAGTGGCGATTTTTGATGTGAACTCTAATTCTATTACTGCCTCCTCTAACATTATTAATTGTAAAATAAAACTGCTGAAGAGTCTGGCTGACTACTCTAGGGCAAATTGTTTTGCAGTGGATCCCTGGACACTGTGATGTAACTGGTAATGAGTTTGCGAACCACCTAGCAAAGAAGGGAGCTTTCAACAAACAACAAGGAAAGCTGTCCCTTTTACCAGTGCTAATTGTATTGTTAAGAGAAAGATGAGAAAGCTTTGTTCAATATAATACACAGAGAGAAATTCCAATAAAATCTGGTGGAATAATCTTAAAGATCTTCCCACGTGGCCTAGACGTAAAGCAGTTGCCGAGTTTCGTCTGGCTACTGGACACGACTGTCTCCTCAAGCAACTTCATCGCATTCATGTTGCACAGGCCCCTTTCTGCACACTGTGATATTTGGGAGGACATGGATGCTGACCACATTCGCCGCTGCCCAGCACTAAAGGGCTACTCTTAGAGCGATCTTTACTGGCAAGCTAGGGTCCTATTGGATGCATCGTTTTTTCTCGTCCCGTTTTTTTCTCCTACTTCGTTTGTTTTTGTTCCTACCCCCTTGTGGTGTAGTGGTCTTTTGTAATCCTGATCATTGGAAATAAAAAACAATTATCTACGTTACAAACATGCATAATTTTTAAAATGCTATATTTTTTTTGTATTGTTTCTAAATATTTATATTGATAATATTCTGTTCATTTTATCAGTATTACAGCTTCAATGAAAATTAAAAGTAAACAGATTATTAAATACTCTTTATATTCAAAAACCTATCCTTCAAATATGCCTCCATTTAATAAGACATTCGAAGGCTTCCTAAAGCAAGAGAATTTGTAATTCGACTGCAAGTGAAAGTTGAATTTGAATCACTGTACATAAATATTTATAGACCTTTTTTCTATTATGTGTTCCATGTTTCTGCTTTATTATTAATAAAATTATAATCAATATCGATGTTACATGAGCAATGTAACGATCTTTTTTATACCTCAGCATTAAGAAACAGATTTTCACTCTTTCTACAATACATACACAAATACTCCTTTCTTTCCCTCACTCAATCAAACACGAAATTGCCCCAAACCGCCAGCGTCTTCGAAAACGGAGGAACAAAAGATGAATTCAAAATAAGAAGGAGACAAAAAAAAGTGGCCAAATCTATGACCCCTCAGGAATCCGTGACATAAGAATTGTGGGCCACATACAAATGGAAGGCAAAAGAAAAAGGAAAGAGAAATAAACCTTGTGCGAAAAATTCTCCTTCGCGATGTCTGGGGGGCTCGTTCTAGATTAATGGCACAAGACTACCAGAATGTCTCCCACCTGTTCTAGAGTTCTCGATTTCCCACAAAGTATAAAAGAAAAGAACAGCAAATTCTATCGCGTGCGAAGCTTATATTTTCCCATCGCCACCTACCCTTTAAGTTTCAGTCAGTAAATGGGAAAATGTTTCTTGTCATCCCTGGAGAAAAACAAGGGAAAAGGAAGACCCTGTAGGAAAACGAAAAAAGGTATAAAAAACGCGTATAAATCCCTTCTATCGAAACGAACTGTCTACTTCAGATTTTATAGTGTGGTATTATATTTTGCTCCCTTACCAGCAGATTGCGCGTAGATGATGTATTTACGCGAGGGAAATTCTCTCTCGTATATACGGGAGTGTGCATGCCAGGAATTGATGGTGAAAAATGTAGCTCCTGAGGCGAGCCTGGGATAAGATGAGATAAGCTTTGAATTCTAAATAGCAGCTTAGGAGGGAAAAGCTGCAGCGTCGTTTTTATCACAATATTCGTAAATTTCATACCTAGTATTTTAAAGAGCGTAAACTAAATACGCATTCTAAATTTTTAGATAAGCCTAAAAATGCATTAAAAGTAATAAATGATGTTTATTATGATGATCCTGATGTGCTTTAGTTTTATGCCAGGGGTTAAGTTTAAAAGCAATTTAATGAAGCTTTCTGATAACGTGTCAAACTTTTATTTGTTTTAAAATCATGTTAAAATCCATATTACAGTCGTATGGCCGAAAATATTCTAGTTTAGAATAATTATATTTTTAAAAATAAAGTTAACACGAACTTCAAATATTTTTTATCTACTGCTAAAAAGTTCAATTCAAGGCGTTATGTGAACCCATGAAATGTACAAATCATTCTCAATTAATGTCATTTAATGCAATATTCTCAAACTAAAATTGCATTACAGAAAATCTGTTTAAAATTTGAAATTAACATCACCTATAATAGTGCATTATTATATTAAGTAAAATGCATTTAGTAGTTCATTACGTTAAAATTTCAAACTATATTTAATAATTAAAATGAATTCGCATATTCATGCAGTTTTGTTAAGAATTTCAAAATCAATTGTTACATTTATTAAAAGTTATTGAAACAATTGTTTTCCACATAACAAATAACATTGAAAGAATGAAATGTACTTTAACTCATTAGAGAAAAACGTTAAACAGAAAGTTGCTCGTATAATTTCAATGGGCTTTCTTTAAATATTCATTTAACAAAATAAGCAGTAAATATCTTCAAAAGCATTTAAAAAAGTCGATAATATTTTCTTTTAGCTAATTTCTTAAAACTAAAAAAAATAGTTACATTTTGAATCATATAAAAATATTTAAAATGTGTCAACAGACTTTGTGAAGTTCTTATTGAAATAAAACTCGATATCGTATTATATTCTTTTAGTAAAATATGTGATTATATCATTTAGACTCATACTAAGAAAACGCATTTTTAATTCGTACTGTTGCAAAAAAAGAAAAAAAAAGCATCTGATTTTTTTTTACCTTTTTATCTTTTTTTTTCTTTTGATTTTAACTAAATAAAAAGTAATTTTGTACGAGCATTCTATTGAATTATTTACTAGCTATTTTCTGCTATAGCTTGATCAAGCGTTACAATTTTAAAATGACCTGTTATTTAAAAATTAACATTTTATTTTTTATTAAGTATGCTAAATGCATTATAGCTTAATCACATTGAAACTCACTGGAAAGCTATATGCATTATGGCGGCCACAAAATTGTGCTGCCAGCTTTAAAAGCACATTTGTTGAGAAATATTTCTTAAGAATAAATAATATTATCTATTATAATCTAAAAGTGTCCTTAATTACACTTTCTCATTATAAATAGTAGAGAAAAATATTTTTTTTATTTTTAGTACTTTTCAATATATGTGGATTTTTAGTTTTATATTGACTCAAATCTCCCCTATAATGAGCGTTCTTTTTTAAGACAGTAGAATTCTCAGAAAGAAATATTTTTAATTCAAAACAAAGCAAAAATAACTTTAAAACTGCAAGACAAAAATTTTGTAGCACGCGTCTGAAAATATAAGAGCTCCCAATTTCATAGAGAAATGCTAATTCAGTTGAAATTCTCAGGGGTCTGGTATTAAAAAAACAATTCCATTTAGAATTTTTAAACGTTTCTCCTTAATTTCTATTGTTAAAAATACGAAATTAAAAAGAAATAGCAATGCTATATTTGTCTGCTTCAACATAATATGGGCAGAGATGTTTATGAATATCTTTTAATAAAAAAAAATGTTAGGAAAACAATATTTAAATAATATAATTATTTATTAGTATATAAGGAATTAATTTGTTTACATAATTATTTTTTGAACTGGTGATTATTAGTAAACTATAAAAACATTGTGACTGAATGCTAAAATATATAATATATTCTGAATATGCAACTAATTTTAAGAAAAAAATTTGTATATTTTTTTCTTTTTTATTTCCGTTTTCAAAACCTCTTACATTTCTTTACTATAAAATAAACGTGATTTTATTGAATAATAATTATAATAGTTATAAAATAAACATTTTTTAAATATTATCGAATTTTATGCTATAGTCTATTTGGTTTTAAGTCAAAGGTACGAATCAAAATTCTTAAGAGAATCAGATATTATATTAAACTTTATCAGTTACTTTCACTTAACATTTTTTGATAATAATGAAGATTTAGTGCAAGGTTTCTTAAATTTTTCGGGGCTGGAATCCAATATTTTGTACAAATTTTTTTTCTGTTACACCTTAAGCATAGCATACAGTTTAGATACGCTTGGATATTTCAAGATGTGCGTTATTTGTACTAATAAACATCTTCAATAAGTTTTTATTTTGAATATAACGGTATAGAAATTTTACTTAAGTAACAATATAAAAAAACATGTAATGTACACGGTAAATTATACATAAACTAATATATGTTTATTAAGTGTAGTCATTTTGATTTCACTTCTAAGATAGTAAGCTTTTTTTAACAGCATCGTATGTTAGGATTTAAGTATCGATGGGAAGGATGTGTTTGATTATTTTTAAATATGTTATTAAATCTTGAAATAATAGTCAACACCCCCGGACAAAGTGTTTTCTCAATCTTCTTTAGATTTGATTGATACTTTGATTTTATGGTTTTTATATACAAAAATGTTGTTTTACATTTATAATTTCTAAAAAAAGGTAGGGATATATCAAACATTCTAAAATTTTAGCAATCCCAGTTCCAAGTCACGTGACTCCATTTTAGATATCAAACACTTGTTTCAGAAACAATGGTAAAGTGAACTTTTGGTTTTATCAAACTGTAATAAAATAACCATAAATACGAGCTTTGAGGAAGGAAGGGAATATTTAAATTCATAAATGCATTTTTCTCTCAGCTGTCAGAGAAACTCATAGTACAAGAACTCCTTGAAGTTTTTCAAACTTTTTTATAATTTCATACAGATATATACTAAAAATCACTTCTAAAAAAAGTAATCTTAAATGTTAAGTGTCGTAAATGACACGAAGCCCCATTACACGTAAATAGTAAAATAAACGAAACTTTAGTCAAACTTTATGCTTGAAAAAATATTTAACCCATCTTTTCCTTCCTTTCCTTTTCAGTTCTTTTGTGAGCTTCTAGAGTGATGATCCACTTTCCATTTTATTCATCAGTTGGAAGTTTAGATTATGTTCTGCAGATTGCCAGAGGAAGTCATTTATCATTTATCGTTTGGCAATGGGGGAGAAATAATGGCTTTCAATTTACATTTAGAATTTCCGAATGCGTTTTTGAAAATACATTCTAGGCTATACTTCTCCCCTATAATTTTGAACTTTAAATGAAAAATACATAAATAGCTCGTAATCCTTTCAGACCAAACAGAACAATTTGTAAAATGCTTTAAAATACTAAAGTAAATATTTTTTCCTTGCTTCGCAGAATGAATGGTATATGCTTCGGAAGATGAAATTGAATTCTTTGTGATAGGCAATTTATGTGCATCAAGCAGTCGTTTGCTTAGAATACACAAAATGAAGAAAAAATAAAACTGGATGGAATGATACTGCATTACATATAAAACCTGGAAAAAAAGAGAAATAGCGCTTAAGATTCGAGTAAAAAATGGATCACGCATAAAATGTTTAAGATGCAAAAAAAAATTAGCTTCATTCCATTGCATATAATGAACTATGACTAATACAATAGATTTTACAGTGATAAGTCGGCATCCCATATTAAAATCATTACATTTCTAAAAATGTTTTTAATTATTCACTTATGAAGTGCTTTCGAAGTTTTTAGAACCATAAATCGTTTATTTTTTGTGCAGAATATAATAAATCACTCTAATAAACAATACAATAGTTCCGTGTATTTTAAATTTATTTGCAATCATATATATCAGAAACTCAATATCATTGTTTTGCATTAAGATTACTTTAGTTCTCAAACTTTCAATATTTCTGGCCCAATTTTCAATTGCTCTCTTCCCCTTCTGTACAATAACAATATATTGAATTCAATAATAATATACTTTTTCAAAAGCTACAATTCAATTTTAATTATTAACCGTACTCATTATCAAGATATAAGCACTGAATTTTTTATATTATATAATAAATTATAAGCCAAGGGAGTGACTGGTAATTATTAATCTTGTTCTTAACTTAGTATTGTTAAATTAACTATCAAATACAATGTGCAATACTGATACATTTATAAGTGTACTATATCAGTGTAAATGTGTATTTCATCCTCTATTAGGTCAGGACGTATTTTGTTTTGCTTTATTTCAGTAGATGAGTTATTTTTTTTAAATAATATTTTGGTGTTTTTGACATGCTTGTCCCCCTCACCAAGGGTTAGCATGCCCCCTAGGGGGTATAAGAAACACTGGATTACTGCAATATGACTCTTTATATAGCATAATCCTTTTTTAACAAATGTCTAATTCATCCGAGAATAAAGATTAGTAAAGCATCCAAACATGCTTTAGTGTGTTCGTGTGTGTGCTTAAATTTATTTTATTGTGCTTTAATAATTATTTTATACATTTGTATTTTAAGATTATTGAGGGTTTTTGCTTGAGGATAAGGAATAAAAGAAAAATTACTGCAACACATATAAAATCTTAGATGTACGGAATTATAATATATCTCAAAATTTGCAAATGATCCGTAAACATGGAGATAATTCTAATATATAACTATTATACCAAATATGTTACTATATTATATTTACTTTTCACCATGCTGGTAAACACGTTAAAACCCTTCTATTGATATATTTTAAGGTATGTGACTACCCAAAATTCGTCGTTTGGGGAAATTTTTTCGAAATTGATTTTATGCTTTATCTTATATCCCATACATTTATGATCCCAAAACACTATATTTTTATTTCTACGATATTTAGAAGCTAAGTTACAGCATAATTAGTAAACCGGAAATGCAGTTTACAAAACCGGAAGTACACACCTACTCAAAATATTTTTAAGATACTGAATTGAAATTTTCAGAACATATTTTATTTAGTTATATCTGTGTTTTGAATTAAAATATAATCTCTGTGTGGTTATTTATGTACTTTATTGCTTTTTTATGAAATAAAGCCATTTATTTTTTTAAAAATCGTGTGTTTGCATAAAATGTAACATAATTTAAAAACTTTCGAGAGTATTACAAATCTTTTTATTCCTAACACATATAAAGATGTTATTCACGTGCTGTATAAATATTATTTGAATTCATTCATTAGAATTTTCTGTAAATGCAATTTTTCATCAAAATTTTACTAAAAGTGACAATTGTTATAGTCTATAAAACTCTCCAGAAAACAGCAAAAGTTTTAAAAAAAGTCCGAATTAGTTAAACATGAAGCTAAAGAGATCTTGACCCATAAATATGGTGAGTTTAAAAAATTTACAATTAGTAGAAATTTTTTTATACCATATTAAAATCTTTAAATGCATTTTTTGAGAAACTGTGTTTTTCAGTTTTTTGCTTCACGGGTATAGTTTACTATAGAATTTCTTTTTCAGATATTGAATTAAAATTTTCAGAAAATGTTTTATTTAGTATTATCTCCAGAGTCTAGACTATAATCTAATCTCTGTGTATATATTTATGTATTTTATTGTACTTTTTGGGAGAAAACAACATTAGTTTTTTGTAAAAAATTGAGTTCTTGCATAAAAAATACCATATTTTAAAAACGTTTCAAAAGTATCACAAATTTTATAACTCTAAGCACAGATAATAATATATTTTATGTACTGTATAAATATTATTTGAATATATTAATTAGAATTTTCAATACAAGCCTTACCGTAACTGCAATTTTTCAATAAAATTTCACTAAAAATTCCCAATATATCCAAAATTATTTTTAATTTTGAGGAAATTGTACTTGAATTCCTACTTTTATGCACCAATTCAAATAAAAAAAAGTTTATTTAGTTGAAAATTTATATATTTCAAAAATAGTGTTCCTAAGGTAGACACATTCCTTAAGGTACTCGATATTTTTGATAAAATGTGTTAAATATGATGCATTTGGATTTTAAAAAATAGGAAAAACAGTATAGACTTAAAACATTTTTCAACTTACGTAGAATACATCTAAGTAAATGATACTAATCACAGCATGAATTGTATAGTCGAACAATTATTTTAATACAAGCTATGTATATATATATATATTAGGAAGTATAGAGCTTGATGATCTGGTGATCCTTTAAACATACTTGAATAACCAATAGATAGATGGATAGTCAAATCACCTCTTGTACTTCCATAAGTTGTTAGCATTACGGATGTGGTGTAAATTAGAGAAAAAAAGGGGCTTTATAATAACTTTTTCACAAATTTCAACGAGCTGAATAAATTTAGTATCAAAGTTCATAAAAATATGATATTTATAAATCAATTCATGAACTAAATAAACATTTTTGTTTAATACCGGAAACAGAATTTTTCCTTTTCGGAAATCATCTTTAAAGAAGATAAATAAAAAGAATCTCAATGGAGACGATATTTCAAATTTCATTCGAAACTAATTATAACTTCTGGAAATATTCAGGAAAACTGTCAGGGAACCATGTTATAAATCAAAACTTGTTCCTTATTGAATTATATTTTTTTTTATTTATAAAATAGAAAATATCGACCATTGAATACCAGATTTTTTTTTATATCTTAAGATTTTATATTTCTGTATCTATTTGATTATTAGAAAAAACTGCATGAAACTTAGAATTTAGGGATATCATCACATTAAAAACTTATGTATTTAAACATTTTCGTGTATTTTTAGTTATTTATATTTTTATAATAAAACTTATGCTTCCAAATGCTATATTTCTTGAATTTGAAACAATATCTTCATAATATAAAAAAAAAATTCAATTGAATTAAACAATGTTTTTTTAAATTATTTTGAACAGTTTAAGACGTATTTAAAGTATAGTTGATTTCATTTAATTCTCTTAACTCATAAATTTACAAGTATAATGCTAAACAAATTTGTAATGTAAACTTTTTGTAAGATGATGAGTCAGATATGTAGAAAAAATTGCATTTTACTTCAGAGAAATTATGTTCTAAAAGTTAGGCATCTAATAAATCCATAGTATCAGAATATAATTCCCTTTCAACCTTTAGCATTGATACTAATTCTTTAACAAAAAAAGAAACAATTTATATTAAAGAAAATTTTTATAGACTTTATGTTTGATCTATCTAAGCTAGAAGTCTTCATATAGGTTTATTGAAAACATTAATATTAAGTTTCCATCTCAGATGAAGCTACTTTCTGTGATTTAAAATTACGAGATCGGTCCCCATTAAAATGCAAGTATTTCTGGTTGAAATTAACGGAAATCAATTAACCAAATGTTTTTCAATTATAATGAAATTAGGCAAAATAAAATTTCTTAATAGCTCCATTAAGTCTTAATTCAATTAGTGAAAGATGTGTCTCAATGAAGGTAGCAGTCAAACGGCAACAATTATAAGCTTGTTTTGTCACTGAATCAAGTTCTCAGGTTCAGATTCACAATTAAGATGTGGTATAAGAATATAGGAATTACATTGTTATCAAAGGCCAAAATCTTACACGATGTGGACATTAAGAAGGAGGGATGCCAAGTGTGCCAATGTTATCAATTAACCATTGTACAAAATTTCAAGGAACTGTGACAACATCCGGAATACTGTTCTGTCACAGGATTAATTAAAAAAAAACCAGGTATCCTATTGCCTCAATGTGGATATTTTACAAAATTCAAAATATAGTTAATTATTTTTTAATTTTCTTCTTAAACTGAATGCATTTCCATGCAACTATTATTTTTAAAAAAATGATAAAATTCAGTCATTTGCTCTTATTTTGTAAATATTTTTAAGCTATTTTTTTTTAATTGAGTATTTAACATGGGATATTTTTCCTTCGAGTTTTAGAATTTATTGACTGTAAATGTAAAGCGATCTCCGTAAAAGTTTCCTTATTTTGTAGACTATAAATAAAAAAATAATAATGGAATCATTAGAGAACATATTAGGTAGGGTCAAAATTAGCATGAATCAAGTCATAAAAAATGCACAAAATAAAAATGTGTGTAAAGATAGAATAAAAGGGCATGCTATTATTTTAAAGCAAAAGTTATAATTAAAATTAACTGGAGAATTTTGAAGTTAAGCATAAACACTGAACACTAATATTAGCATGGTAAAAAATTATCCTTATTTATAATGGTTCATTACATATATATGTATATATATATATATATATATATAAGAACAGAGCGTCGTATTTAATAGTTTTCAGAAATTTAATCCTACAACTACTCATAAATAACCATTAAAATATGTATTTTTTATGATTAAATAGATATTTACGGCTTTAGTAAATATGAATTATCGAAATGTTAAATAAAATATGATGGTGCTTTCATTAAGACTAAATATAATGTTATTTAAGTAAAAATAATTCTGAATGAATGATTCAAATAATATATGACTTTTATAATAAACATTACAGTAAAAGTTATCAAAATTGGTTTTTTATATTTCTGCAGTGTATATTGTAGGAACTAAACACATTTTTCACTTATTAAAAAGCACTTCCTTTAATAACGCTGGATATTTTACTTCATTGGAATCACATCCTTAAATATCATGTCTATTGGTATAAACTATTATTTATTGGAATGTACTGATTAATTCAAGAATCGCAATGTTTTACGTAATGCACTCACTGTAAAATTTTGAACACATCATTGTAAATAAAGTAATCATTCTTATAAAGTGATTAGGTCCCCCTGTGACTCTTCTTTAAAATTTAATTACAATCAAGCACAGTTTGAAATCAATTCGAAGCGTCAATTATAACTAATTGTGCATGTTTCATCAACTGTATTACATTTTTTTTAAGTGAAAGATATATGTACTTTCGAATAATTTCAAACAATATAAAGCTCTGAATCTTATTTCCATTTAAGATCTAGAACTTAAATCAATATAATTATTAGAATCTTTATAATTAATGTAACAAATATAGTTTGTATAAATACTAAATATTTGTATATTTTTTTCTCTAAGTAAAAGTTTAATTCAACGAAGAATACTTCTCCGAGTTATTTCTGGGTATCGAACGATATCCTATGATGCTGTGTTTGCTATCTCGGGCTTTCCACCTATTGACATCTTTATAATCAGAAATAATGAATTCAAGAATGCAATGAAGAACTGTACCAATAAGAGTCTAGATGGTACCCTGCGATTTTCTGATCTCCCTCATCCTTCTGAACGATTTCCCCTTAATTTTGTTAATTACCGTAAAAATATTGAAGACAAATTTCCTGTTGTCTGCTTTACAGATGGTAGCAAAATTAACAATAAGGTTGGCCTTGCATTTGTTATTTTCCAAGATTTTATTGAAATTGAAACTCGCCAATTTAGAATAAAAGATGAATGTAGGGTGTTTCAGGCTGAATTACTTTGCATAGCTCAAGCAGTCTCATGGATCTGAAAAAACGAAAACCTTTCATCGGATTTTTTAATTTGCAGCGATTCTCTTTCATCTTTATATGCTTTAAATAACATTGATTCTCAAAATCAACTGATTGTTAAAACGCAAATTGATCTCAATTTTCTTCGAAGCAATTTTCTTCCTTTACTTTTGTTCGAGGTCATACGGGAATCTATGGCAATGAACGTGCAGACTGGCTTGCAAAAGAAGCTACAAAAATAAGTTTTTTGATTCCTATGAGCATTCCGAAATTATATTATAAAAATATTTTTAAGGAAACAATTATTTCTGAGTGGAATAAATTATATCAAATATCAAATAATGCACTCTTCACCAAGGAATTTATTCCTTCTATTCAGAGACGTTTAAAGGTTAAACACTTTCAACCTAATTTTATACTTATCCAGTTTCTAACTGGGCATGAAAACTTTAAAGCCTATTTGAAACGCTTTAATTTGTCGCCTACTGACCAGTGTTCTTGCTCCAGTGACATTGTCCAGGATGTCAAGCATCTAATATTTGCTTGTGCTAAATTCTCTTCCGAAAGACGTACTCTCATGAATTACCTATAAAAGAACAATATAGCGTGGCCTATCCTCCTTTCTCTGTCTTTGTTCAGAGCAAGTCTTCTTTTGCATCGTTTTGTGCATATATTAATAGCATTTTTTCTCGTATTGTTTAGATTGTCAATTTAAATTTTTTTTTTACTATTTCATTATTTTTTGTGTGTTTGCTAACAATTACTGTGTATGTATGGATCTCTCTCTCTCTGGGTTTTTTTTTAAAGAGCGTATATATATATATATATGTCTGTGTGTATATTCTTAAGTATTTGTGTGTATGCATGCTTTTACGCATTTATATTTTGAAAATCCTATTCTGATCACACATGTGCTTCCAAACCTTCACCATTGTATAATTTTAATTACTGAATGTCTCCGTTTTTGCATGTGATCAATGTTGTATTTTGTACTGTGTTTATTGTATTTGCATCCCGTCTTGTTTCTTTTTACCTTTCGATTTTTCATTTGTGCTTGTATCCCTGTACTTAAGACTTCCTACCACTATTGATTGAGTATTGACTTACGTTTGTAAGCCTTGTGTTATACTTGTTGGCACACAAGGAGTCTACCTAGAGTCTCAAAAAAAAAAGTTTGAAATTTAATTCAAAAGTAAAATTCGATGCATTTCTTAAAATTATTATGATGAGCTTTCGTCATTAATGTAATTTCGAAGGAAATTACATTAATGACGAAGGAATCCTATTCAAGTAAATTTGCTTCAGAAAAAATACCTCATATCCTAAAACTTCTTTATTAGTTATAATTATTGATGACATATGATGCGCTTATTTTAATTTTAGAAATTCGTATATATGTTTTTTTCAAATGTAACTAATTATTAATTAATTTCATTAAAGTGAGAGAATGCATCATATACTACTCTACTTGCTTTGAAAATTTAGTTCATGAACAAAATTATGTGTAATTAAAATTTCTTAATTTCCAAAACTTTTTTATCGTAAATATTTAACATTCTATAAAGATATTTTTAAACCAAAATATTAAATTAATCTTTATTCATAATTATATTTAACATTCTTAATTTTAATAACTTCTTTTAGCCATTTTATTAATTTTTTATATTCATAATTATAAAAAAGTATAATATAGTACATTTTGCATTTTCTTAAGCTTAAATTCCATTTATTAAAGAAAAACTTTAATATTTGCTCTGTTATTTTTAAAGGGGAAGAAGCAGTAGAATACTTACTTCCTCCATGTAATTTTTAATAACTTTAAGCTTTATAGCAAACATTTTTAACTCTCCTAACTTCCTTTAAACTGTTAAAATAACACATTAGTGGAAAGCTTTATTTATCTAACATACCAGAATTATTTTTAATGAGAATTCGTTTTATATCTCATTATTTTAGGAGTAATTTTAATTTAAGAAACAGGTAGTATAATTTATTTCAATGGATCCGTGACCTTATATTTGACACCTGAAGAATTTTTTTATTGAATTCTTCACTAATAAATCATTAAATCACGTTAAGTCTTTTTTTTTTTTTTGTTTAGTATGAATTTATGCAGGTTTTGGAAAATTTATTTTAAGTGAAAAGTTATTTTCAGTAAATTTATTAATGGATTCATGAAGTGTGTCTTTTGTAATGCAGTTCAGCATTCTATAATATATTATTACTCTAAATCTCCGTAATAAGTTTTTCTTATGATACAATTATTAAAGAAATTACGTACCTTTATTTCTATGATTCTAGTTTTCAAAACGTAGCTGAATTTGAAAGTTAAGACTGGATATATATTTCAAATGAATGTTTAAGAAAAAATGTTTTAAATTTGAAAATTTTGTTAAAATCATTCAGCAATATCAGCTTATTTCAGCAAACATTTATGTATGTATTAAGCTTATTTAAATAACACGAAAATTTCTAAATGTACTAAAGAAAATCATTGCATTATTTTAAGGTAATTGAAAGTCCAATAAAAACTAGAAATTATTCAAAAACTATAAATTAATATTTAGTAATGTTTAGCAGTCTTTAAAACTCAAATATTTAGTACAAATACGTTTAAAAGGCTCTTACAATAAAAAAAAACATATTTATGTGATTTGTATAATACAGTTATCATTTTTCCCTGGATTAAGCGATCAAAAGTGTAATCCAATATGAAAGAATTTTCTTAAAACAAAACTACTTAATTCTTTCCTGGAATCTGAGCCATTTCTAGCTCATAACTTATCACCATAAGTACAGCTTATTTTTTTCCTGTGAAAAAAGTCTTCGAGAAGTTTTCAAATGACTTAAATATTTCTGTAACCGGTTACTATGGCAACAATGCAATCGATGTGAGGTTACAGAAAAATTGGCTCATTACTGGAGACATCTGGTACGATTTTAACGTCATGCTTCATATATTTAAACTTCCATTCGTCATCCGGTTTTGAAACTCTATATATATATATGTATATCCCTTCCTATTTCTTCCTCATTTTATTCAGCATTTCGAATGGCAAATCCTAATTGTCTTCGGTACTTTTCGCCTTTCCTGCGACTGACAGAATGGATCGTGATTTGAAAGATTTATTGAAATCTCTTACTTTTGTCTTCCAGGTTCCAAACTAATTTTTGAATAATACTTCATGAATTTATTTTTTTTTTTTCTTCGAATACCTTTAAATGCTGACATGATTTGTATTATTTTTTTAGAAAAAAAGTATGGATTTCTGAAATGGAGTTTAAGTACTTAAAACAGCGTTTTTCTTGGTTGTAAATTTTTTTCATTCCATTTCTTTTACTTTTAATCTCAGTCCTCACGACAATCATAGGAGGGGGATAGTTGTTTAAAGCTTAAAAAAAACTGTTTTTTACCTGTGTGGGGGGGGGGGTAACCAAATACTAGTCCATCTTTTCCTATAGACGTCGTATTTTTTTCATCTTCTATTTTATTTCTTATGAAATCATTTTTGTATTATAATTTATTTAATATATAACTTTACAATTATTTTAATAATATTCCACAATTAAAAACTTTTTTACAAATAACCTTTTGTATTTCAAGATTTCATCTTGGCTCAGAATTCTAAATCAAAAGAGGATGATTGGCTAACCACAAATCTAGTTCTAACCTCTCCAAGTACTCCTAAGTTTATTATGTTTGTAGATACAGTAACATATTGATGTTTAATATCCAAATGAAATAATTAATCCATCTGTCCATTTATTAATTTATCTATGTAAGGAAACAGACGTATATATATATATATATATATATATATGCGTGTGTGTATGGGCCCCTGATACTGCAAAAAGCATTTCAAAAAAGAATTTCATAAAGAAGAGGGAAATAAACTGAATGACTCATATTAAAGCATAAAGATTATTACTTTCTGTTGATTAGTTATAGACAAGTAAACAAGTTATATAGTAAACAAGAATCTAATAATGAATCCATACAATTATACAAGTAGTATAAAAATGCTAATAATTTTAATATTAATTTCTTCTTACATTTTGCATGGAATTATTTTGGTTGAATTCATTGATTAGAACTTACCTAATGGCCAAATAAATATCACAATTGGCATAAAAATTTTTATCCATGCTTAGGTAAAAATAAAAGTAAGACAGTATTTATGTTTTATTTTGAACTCTTATTCGAAAAAGTCATCTTAGGGTTCAATACTTGTCAATAAAAGGGGTTAGATATAACATGTTAAATTTTTATTTACTCCGTTTTAGTTACTTATATTAACCAAAGATTAAAATATTGTTTTATTTTATTTTACCAGTAATGTTATCATTGTATTGCTATACCGAGTGATGTTATTATTTACATGTTAATACTTTTTCAAAAAATCATTTAAATAAAAATTTTAAAAATTAATTTTTTTTAATAATGTTATAAAAATAATTCTACGAATTATCGAAGTTCGTAAAAAGAATTAACAAAATAGCCATATTTTTTAGCAAATCAAATAATAAGTACTTTTTTTGTATCCCTCTAACTTCTAGATATTTTTTAAAACGACATGTTTTGAACTTTTGTTTATTTTAGCCTTTGTTTTCCTCAATTTTGAGCTAATTCTACATTTCCTTAATAATTAACTCTATCAAAAAACTCACAAATAATTTATTATTCAGTCGTAAGGATCAGACTTAATTGTGTTAAATCACTTCAAGAAAATTGACTACATCCGTATAAAAAGTCTAATGAGGAAAATATTGCTGATGACACCTGACATCTTAGGACATTAAATACGTTCGGAAAATTTATTTTTTATGGACATAAGGTAGTTCTTTTTTGTGAAGCTTATTATTCAAAGAAATGAAGCATAAAAATACCACAAGTATTTTTATGCCTGTGGCAAAAGAAATTAAGTGCTGCCTGTTTTGGTAAGCAAAAGTTTAGCCGAAACAAAAATCAATTACGGAAATTTGCATAATTTGTTTTTTTAGTGATTGTTATTAAACGACAGATGACTCAAAAGTGAAATAAAAAATATTTACAGTTAGAATAAATTTTGATGAGAAGATTGTTTTAATAACTAAATAGTAGGATTTTGAACGCAAGTTTTGTAGTTATAATAGTAAACTGTTTGGTAATTTATGTTTGTTTAATGTGATTCCACTTTATTACAAGCGATATTTCATAAAATTGCGTATATATCCTTTATCTATTAAATTCCTTTCACTATGACGAAAATAAATATTTTAATGTATGCTCTGAATCTAATGGATAATTTACAGTTTTCAGCATTCTAATATGTTAACAGCTTAAAGAGAATTTAAGTTAATTACTTAAATGATTTGCTTTTCGTCTAATTAATCATTAATAATGAGATTAATTTGATGCTATTAACGACGCACTATCCTGGGACAAGAGTCATTGATGATGGACCGCATAGTTTTGAAACATTGTCAAGGATATAAATCTGGAAAATAAATTCAAATACCTCATTCTTCTATTATTGTTTCGAAAATGAACAAATTTAAATAGTATGAGTTTTTAAATTGAACATGTTTTTTTCTTTCTTGACTTTTGTTTTTAATAAACTTTGCCTTTTTAATTACTATAAAAATTTTAATTTTAAATACATTTTTAAAAACTTATATAAATCATATATATAAATGAAAATTAATACTAATATGTTAAAAATGCCAAAATCAGTCTAATTTTTTTGAGAAATAAATCAAAAGGAAACTTACATATGGATGGAAAAATAAAATATATAGTATTATTTTTCAGTTACTTAAATTTCTCTTAAATGAAGAAAGTCGAAAATATTACTATGCCAACTGTCATTTAATAATTTCATGATTATGGTACAGAAATGCTTTCCGCCATTATTTCAAAAGAAAACCAATTTTAACTACATAAGAACTAAATTAAAACTGCTTTTATTTTAAAGAAACTTTTACTTAAGTTTCATTCAGCGTCTGTTTCGTGTTACGGAATATTAAGCAATTAAAAAAAAATATTTTATTTAGAACTTTCTTATTTTAACTTTGATTATCCGCAACATCTTTCTAAATAGACGATTAATTAAGGAAAAATAGATATTTTCATTAAATATTTTTATGAGTATAAACTTTTTTTAAAGAAATACAAATATAATTAAATGTAATAGTAGTAATTTGCAATTAATTTATTTTACGAATGCATATATTTATTTTCTGCTCTTATTAAAACATTCAAATTTTCCACAGACATAAACAAAAAATATTCGTCTTACCTAAATTTTTAAAAATGTGAACCCTTAATTTGTTAAATATAAAATCAAGCGCTAAGGCAAAAAAGAAACACATCGAAAAGTCGTATTTAAGTTTCCTTTTCAATTTCTGCAATGTTACTACATTACTAATTTTGATGCATCATTTTAATTTGCTTGCTCCTTTTGAAATTAAAAAAAAATAATTATTAAAAATAATGTTAAAAACTATTAACTTTAAATATTTTTCAATGTAATCCACATAAGATATTATTTCATCTTGAAAATGACTGTTCTTTTTTTCATATTTTATGCTCAAATCTGTGGAAATTGAACTGCATCATTGATCAAGAGTGAATGTGTCATTTTCAAAATTTATTCTTTCTTGTAAATTTTACTTTTTTTGTTTAAAATGCATCATGCATCTAACTTTTATAATTAAGTTTCTTTAAGGCAATTAACAAAACATTACTTATTGTACTTATACTGCATAATAGCCATCAACCTTAAGATCTGAGAAATATAACGTTGACTGTTCAGATTATTGATGCCGTGAATATGAAGTCTTCAGGTCGTGAAACCGATGGCTACCCATATAATCTTACCAACTTGAGCTTTCCTCGATGCCTCCTAACATAGATAGTTCGATCAAGGTGCTGCAATCTTGTTTCAGAACTCGCCGAAAAGACCACGTGGTGCCACGCCTGTATCATGTTTTGTCACTCATTATTGCTGCGACGTGTATATAAGCTGCAATGCCAAGATAAACCACAAGAATGGCTGTCATGCACCATTCCTGTCAGGCTGCAGGGAAATCCGAAAGTCCTGACTCAAGATCCGTTATGAAGCTGTACAATCCATGCAAGGTGGAGCTGACAGCATGGGCGTCCTCTCGGGCGATAGTAACATGAGGCCATTAAGATCCCGCGTTGTATGATCATGCAGTATGATTTTCATTAGCCCGTCAATTCTTTATTCACATGGCAGTCAGTCATTTGATTCCCACCGATGCGAGTAGAAATATCGTGAAATAATGGTTTCGATAAACCATGACCCTACCATTGTCAAATTTCGACACGACATTTAGCCCTGCTCATAGTCATTTCTTCTTCATATACACAACCAAGGTACTTTCTTCTAAAACTAACAATTAAAGGCAATTTCGGAATGAGAATTTCTATGAGAAATATATAGAATATATGAGATGCCATTTCTCCCATCCTTATCATTCCATTACGATTAAAGGCTAATTGTTTGCCTTTCATCGTTTTCCTTCCATGCAAATTTGAGGCTTGAGTTTTTTTTCTTCATGATGCTGCAATTTTAATTGCCATCAATGTTTCAATGTAATAAAAAAGACAATTATCAATTCAACAGTGAAACTAAACACTAGTCAATCGATCGAAACTTCTAAGCATACACTTGGTATTTATTTTAAGAATTTCTAAAAATATACCTGTATTAACTTTGCTATAAATAAACCAATTACGTTTCCTTTCGCTTATTATACTTACTCTTGTGTCTCTATTTCTCTTTCTTTCGGTAAATGTATTTCGTCTGAACAAATATTTATAATAACATAACGATATTTGTTCCGGAAAAAAAACTAATATCTTTTATTAAAATTTTCAACCACAATTACAATTTGTGAAGCATAAAAGGTATCAAAATAAAAAAAGTCGCTTTGATAAAACCCAATTAAAAGAACGATCTAGAAGATGACTGATACTATTATACTCATTCCCCTTTTAAGAATTGTTTAAGCACTTACTAAACTTAAAACTATTTAAACCTTTGTAGTTACGATAATGTTTGTCTTAAAAAAACTGGGAAATGCGTTAAAAGTAATTGAGCACTTGTTTCATGTTTTTATACTTTTTTTAAAAAATTTTTCTTCCACAGTCATTTAAGTCATACAATTTATATATTTAAAATACTTTGTTATTTTCTGAAGACATAGTAGAAGTATTTTTAACCTTTCAGAATTCATTTTCTTATTTTTAAGAATTGTTTTCTTATGCTATGAAAATTAAGAGAATTAAGATATTAAGGTATTTAAATTTTATGATATCCTTTCTCGATATTTTTTAATGAAAAGGAATTCAAAGTTAAATAATATTATCGGGAGAGAAAATAAAGTTTAATCGTTATCCTTAGATATTTAATTTTAAATAAAAAGTGTTTTCAACGTATTATTAGATAAAATAAAACAAAAGGCAAATAATGCATGCAGGAGTTTAAGAAATGGTAATTTATTGTCATCAATAATAAATGTTAATGTCATCAATAATAAGTTTCACAAAGATTACAAAGATTCTAATGAATTATTTATTTTTTTTAAAATTCATATTATAAATTTTTGAAAAAAAGAGTTATGTGTTAAATTTAAGAATATTTTTTTTTTCATTTTATAAACATTTTTTTAAAAAAATATGCATTAACTTCAAAAATCAATGTTTTGATTTGAGTTAAAATATAATGTATTTAAAGTTTGGAGAAAAAGACTCATTAAAATGACAAAACTAGTGTATAAATCTTCCTCATTTTCTTTCAAAATCCTTGAAGTTTCCAAGAACAAAACATACTCACAAGAAAAGAAATTTCCTAGAAACATTGAAATTACATTTCAATACCGAGCTTAAAGAAAGACCGAATGCTTTAAAAACATACGTCTCCTTTTATAACTGCAGAGAAGAGAGCTCATAAACTTTAGGGAACGAATTTCCGAATCAAAACAGAAGTATTTTAGAAAAATGTGCGTGACAAAATGAACTGTATAGCAGTTGAAAGGAGTGGAAGAAAAAAAACGAACCTAGTTATCGTTAATATTAAACGAACGAAAGTGCCTTAGTGATAATTAGCTGTGCGCGCCTGCATTTGAGGGGGTCCAATAAGATTTCCTTTAAGAGAAAAAGCTCTAATTAGGCATAGCCAAACTTCAATAAGCTCCTAATCTTCTCTCGGAGCCTCTAGAGAAACGGGCATGCTAATTATTTATTGCTTAAATTGCGAAGGACTTCTTTTGTTAGTTCTGGGGAGCGTTACTTATTATTCAGTACTCAAAATTTTACGTCGCAGATGGGGGAGAATTTTCCGAGCTAGATCATTAAAGTATATTTTTTCCTTCACCTTCAGAGTACCAGAGATCTTCTTATGCTGCATAAAAAGAGCTAAATTGAAAGAAATGACATTTTGTTACGAATGTTCTTTCTGTTTTTCTGCACTCCCATTTGTGCAAGAAATATACTTTTTTTTTCTTTCTTGGATGCTATCATTTAAAATCATAAAACAGTGTCCATTATGTGTCTTCAGGGGATCAAGAAGAAGGAAAAAAGGAATTTCCATTATTCGATATTTCAACTTAACTTTGCATAGGCTATTTACTTTGTTCTCGAAAAATAGGTGGTCTTAAAAAGAGCTTTATTCAAATTCGATGAACGCATTTTTTGGATAAAATTTGCTTTGACTATGTTTTTTGTTTCCATTTGTTATCTAAGATCACATTGTTTCAATTGTTTTGTTAATTTAATTATGTTACAAAAACTTGCTGGATGTTTTCATGATGTCCCCTTGAGAATTTTTTTTAATATCTCAAAGATAAATATAAACAAGTTTCATGAAAGCATTCAGATTGTTAGTAAGTACAAGATTGCTGCTCTTTGTTTTCTTTTTTAAATTTTGTTCCTGGATTTCTATTGGAATACGGCGCTCGGGATTACAATAAAATGGAAATGAATTCTTTTTTTTTTAAATTGGGAATCCGATTATATTGTTTTTTTTCTCCCTATAAAATGGGAATTCAAATTATATTGTTTGTATTTTTTTCAGTAAATTGTTTAATAACGCAAAATATTAAATTTTAGCCTTCCATAAGGAAGACAAATATTTTTTCAGAAATATTACAATTGAATGGGAAATACAATTTGATGCTTTTTTTACTTGAATCAAGAAACTTACAGTTAAGAGTTTAAAAGGAAATCTAAAAGAAAAGTTATACAAAATATAAACTGAAAAACATTTTTGTAAGGAAATAATAATGGAACAATTCTAGTATGTTCATACTGTAATGCTTAATTCACAAAGAATATATTTCTAAATATAAAGCCTTGATTTATATACACAAGAAGTGTTTTTAAATACTTTAATCATATAAATTATATTTTATATACTTTCTAGAATTTAACTTTTAAAATATGTTTAAATGACTGAAAGTAGTGTCTGCATCAAAATTTTAAAAACATTTTACTTTTACATTTACTTCTTCCTACATCTAACGTTAATCTCTCATCCAAATGTATGTTATTTACATATAAATATATAACTTATATGAAAATATAAGCAATATGTAAAAAATATAAGTTTGTATATTAAACAGTAACGAGCAGATCAATTTTACGTATACAAAATCAAGCAAAATCTTTAAAACAATATATTTTTGAAATTTACTTTATTAAAAACTTTACGCAGCATGTGATGTATTTACCTGACAATATAATTAATATTTCAATTGTATGTGGGGGTTATGTATATGTGTATGCGTGGGTGGATGTGCGTTCCAATAAATCTCAAAAATTACGAGATTTGTGAGCTAAGTTTGAAAGTTAAAATCAATTATTTATTTTGCTTTCATTAGCTGTCTGACTGCTTCGGATCAAAGATCTGAAATATTTCCTTGAATCTCTTAGATTGGGTAGGAAATCTTCCTAATGGAATTCTAACTAACAAACTAATTCAAAAAAGCAAATATTACACTGGATGCACTAATTGAATATTTCATTTTTGAGGGACAATCTCAAGATATTTGTATGACGTCTCTGTAATTTGAACTCTAAAACAAGTTTAACATTTAACAATCCGATCTACGCAATAGACTTAAGAATTTCTATATAATTGAATTCATATGTTTATTTAAAAAAGCCATAAATGCTGTGTTTACTGACTTACGACCCTGACAAGAATAGTTCATAATTGTGTGATATTGAAATAAACGATAAAATGTAGTTTATGGGTTGCATTGTAACAATTAGTTACCTAAAATTAAGAAATAGCATGCCTTCAATTACTTTAAGAATTGAATACAGTTATGTACTGAAACACTTGTAAATATTATCGATTATTTGAATTAAACTTTCATACATTTAATGCTAACATCAATATTCTATTGTAATTAAGACGACAACAGAATGAATTATTTTGTGTTTATGTTGGGTTACACTTCAGTCAAGCGAAGTAGAATTTTTCTTTCAATATAAATGAATTTGTCAGTTTTTTTCTCAATCAACAAAAAATTTGGAAAATATTGCTTTTTTTTAAACATTTTTTGTGTTTGCTTCCTCTTAACATGATAATTTAGTTGATTTTTTAAAAAAAAATAAGGAATAATTTTTTTCATGTCATTGTTTTATTTCAAACAACAGAAACTAAGGGGAAAAACATTGGGAAAAGCAAAAATGAAACTGCAAAAAATAATCTTCCTACTATATTGGATACTTAAAAAACAATTTATTGTTTTAGATTAAGTATTATTTAATAAATTTATTTTAAGTTTATATTTTCAATTTCCTAACATAAATCTGCATGTACGAAAGCTTTTGTTCCTTCAGTAGTAGATAAACAGCGTCATCTGAAGCAATACAAACTTCGAAAGGCAGACCCAACATTTTTTATGATGTGTAAATCGTTTGTGAATATTGTGATTAATTTTTGTTAAACTTATCTGCGTTACATGAATAAGGCTTTCAAATTATATGAAAAATAAAGTCAATGGATATAACAGACGTGTGAATTTAAATACGTGATCCCTACAAATCAAAGGTAACATGTTGAATTTAATATGCTTTGAAAATATTTTCAAAAGTTATATTTATATATTTGATTACTACAATGAATGCTCGGAGAATATCTTCGTGTATTTTACAAACTGTAAAATATAAAACCAGATTATTTTTGCAGTACATTCTTGCTAGAATTTATTGCATTTAATGCCCATTTCAATTTTAATAAAAAAAGTGTTGTTTTAATTGGTGTTGTTGTTGGCGTTCATGATAAAGTGACTGGCAGAAACGATGATAAAAATTATATAGTGCCAAAGGCGTGAATCCCTGTTTTGACAATGTCCTCGGCCTTGTATGTGTATAATGTGTCCGTGTTACAGTCAATATCAATTTTAAAAAGAGCACGAACAATGGAGGGACTTAGTGCTTAGTATAAGTGCTTAGTATCAGGCTACGTGCCCGGGCACTTCTTGCACTCCGCACATGTTCTTGATCAGTCAGGCAGGATCTTCATGCCTTTGAAGTTTTCCGTATTTAGTCTGGTTATAATCGTCATTATCTTACTCTTGCACTTTAATTCTGTCAGTGAGAATTTTTTCCAAGGGTTTGTGCAAAGATTCTGTCTTGCAATTGTATTGCTATAAAAAAAAACCTTAGTAGAGTGAGGTACAGGCTGGATTCATGTAGCTTCTTTGACAATACTTTCAGCCATCTAGCCCCCCCCCCTCCCCGATATCGTCGTGAACATCCACAGAAGGGTACATTATTTTCCCATTGCCTCGATGGAGAGAAGAAGATAGTTGATGTCTTCGACGAGCCTTGTTTTTCCTACCTGAATTGTTTAGAAAGCGGTTATGCAATTCGAGATCACAATGATGCCGTCGATGTGATCGATATTTGTACATTCGAGGTATGAATCTAGAGCTGTCCTGATTGCAAGGAGTTTGCACGTAAAGCTGGATACGATTTTCTCCATTGAAATCCTTTGTTTCAAAAAATTGTGTTATCTGGGTATTTAAGAAACACACCGGAACATCCACTATTGCAATCTGAGCCTGAGGAATCGTCGATGTAGACAGTGACGTAACTAGGCTTCGTAAGATTTAGGTATTTTGTCCATACCTTTTCATTTCATCGTTTCCTTTGGTTCCTTTTTCTTGCAGGGCTCTAGCAAATCCAAAACGATCTTGACAGATGAGGGTGGTTTGACTAAAAACAAGGGTTTCTGAATGTCAGGCTTTGTGCGTTTCATATCAATATCTTTTCTTATGTCGTTGTAGAACTGAGATTTAAGTGTACAAAATGGTTATTAGTAATATTTTTTTACATTCAACTTGATAATTATTTTGTGCTGGTTACGTGGAAAGTTGCTGTTGATCTCACAATAATATTTTATTTGAGAACAAATTTTATTTCATCTGTTACTTGCTTGGCATATCTAATGTGTTTTATTTTTAATCCATCTCTCATGAAGCAAACATGTTGTAAGCAATATATTCATTCGTCATATGCTTAATGGTATCATGTTCTTCTAAATTCATTTTGCCTCTTCTAAGAATGATTTCTGATTATTTATAAAATTATTTTGAAGCAAATCTTTCCATAATTTTACATTACTCGTTCATATAATGGGAAAAAAATATCTCCCTTATTCTAAAAAGAACAATATCACCCCTTTTGAAATAAGAAAAATGGAAATAATTATCAAATGTGTTCATTTTTATCCAAAAATGTTTATTTAATTTACAACTAAGCTTTACTTCAAAGGGCCTTACACGGCTCAAATAAAATTAAATGATAGACTGCCTATTCATTAATAAAAGCATTTGAGCAAATGCTTCAGTAATAAATACGAAATTTCTTACTACACATAACAAATATCTTTATTCAAGCACTAATTCAACAATAATTTTTTTTCTTTCACTCTTTCATGATCATGTTGATGGATGCTTTAGTTTTAAATCTTTACAAATGGAACTATAAATCCTGCATTTATAATTAATTGTAGAATTTAAGATTAAATATCTATATTTCAAAGTCTTTCAAATTGTGATAATTCAATATGAGTCCATTATCTTCACAAGTTTGTGTATTTTTGCTTAATATTAATTTTTCCAGTTTTAATATACATTCGTTTATAAGAGATCCATTGCTTCACAAAGTAACTCTTTTTATGTCTTATTTAGAGATTTCCATAAAATGCATTAGATCAGGATCGAGCTTAAGAGGAAAGAATTCCTTCGCATTCTTTATATTTACTATAAATAACACTCTCTCATTTACTTAACATTGGATTTCAAATATCCTTTTGATAATAAAATTTACTTCCAGAAACTCATTTGTGTTTACATAAAATTCATTAATATCAATCAAAAACAAACATAATATTATTCATGCATTTAATAATCTGATTGCACATATTGAGCTTTCGCAGTCGCTCAACTTATTTGAATGCATAAGTATGTATACATTATCCTTATATTTAAATAAATTTTAATAACTTACCCTTTAAACATTCGGATAGATAAAATATGTAAGAGAAAACTGTACTGCATTAATATTAAGATGCATTCTTATCTGTATTCGCTCGTGTTGTTTTTTGTAAAGCATCTATCCTTCAAAGTACACTTTTCCCAAGCCACTAGAGTAAATTTAATTTGTTTACGACGAGCATACTTTTTTATCTCATTACACGAAGCTCAAAATCCAATTAAATGAATACTCTCTGGCGCTTGTCTCTCGTTATGTTCTAGAAATAAAGATTCGAAAAATACATTTGAATAATGTCCACTGTAATTAATAATGTTCAAAGTAAATTTCTGTATGGCACATTATCATTAGCTTGATTTCATTGTTAATGCTACCAGATGATAAAGGGGGGAAAATCTAATTACACATTGTTCTTTTTTTTTCCAGTTCTCTACCAAAATTTTGATGCACACGTATATGATGAATTCGTCATAAGAGGCAACATTGGCGTTCTTCACTGCAACTTGCCAAGTCACGTCAGAGACTACGTAAAAGTGACTTCGTGGAAAAGGGATGATGGTTTAGTAATCCTACAACAAAGAAATAATGGTAATTAATGATTTTAAAGAATTTTGTTTGATATTTAATTCAAGTTCCATTGGTTTATCTCTACCATAGAGAGTAGGAATATCCCGAATTTGTTTAAAAAGAAAATGCATATTCAATTATTGAATTTTGTTTTTGTATTTCGCATTATATATTCAACTGTTGAAAATAATAATTAAAGTTTTTCTGGTGTTTATATAAGGATTAATTGGTTATGTACTGTAAAATCTATGAATAATTTTAAAATAAATTCTTGGAACAACATAAATAAACATAAAACATACAGTAGAACGTCGTTTATCCGAATCAAATTTAAGTGCTTTAACTGTGACTTATGATATATTTTCTTTAAATTGGGAAATTATTATATAATTTAATAACTAAAATTACGTATACTCTTTATTAATGGGAAAGTAATTTTAAAATGTTAATCCAGTAAGTACATAATAAATTATAAATTTGTAAATAAAATAATTACCCATTTTTTTTATTTTTCAGATAACGATCGTTACGTTGTATACCCTTCTGGAGAACTGCACATACGAATAGTTGACTATAGCGACAGTCATTTTATGTATAAATGTCAAGTTCGTAATTCCTTGACTAGACAATCCAAAGAAAGTTCCACCGGAGGAAGACTTATTGTAACAGGTATATAACTTCTTTAATACGCAAATAATGTATTAATAGTTTTTATTTAATAATATCCTCGATTTAATTCAATGAATCAGTATAACACTGATTGGTTTTGTTGAGTATCATGTATAACAGGGCTCCCGACCTTTTCATCACCATGGACCGGTCAACGTTTGATAACATTACCACTACCCACTGAGGGGGGAGGGGGAGTTGCATTTTAAATTATTTTAACTTAATAATTTTAATTAAACATGTCTTTAAAAAATAAAAACACAAAAATGATTATAAAATGGTTTATCTCACTAGAAGCTAAATAAAACGGAAATAATTTAATGTTCCTTGGGAGGCCTAGTATTATTTAATCCACGAACCGGTACCAGTCCAAGACTCGGGGGTTCGGGGACCTCAGATCTATAGCACAACTACATGTTTACCTTACAATGCAATAACAAATGTTCTTTAGATCAGTGTTTCTCAAACTGTGTGATGTGCCCCCTAAGGAGGCGTGTTAATCCTACAAGGGGGGCACGAGCGTATTGAAAAGTCTAAAACAAAATATTATTTTAAAAAATTATTAATTTTCTAAAGATATACAAACAAAATACATTATGACATAATAAAAAATTTACACTGACATAATACACTTATAAATATATCAGTACTGCGCTATGTATTTTATAATTACACTCAAGAGCCAAAACATAATGAACACCTGTCAATAACGAGTTGGCCCACCTTTTGCAAGCAACACAGCTTCAACCCGCCTTGGCATGGATGCCACAAGACCTTGGTAGATGGCCGGAGACTGATTGTACCAGATGTTTAAGCAACGGTCACGCAAATCCGAGATATTGCGAATTGGTCGTCTTTGAACTCTGAGCTGCCGTCTCATGACATCCCAAATGTGTTCTATCGGATTGAGACCCGGTGAGTTAGGCTTCTAGGACAATAACTGGTATTCAGCATCATGTTCCTGGAACCACGCAAATACAATTTTAGCCTTGTGACACGGGGCGTTTTCCTGTTGGAACATTCCATTTCTAGCTGGAAAAACAGAGGCCAGACTGCTGAGCCACTGTCTGGCTCCGGGTTTGCTTCACCATGCGAGGTAGTCTCCGACGAACTTTTTCTTTGATAGTGTGTGGACGTCCAACACCATATCATCTACTGCTGGTTTCACCGTCATTCATCCACTTCGCATAAGTACTAACAACTGTAGATCACGAACAACCCACGACTCGTGCAGTTTCGGAAATACTTGTTCCGAGCCTTCGAGCCATTGCAATCTGCCCTCTATCAAAGTCGCTTAGATCCGCAGCTTTCTTACACAGAAGTAAGTGAAAGGATGATTCTTCAGACTCTCCAGAAGCAGTTAAATACCACTTCCCCCTGACCACGAGCATTCCACGTCATCCAGGTGAGTTCATTGCAAAATGTAGGGGTGGTCATGATGTTTTGTCTCTTGAGTGTAGTTTAACAATACTAAGTTAAGAGCAAGTTTAATAATTACCAGTGACCACACGGTCTTGTCCTATATAAAATTATATGCAAAAATTAACACTTATCTTGATAATTTGCACGATTTGTAATTAATCCCTTAAATGCCGACTGAAAATCTCGCGATTCACTCCCCAAAGCCACCGTTTAACACGTATGCCACCGGTAACACGTATGTGGTGTATTGGCGGGGAGGAATAAATAAGCAAATCCTCTGAAATCCTTCGCAAACACACACACTGCCAATGTCATTTTATCGCATTCCAAAGCCTTTGGAATAATTTAATGGATAACAGTTCACATAAAAGATCGTTCTTCGGAAAAACGTATATATACATCCTGGCAGTTAAGGTACTGGCTGAGGGAGCCGTTTATATACGCCGGGGGCACTTAAAGAGGTTAAAGCCGTATTGTAGTTTTAGAGTCGATGTAGTATTAAATTCAATACATTGTTATTGTATGGGAGGGGGCGTAATAAAAAAAGATTGAATATTGGGTGTAAAATATTGAAAGTTTGAGAAACACTGCTTTAAATCTACCTTCATTGCACGTACAAAAACTATAGTAAACATCTAATGGTCTTTTTTACCATTCATTAAAAATAGTTCTAAATAGTGCTTATTTTACAAGAAAAATTTCAATTAAACTATATACCCTACATATTTTCTTTTGCAACGTATTTGTATAAAGTTACGACTAAAATCTAAAAATTTCTAATCAGTAAATAAGATTTAAGGGTAATAAAATCGTATTTGAAGCTATGTACTCGTAAATCCAATGTAAAATTTGTGTAAATAATTTTTAAACATTAAAAACACTATCATGAATGATTTTTCAACTCAGTGGAAAGATAATGAATATGTTGATGTTCAGTACATATACAGCACTATACTTTCTCTTTATTTTACCAAAATGCACTTTGTGGTTAAAAATATGGTTTGAAAAATTGCAGTAGTAAACTTTATCCTAAAGAAGCGTTTTCTTATTCATTTATGAGTTGTTTGACTTGAAAGTATTTGGATGTTTAAGTTGAAAAATCTTAAAATTTTTATTTAATAAACAATTCTAATTTAAAAATGACCGCGTAGATGTATGCAATTGAAATAACTATTTAAGTTCCTTTATGCTCACTACAGGAAATTTATTACAATTAAAGAAAAGTGTAATCTTTTATTATTAAAATAAGACACCCCAATTTTAAATATTAAAATATTAACTGAGCAATAATTCTTGGATTATGTTGTTGGAAACTTGAAAAGGAAAATTCTTAAAAATATTTATAACTCCTAATTTAAAGTAATTTCGAAATAAAAATGAGAATTTCTTTTTATATGAAAAAACTTTCTTAAATTTCTAAGTTAAATCAAATTACGATATTCTTATATATATATATATATTGAAGTTGCACGCTTTTATTTGAAATAACGAAAAATTGTGTAAATGAAATACCTAACGCTCATATAGTTAAATATATAGTGAAATAATTAATGCTCATACAGTGAAATAGTTAACGTTCACGAAATAGTATAGCTCATACATTTCCTTAAAATGAATTTCTAAGTTATAAATATACATATATAAGTATTAAATATGTAGGTATACAGTGGTATTTTAAACATATATGCATGTAAAATATACTATATACGTATATCTCAAAAGCTTTTATGTATCAATACGCATGAAATAAAACATAGATTAATGAAAGAATTTTCTTTGACAATAATTTGAAAAATCTATATCCTAAAGCTTCCATTCTATTCTTATGAGAAGGTTATTCAAATCAATATATGCATATCATTATATGTAATTTCTATCTACTCAGCTTTTAATTGGGAAATTAATTCAATATATGCTTCTTATTTGCTAGTAAATATTATTCCCCGTATATATATATATATATATATATATATCGGTAATTTAATTAATATAATAATTCAAATAAGCAAATGGGAAGAAATAGGATTTAGCATTCTATTCACCAAGCCATTTAAAATTATCTGTCCACATACTCTAATTTTTAATTTTATTTTAAGACAATATTTCTCATTCCCGGAAATCCCGGAAGTTTTAATTAATATACAATTAAACTATTGAAAATGTACTTTGTGTATTAAAGAATTATTCCCATTATCCTTACTTCTACAGACTGATACTTATATTTTTGACAGTATAAGTGAAACGTAAATCACAGCAGACGTAAAATTGATCGCTTTGAAAGCCAGTATCAGACTAAATAAAGTACTTTCGAGAGTCATTTATTTATTTTACGAATTAGTTAATAATACTTAGTATGAGGAATTATCCTTTCATTATCTCTTCTGAATTCAAAACAACGCTTGAAGGGATTGTGTTTTAAATCAGGAGAATATTAAAATTCACTGGTGATATGAATTAAGCAATAAAATTTATAAAATAATTTCCGTTTTATGAAATGCTTTCTACAAAGTCTAAAAAGAAGAATTTAAAAAAAAATTAAATGTTTTTAATCATTTTCTTAAAAATTAAGTCATTTATATATATATATATATATATATATATATATACTGGTGTCCAAAAGTTAAGCATAATTGATAATTACGTGAATAAAGAAGGAACTGTAAATCAGAATGTCGGAAAACGTGATATGCGAGTGTAAAATGGTTATAAAACAAGGAAGTGAATCAAAAGAATGGTAATAATTAATTTTAGTATCCAAAGTAGCAGTTTGAAAGAAAACTGAGCATAGCAAGGATTCACACTTTAAAGAAAAAATTAAAGAAAATATTAAATAAAATACTGATGCTGCAGTATAATAAGGCGTGTGGTCACCTCTGACAGCCAGGCAAGCTGCACAGAAATTTACCATACATGCTATGAGATTATGAATGAGTTGTGGGCTCAAACGGTTCCAAGCTTCTTGGAGAGCTCTCTTCAGTTCTGTAACGGTGATTGGTGGGTGCGAAAGGGCTGCAATTTGTCTTCCGAGCATATCCGTACATGCTTGATAGGAATTAAATCAGGGGAGTTCGCAGGCCACGACATGCGTTGAATGTTTTCCGTTTCAAGGAAGTCATCAATCAGCACCTCTCAGTGACATGGCGCATTATCATCCATGAATATGAAGTCAAGACCGACAGCACCTCGAAACAAGCCAACATAAGGCTGAAGAACTTCGTCTCTGTATCTTTGATCAGTCACAGACCCCGTGTCAAAGAAATAGAGGTCTCTGCGGCCGTCCATCATGATGCCTGTCCATACCATTACTCCCCTTGATGGAAAATGATGTCTTTCCTTTATGTGTCTTGGTTCAAAACGTGTTCCACGTTCTCTCCATATCGTTACCTGCCGAGAATCACTACTCAGACTAAACCGGGACTCGTCAATGAACATCACACTGGCCCTCTCTCTCACACTCCAATATTGATATTTCAAACTCCAATTCGAACGAGCGCGTTTATGCGCAGACGTGAGGGGAATGCAAACTGCTGGTCTTCTGGCATACAGGCCAGCATGATTGAGTCTCCTGTAAACAGTTTTTCTCGAAATTCGTATTCCTGGGGTGACTGTGAGCGTCGAACCCAGTGCTCTGGCAGTACTTCCCTCTGACGTCACGCACTTATTACCAGTTATCGGTCTTAGCGAGGGGTTGTGACTCTTGGTTGACCTGATACTGCTTGCCGGGTAACATCTCCCGTTCTTTTAAACCTCTGCCACAGTCTTGAGATCCCAGACTGGTCCACATTTAGAATTCGAGACACTTCGTTTCATGATCGTGAGGATTCCAGCATTCCAACGATTCTTCCTTCCGTAAACATGTCCAATTGGCGTCTTTGTTCCATCATTCACCTTGTTTGATGGTTAACACGTTCCTTCACACAGCAGTTGCACGAAACTTGTCTGTACTGCCTATGCTGCATGAATCGGTTTCTCCGCGTTCCTACATGCGCCGGTGTTTCGCGCAGGACGTAGTCGACTGAAAAGTTTTGCATAAACCCAATGTTTCTTCTTCACCCAATTAATATCCGCTAGAAATTTGGAATAGTTTTACGAATATTTACTCCATGTTTTTCGCATTTTACGATTTATGCTTAATTTTTGGACACCAGTGTATATGGTTTCATCTTTGATATATTAACATTGTGTCTTATCCTGGGCAGAACACCGTTTCATGAATTCATATCATATCATATTTGATCAAGGAACCTGTTTCTATCAAGATTTCACTCTTGAAGTTGAGACATAAATCTTTTTCTAGATCTATGTGTCAGTTTGGCTTTACTATAATACTTAAATATTAGACTTGGAATGCACTTTTAACATTAATAATATGCGTATAATTACTTTCAGCATATATTAACAGTATGGGAGATACCTTTCTCTATTTTATGGCATATTTTACTCTGTCATTCAAAATATTCAAAGTCGACTCGTCCGTGTTGCTAATTTGAGAACAAATTATCAATAAGTCAACCGACTAAGTTCGTTCGTAGACCAATTTTTCAGAAGACTTTTACTGTTTTGAAAAACATAAGCAATTTCAAAAAGTCATATTTATAAAATAAATAACATGTGGCAACCCTTTTTTTTTTAATTTTAATTTTAGCAAAATTTTCAAGATTAAGAAAAACTGCATAAATGAAAGTACATTGAACGTAACGTAATTTTAGTTTTATTTATATACTTCTTAATCCATCTAAAATGTTGCAACCCGCAGGAAAAAAATATTTCTGGAAATAAATATTTTATAAGCGCTTAAGTTTCACGTCAATGATTTTTCGTCAAAAGTGAGTTATGTTGTAAAACAAAAAAAATTGCTGTAAAATATGATTAAATGTATCTTTAAATCTGTGGTTTTTTAAGCTCTGAAGGGCATATTGCACGTTACAAATTTCATTGAATTTTATTGGATTGCTATGGTGATATCCGGTTTTTTGTGAACGAATTGTTGTGACAATTTCATTCTTCAAAAAAAAAAAAACGTATTTAAAAATATTTTTATAAAATAGATAGATATTAGAAAAGCAACATAAAATTCTCCATTTGTATATGTTATATATTCTTCTTTCTTAATACTTAATATTTCTTTTTTTTTCTAAATGTCCTAACAAACACCTTTTCAGTCTAGTCAGATATCTTATCATTATATTCAGAAGAACGTATATATATACAGTTACATATATATATATATATATATATATATATATATATTATACGTACTTCTTTTAAGGAAAAATATTCATTTTCATAACCAGGAAACGTCTACTTATTTGATTCTTCTCAGCATAGTTCGTTTACTTTTAATATAATCACCATTATCTTGTACTTCGTAAAGAATCTTCAAAAAATTCTTTACATCAAGCATAATATTCTCATGTTCAAATCAGTTATTAATGCAACCAGATCCAGTTTCAACTACATTCTCTCTCAAAACTTTTTTTTCTTTTCTTAATGTACCAATACAATTATAATTATATATTTATGATCATATTGAAAAAAAGAAATATATCTTAATCCACAAATTTTTCCTCCTCTCGAGTGTATTATCTTGAATTAAATTGAAATATTTTATAGTCAATTCTATAAAACATTTTTAGTCATGAAGAATGGATTTATATTAGAAAAATACTATTACCATTTTTAGTTTGAGTTCCAAATGAATTCAGAGTACAAAAAAAATGTTTTATCCATGTTTATCTAAGAAATTTTCATTTATATCCCCATTTAATCATCCTTCTTATAAGAAATATTATAAGATTTAGCAATTTTAATTAATTTAGACGCTATTTGCTGTAAAGTTATTTCACTCCAATTAGTGAAGATTACCTAGTTCCGCTATAATAATAAATACTTAAAGATTGTATTAAATATTTTTCAAGAAAATGTAGTGCCACATTTCTTTTAAGACCTTCAGTTTAAAGCACATATTATCTATTTTGTTGTAAAAAAAAATTATTAAAACCTTCTGCCCAATAGATTTTAATAAAATGCTTCCAGAGTGAAGTAATGTGTCTTAAATTTAAGTTATGTTAAGTATTGAAAACTGAATTTATAATACCATTAACAATATTTCAATCATATTCGTTTTATCGTTGGGATTTTATTTGTGTCACAACATTGTACAGATAACTAAAATAATCTGTACATTTGAATAAAGTGTATTTTTCCCCTTGTTAAATGTCTTTAATTTTATTTTTTATATTTTATTTAATGGAGATCTTATATAATTTTTGTCCCAAATAAGAATTTTTTTTAAAAAAAAAAATCTAATCCTTCATCATTTAAGCATCTTTATTTTACAACGAAAGGCATTTTTTTAAAAAAAAATCTAAGCATTTTTAGTTAACAATATTGTTAGAAAACTAGATCTGTTTATTTTGTCGTCCCTTTCCAGATCATTTGAAAAATAACAAAAAATGCAGGAAATGATAAATGAACATTTTATTTCCAAAAAAAGTATAAATATAGAATAAAAATAAGTACACACAGAATATCAAGTAAAAAATAAATCATAGTATTCATATTTTGTAAATCGTCAAATTTAAGAATATATTCCGAAAGAATAAACTTTTTGATTATGTTTACTTCCCTTCGTATAATATTAAGCCAAAACATAACTCCAGCAATAAAATGAAAATGGTAGGAAAGATACTCCTAACGCTTCTCCGTTTCTTCAGAATACTTAAACATATATAAAAATGAGAATTCTTTTTTCCAAAATGTAAGTGGTGAAAAAAGTTTAGTACCAAAAATAACCTTCCTTGCGAACTACTTCATAGTGCGTAGAAGGATTCACACTAATCACTTGTTTATACTTTAACGATAAACAAAATAGACAAAAAAATATCTACGAGAGAAAAAATTTCGAGAAAAGCGAGTAAACAAAAACTCCAATTTTTGACTCAGGAATGCGAGTTCCAAAAATTTTATGGTAATGACTTCTCCCTGGCCCAATCCAAACTGTACCAAAGTCGCTGAACTGCGTCATTAGGGAAACTGATTGCACCAGGTGGCGCTCGGCTTCCGTTGCCAGGTTAAAGAATAAAACTTTTCCGGAAATATGATTTACACTTCGGCGGTCTTAGTTAGAACAGTTTGGAGAAGTTGTTACATTTTCTGCTTCGTACAGGTGGAGAAAGTTCCATTCAAGGAATGTAGTTGAGCAGGAGGTGGTGTTGAATCATTTGATGTCGTGGATTTTCAAAAGTGAACTGTTAAAAAGAGAGAAAAATTTTCACTTTTCTTTCTTCTTTTTTTTCCAATTGGTTAGAGTAAGTGAGGAGAAAATGCCAGGGGCAAAAACATTTTATTTCTTGATCTCCCTGAATGATTTTAGAGATATTTGTTTACTGTCACTTTTATCTTACTCAAAAAAAAAATTAAACAACATTTATTCTAAAGTAATGGAAAAGTAAAAGGGAAAAAGAGACTACATGCAATAAATTAAATAATATGTTTCGAAAATTTAAATAACTAGGTATGCAAGATATAATGAAGGTGTTAAGAGAATAAAAATCTTTAAAAAAAATTCTTAAAAACTTTTTTTTATTATTGTCTTTTTGAATTTATATAAATCCACAGAAGACGCTATATATTTTTTAAAAAAATTAAATATTAAATATAATAAAAAAGAAAATTTAAAAACGAAAAACATTGAAGCAAATATTAGTGGTTAAAAAAATGAACAATAACATTTGAAGTAGGTTGTACTTACTCAAGTAAACAATTTTATATTAACTAATCTTAAAAAAGTGTGCTTTTCACTACAAGTACATATAAGAAATAACATTTTATTGTTTAAGTTGAATTGATAAAATCACGGGTATTACATTATCTTACTTAAAATTCATGTTCATTGTTTCGAATTAAATGACTTAATGCTATGTAAAAAAATCATTCTCTGTTTAGAGTACTGAAGAAACGAGTGCCAATGTGACAGTGGCTGTACAGGAATTTTTCAAGGGAGGGTCGAGGGTCGCAAGTGCAATATTCTAGTGGCAAGCTACAATACACCACCAAACAAATTATTTGAACTTTATCGATTATCGGGAACAAAAAACATTAAAAAATAAGTTATTGAATAAATAATTAGCATTAATTAATAAAACAAATGAAAAAAAATATTTTGCTACTATATAATCAATCGAGAAAATAATCCAGAGTGGGTGGGGTCCAGACCCACAAACTCCAACCCTTCCTTGTATGTGCCACTGCAAGGTGATAGTTCTTTAACAAGTAATTTAAATGTTTTTTTTTTCGAAAAAGTTATGTTTATTAAATATATGTATTCTCGATATGCTGTTATCAAACATGAATAATAATCATGCATATTTATTGTTCAGCAACAATTAACAAAAGGACACTTTTTTAACTGTGAAAAAAAGTAAGTCATTATAGTATGAATTCAATATTCGGTGGTTATGCGACATATGTCGAGGAAAATAGAAAAAATACGATTCACATAACTAACCACACAATCTTAAATTGCAATAGTTCTATTCAGAGTTCACATTATACTCCTAATCGAATTATTTGAAAAGTATAACGTACCATGGTATATAAAATTATTGAAAGTTAAAAGTAATAAATTATTTAGAAATGCTCCTGTTTGTCTGTGTTTGGGTTATCTTTTTTACTTGAAACTTGTTATCTAATAGTATTTTTAGCATAAGACTCTTTAAGTTCTGAATGAAAAACAAAACATATGACTATATCAGTAAATTGGTGTTTTTATAAAACAATGTTTAAATCACAAAACTTTAATATTTTTTAAAGAAAATTCCACATTTTATTTTCTAGTGCATTGTTTAATGTACTACATTTTTTTCGCAAAACATTTAAAAGGAAAATCCTTGCAACAGAACTCAATTTTACTTGATAATGTTGTAGCATTTAACAATTTTAAAACTCATAATCTAAAGAAGTTTTTTTAACAATACGCATTTGGCGTTCAAAATTATTACTTAAAGACAAACAAAAAAAAGTTTAAAAATATTTCATCAAAATTTCAGAAACTTGCAGACTTCCTTTTTCTTATTTTATGCATCTAATTATATTTTATTTTATACAACATAAATATTACTGGGATATATATTTGAATACAAATATATGTAGTACACAAAAACATGTGTTATTCCAATGCATTCTTTAATATTCCAAAAATATGCACATTCAACGAAATCACTTAGCCTCAATCGAAAACGAGTATCCAGAGAATCCCTTTTATTAACGGACAGTTCTATTCCCTAATATTAGTTTTCTCTTAAATCTTACAGGAACATGGAAGTCAAAAACATATGATGTTAAACTGGAAAAAAAAACTCATAAATATTCTTGGAATAAATGTTACATTCAATTTTACATAAGAACATTAATAAAATGAATAAATCAAATTAAAATGAGAGCGTCATATTCTAAGCTTAAAAAAATGATGAAAGGCTAGAAAAGATGTCATAAAAATGTCAGTTGTATGTTTGGAGATGAATTTGAACGATAATAAAAGACAATTACTGCATTGGATTTTTAGTTGTTGACCTAAATAACATACAACGCTATTATTTTAATAGTGTTTTTTGATATAAAGCACACAAAAAAAATGTTAGGAAAATGTTTCAAGAAAGCAGATTTCTCTAAATTCCTGAGGAACTTTTATTACTTCTCTCAATTCTAACGGACGCAATGAAACCTACAAATGTACAAAAATGTAGCAAATCCTTCTGTTTCCTCCCGATAGCATACCCCTCTCTTTCTTCCCCAGAAAGATAACCGAGATTATGGGAGTCATCACAATTTTGAGGGAATGTGGAATGTTCTTTATAGATAAAACTTCGAAAAGAAACAAAACAATCAGAAACAATATTTCTTTCGGGCTTCCAGTTGTCAAAGAGTACATTTCGGAAACACGAAGGGGCTTTCTGGAGAATTAGAAATGTTTGGTTGCTGGTCGCTTTTTGGAAATAGTTGATGAAAGAAGAGAAAATTAATGGAAAAGTTAAATGAATTGAAACAATCTTTATTTATTTGTTTTTATATTTTGTGTGTGTGTAGCTTTTTCACTTTTAATTAAAAAAATGTACTTATATAAATAAAAAATTCAAAGAAAAAAATAAATGTGGGAATTGAAAACTGTGTTTATAGTTTATGTAAACATATGCATGCTAATTTCAAGAACAATATGTATTTTTATCACAAAAGAATATTCCAGCGGTGTGATTCCTTTAAATATATATGTACTAAATAGCTTTTTTTAGCCTCTGTTTTTTTAAAGTTATTTCTAGTCATTGATGATATTGATAAATTTATGTAAATAAAAATATAAAATAATAATTAAATAAAATAAATTTCGAATTTAATTTAAGAGTTACAGTATTAAAAACAACGTGTTTCACATGCTTATTATGTTAATGTAGAAAAATACGCTACTATATTAAGGATTTTTCTTCAAATTAAGTGTAAAGATCTTTGTAGTTTATTTAATATTGCTATTTTATTTAATAACTGATTTTAAATAGTAATAATTGTAGATATTATTATGCAGTGTCTCAAAGTCAGTTTATTAAATTAGGCTTAGATATAAAAATTATGTGTTATAGAAGAAAAATATTTTTTTTTTGCATTCAGCATGCTAAGTTTAAGGTAGAAGCATGAAAACCCCACATTGAAGTTAGTTAGTGATAATTTTGGTAATATAAAATTTTAACTCGATACACAGACAGTTTTAGCACTTACAAGCATGACTTCTTGTTTTAGCAAAATATTCACTTCATAGAATTTAGCAATTTCAGCATTTTTATATCTTTAGTACATAATATAAAGCATTACAAGTTATTTAACTTAAAATACAATACTTTGTTATGATACAAATGCAACAAAATTACAATATATTTAAATATTTCATCCAATTTCCAAACTGTTTTGAATTCCAAGATAATCTTAAAGTAAAATATTGAAATTCAGAAGGCTTTTGTTGTATGCTGAAAACTAAGTGGTAGTCTTAAATAACATAAATTAAAGTAATGCATTACATTAATTTAGTAATTATTTAAGAAGGAAATGAACTCGAGTCGTAATAATTTCAGAAATCTGAACAACAAATTTCTCTGAACAGCATTAATGCAATTCAATAGTTAAATGGTTTTTGGATGCAGCTTATTTCAAACATTTTAGAGATGTCAAGAGTCTAATTTTCTCTTTCATAATATTTATAAATGCGTGCATTAAATTTGATTCATAATTTGAAAAGGTAATTTACTAATCCAATAACCATAGCCACAGTCGTCTAGTGATTATGTTCACAAATTCATGACCGGTTTTTCATAAGTTGGAGCCCTAGTGCTGCTTAAGACTCTCTGTGTAAAATGACTGATATACGTAAAATCTGCCGCGCTTCAAAGTCTTCCTGTTGACGTAGTGCGGCAATTTGAAGAACGAGACACAGGTTCAGAACACTTAATCGAAGTTCAAAATTACAAAGTCCGTCACCATAGCTTTCTTTTTGCTTCAGGATGTATCGTTAATAAACAATTGCTTATTGAATCAAACTACTCAAATCTGAAGGAAATGGGTAAAGTATGTAAATTTTATTATGGCAACTGATTTCAATTTAGATGGTAAAGTTACAAAAAATACATCAATTATAAGAATAATGTATGATTCAATAAAATAAGTGGCAACAATAAGAGAACAAGAACTTGATAAAAATCTCTGTCAAAGAGCTTTCTTTTATATATATATATATATATATATATATATATGTATAGTGAATTTCCTTTATAAAGTAGGGTGTCAACACAGGAATTGTCCACAATAGTGACGGAGGTTCAAAATTACAGGTTTGTTGCCTATAGTCCTTGTGTAACTTTAGAATCCATTGCTAATAAAAATATCCAAATCTCAATGAATTTCAACTTAAAGTATTCGAAGAAAGCTATCTCCTTTTTCTAATTTTAAACAATCAAAAGTGTCAGAAGATGTTTTAATGGCAGGTGAAATTGAAGAAAATAAATAGTAATGGTAAGTATTAATAATAGAACAAAAAGTAAATGCTTCAGAGATGAGGATGAGAAAGATATTGAAGAATGCAGAGAAAAATCTTTGCTAACTGTTATTATGGAGTAATTAATTATAAAGAAGAACAATTTGATGACTTTTTTATTGGCAGCTAAATTCTTATGAACAGAACTATTGAGTTATTTCCTTTTTATTTGGATCGGGATTCCGATAGCTATGGCACGCTATCGGTAATTGTTTAATCAGAATAATTATGAGAATAGATAGATGATTAATAATTACATAATAAGATATTTAGTTGCATATTACATGTAATTACGACAAACTATTCATTCAATATAAATACCAAAAGCATTTTAATAAGCAAAATAGCTTAAGTTAATAAAAAAAGCTGCAAGCAATCTCGATTAATTAAATCTGCTAATTACTTAATGTAGTAAAATAAAAAAAACGAAGGAAGAATATTGTTTTTTTTTTAAATTTTTGGTGCAGAAAAGACATTTGTCTGCATGATCCTCTCAGGAATTTAATTTTCGTTTACAAACATTTATGAACTTTACCTTACCATAATTTTTCCCCATTTGATACATATTCCGATACACTATCAAGTAAGGCATTTAAATTAATCAATAATTTAATTTCATTTTTCGATCAGTCAAAAGTTTATCGATATAAGGAATACGCGCGTGTGCGTGCATGCGTGCGTGCATAATAGCCAATAGTAGTCCACCTTTTACTAATAAACGTCATATATTTTGCATCAGTTGTATTCCGTATGAAATTTTTTTTTCGAATTATAATTTACTTAGTATAACTTTACAGTTATATTAGTAATATATTAATAAACAGGCTTGACAATATTATTGATTTAAGGCTCATTTCGGGATACGGGTCATAAGAGAAATTATTTTGCGCTTTCTAAAATATGTTGGAGAAATGCATTAAATTTTGATCCTGCATGAAAATATGACGCACCTTAACCTTTTGCTTTTTATTTTTGATATAAACTTCAAAACTAATAATGATTTTTTTTTCAAATTGAATTTTTAGAATAAAGTGTTAAACTTATTATTATCATATTAAATGTGGTAAACATTGGTAATCTGATTTTAATAATTGACATTGTTATTAAATTAATATATTATACAGATAAAAATAAAAATGAAATTTATTTGGATATACATTATACGCTATTAAAATTCCCAAAAAATATTTCTGCATCAAATTTCTTAAGAAATTTTTTTGCATAAAATCCAGTTAAATTTAGTAAAAAAACCAAATTATAGGACTTTGAAAGAATTTTTTTTAAGTAAGAACAGTTCTATTTAGAAACATGCTATGAACGAAGTAGATTCCATTTTGCATTCTTAGAATAACTTTTGAAAGATAATCTTTGATAAAATATATTTGAAGTCTACGAATAAAACTGAAAATATATACTTTTAGAAACATTTGGAAATATTTGCTACAAATGTATACTGTCCTATATCCGATTCACAAGTGTTATTCTAGTCCATTTTGAAATGGAATTTTCAGAAGTTTTGCATTGATATTCTTTCTTCGGTAAAAAGTACTTTCGAATACTAAGTTCTTTCTGTATAAAACATGTATATTTTATATCAGTTTTTTTGTTCTATTTATTTTAAATATATCCAATAATTTCATTAATTTTCCGAAAATTTATAACGTTAATTTTCCATATGCGTATTGATAAACTCTAAATAAAATCCTATATTACAAATTGAATTGCTTTTTACGACTTGCAGTTGATGCAATGGGTCCCATGACGACATTGTGTTATTAAAAATCAACAAAGCATAGACATTAAAAAACAAAGGTTAAAACATCCACTAAAGGCATTTAACACAGCAATAAATTATCACTTATGTTTTATTTGAATTTTTATTCACCCTAAAATTGCAACGATAAAATAATATGAAAACCGGTGATTATTAAAGCACATAAAATACTAACTTATTTGAGGCTAACTATTTATGATATGGAATGTTACGGACGACCAAATTAATATTTTGGTTATCTATGATGGTGCATTGGACATTATTGCCTTTAAAATAAGTAATATTGCAATTTCTGAGAAATTTTTTTTACTGAAGCTGTTATTTTTTTAATACAATTTATGTAAAATTATTATTAACTATCATTATTATTAACTAACTAACATTATTATTTTAACTATCTGTATTATAATGCACTTTTCAGCTGTGGGAATATTGAATAAAAAGCTGTTTTCTAACGAAATTTTATTTAAAATTACTGTAAGAACAGCTGTTTCATTATAAGAAAATATTGCTTTATTACAGATTAAACTACTAATGCTTTGTATTTTTTTTCAAATAAATTTATATATCAATATATATTCATTATCTAAGTGTAATCACAAAAAAATTAGTAGCTAATAAATTTTTTTCAGTGTATCTATATATGATGAACATATTTAAACTAAATATAATACTTGCATTATTTCAGATCAGCTTCTTATCTATTAAATTGTAGCTAACACAAAAAATAAACTTCATTTTTATAAAAAAAAAATGTATACCACATAAAATTTCGCATTTTTTTTTCATAAAATGTTTCTCAATAATAAACGTTTCTGTCATTTTTGTTACATTTTCTAAATTTTGAAATTTATTTAACTTCCGGCCAATAAAATTGCCACATACCGAAAGGGTGATAATAAAATGAAAAAAAAAACTCACTCGAAAGAGGATAATGATGCTTTGAAAAGCAAAATTTAAACACAACTGAACGACGTGAGAAAGAGAAACTGCATCTGAAACTTTCTATAAAAGGACATATAAGCAGTAGTATTCTCATCCAGAAATCAGATTCAAATTTTGGTTGCTCATAAGAAGGTATCAAATTTCAGAATGATCTATCAAAATGGTTCATTTTTGGAAGATTTTGGAAGGAACGAGGGCTGTCAACTGTGTGGTTTATCTTTAAATGATATTGTAATACTATCGATAGGAATCTAACGTCTTTCATAAGAATATGAAATAGATTGTTTCTGGAAGCTAAATTATGCGGAACGCAGAGTTTCAACGACTTCCAAACAATAACACTGAAAAAAACAGATATATTGTAAAGACAACCTTGCATAAAATCACACAACCATATCACAAATCTTGCGTCAGGAAGGTTGATTTTTTGCAGCACGACAAATATCCGAAAGAACAGCGCAAAGACTTCTGTACGTCGAGAGTTTTCATTGACACTGTAACGTAGAGATGCGTGTTTTATTGGTGCACTCAACAAAAGACTGGCTATAAAATGGCTCCACGTCATTTTTTCAGACTAGTTTCGCATCTGTGTGCAGAGTCATGATAAACATAACCATGCCTGAAGGTACCGAAAAGAATGCACATGAACAAATAGCATTCTATTTTATCATACCGTACTTGCACTTGGTTAGGTCGTATCGGTAATCATTGCTTACACGACACGCAAAGGGCTTGTTTGCGTCATGGATTATCTGAACATTTAGCCTTTATTTAATCAAATCTCAAGACCGGAAGCTCTGCCTTATTTTTGAGAAATAGTTGTCTTTCAACAATTTCACTCAAGTTTTCATGTTGTACGTCCTTTGCTGACCTACCTCCACAAAGAGAACGTTTGACGTTGGATTGATGAGAAAGTTCTTTAGATTTATCACCCAATGAAAACTTCTACTCATGGATTGATGAGAAACTTGGCCACCACGCACTCCATTCATTATGAATAATAAAATGGAGCATAATTTGGAAGTAGAATGGAATGACTTTCTCGTACAATCCTCCAAATGCAGCTTGGCCTGATGACTAACCTGGTTAGAGGCATTTTAGTTGTTCGGCAGCAGTATGTGCTAATTTCGATAATTCAATACCCCAAAATTGCACTCATTTTTTTCTTCCTAATATGCTGTAGACGTTTAATAAGTAACGTTTTATTGTCTGATTTCCTTCCTGATGTTTAAATTTTAATGCCCAGCAGTGTAATAAATCAATAAACTTCATCCAACATTTAAAACTCTTTTAACACTATAAAAGAGCACGTGTGTGAGTTAAAATTAATAAAAAATACAAATGAAGTATTTTAGTTAGAAGTAATCATAAATTCAGAATCATCAGCATCGCTCTCTGAAGTGCCGATTTAACTGTATAAAAAGGTAGCTATGAATATCCAGATGAACTTTAAAAGTAGTATACGATTGTCAGCCAGTGAAAAATCTTTCGTGGAATGTCACAATGCCTCTATGATGACAGAGAACAACATATGGGCAAGTTTCTGAGTTAACAACTTATATGGATTGCAGTACCGCAATAATAGCTCCGGTGTTGAAGAAGTAGTCTTAGAAAATCCAGTAGTGTACAAAAAAAAATCTTCAGAACGGTTTGAGAGACACGGTTTGGCTGAATATTGCAACACTCCTGCAGTAAGTCACTGTCTCCTCCAACAATTCGTATGAGTTTGTTGCAGGGTAGATTACGTGCAAGAGTTTCATTGTACAATATTTTCCTCCCAAAAAGTATTGAACATTCAGTGTAATCGTGGACATGATCACTAGTTGACCGATTGATATTAAATGGCATACTTAGTTCTCACTAAACGTTCGCTGCATACAAATAATCATTAACTATCTCCGACGTCCCATTACTGCCCTCTTTTTTACACTTTCAGCATCAGTTGAGAGGGCACTGAGCATGCCATGCATGCGAGGTGGCTCTAAAACTTTACTATTTTATGTAACATCCTATGATTGATATTTGCTGCAAAGTTAATTTAATTCTGATGATTCCTTCATGGTGTTGCATTTTTTTTACAAACAACAGTGTACATAAAGTTATTTTGTATAATGTCCGAATACAAAGTCCATTTTCACAAATGTATTTTGTGTTCGGATGTAAGCAATCTGGAATGTTCTTCCTCAGATATACATTCAAAATCTCTTTGTTTCAATGCCACCTCATATAAAAATACTTGTTACAGCACGTAAAAGATTCATAGTGATTTAATACTACTACAAATAAAATTTCTGTTAAAACCGGTCACTTGTGGAATAAATTTCATTTAATTCTACTAAATCTTCCATGATGAAAATCTTACAAACATTAATTTCTTTTTATAAAAATTTTAGAAACTAACTGAATTATTTGAGCTAACAGAAGAGCAATAACGTTAATTAGAAAGAAGAAAAAAACGAATTAAAAATTTAGAAATCTAGACACGTAGTTTGGAAAAAAAAATTTCTTTTTGATGCTCCTTTTTTTACAATCATTTTTCACAATTAATAAAATACAGAATATTTTTAAATGTATCATTAAATGTAAAGTTGTATCGTGTAGTTTTTGCGTCTAAGTATAGTGTTATTAAATTCAATACATTGTTATTGCATTGTTATTGCGCAATGAAAAGTTAGATTGAATATTGGGTCGTTAATATTGAAACTTTGAGGAGCAAAGTTATACATAAATACTTTTCAAAGTAGGTATTTTATGCTGCAAATAAATGAAAATTTAATATATATATATATATGTGTGTGTGCGTATATTTTCTTATTTGTATATTCTTTCTAAACTTCAGTATTTGCATATCAACTTTAGTAAATATATTAAACTAAGCTGATAAAAGACAAACATCAAGACAGATTAAAATATTTATATTTTACTCTTAATTTTTTTTGATGTGGCGAGTATATCTACAAAAAAAATATTATACTGTTGTCACAAAATTTTCATAACAAATTAAGAGTGGGGATTTTCTATAATCCCTTTACAGAAATGTTCCTCAATATGCACAATATCATCTAAAGTATCCAAACACGCTTGGAATAGTATGTTCTGGCAATTTCGTTATGCTTCTAGGTCCCAGACATGAATAAAAAAGGCAAACGAAATCGAATTCGCTTTTTTACTACTGGGTAAGTACACTGAGAGGAAAATGCGAGCAAAATGGTTTTGAAGTGATGTAGTGTCACCGCTGTGAAAAATCTTTTCATGACATTTTTGCCATGTTAAGAGACTCCCATTCTGCTGCACATCATGTAATATTTAAATGGACTACAGCAGTACCAATAACTATGCAACCAAAATTTGATTGATAACATCATTTATAGGAGAGATGCGAAAATCAATCACATGGATTTGACTGAAATCTCGTCAGGAATTCTGCACAGCTTCTGGGTACAGCATTAGCACAGTGGTCTCTAAAGTGTGGTACACACGTAATCTGGGGATACGAGGTTGAAGTAGTCTTATGAATATATATATATATATATAGTGAGCGCTCTAGAAAACATAATAGATTTCCGTTTTGTTTTATTCACTTTTTTTAATGTCTATTTATGTTTCGGGTTTGTTTCTATAGGGTTTTCAAAATCCAATTTCATTCATTCTTAGCTTTGTAGGAATTACTTTTTGTCTGTTATTACTTTATTATATATATATGTACATGAGTGAGTGAGGGAATATTAACGTCGCATTTTTCAGCTACTTGTGGGTTTTATGCCACGGACCTCGAAATTTTAAACCATGGTCAAGTGGGCGAGGACTGCACTTGAGCTAGCACTCCTCTCTACTACCTACAACACACTCCAACGGGAGGATGTTTAAGCTCTCTGCAGATTTAACGTGCATCGATTTTCTACACGGAGCCAGTCTTCAGTGGTACTAGGCTCGAACTCATGACACCCCGACCACGAGTCCGTTACCTTCACCTATAGGCTACAGTGGCTATACATATATGTATATATATATATATGGTATAACAAAATTATGTACAATGACAGTTCTTATCAAACTTTAGAATCTTGGTATTCACAGTAGAGCTGCTTTTTTATAATCCAAAAATTATTGCAACTGGTGCCTGGTGTCACTTGTAGTCTTGCAAAAGTCGACAGCGTTGAAGACTTTATCAGTGCTATTATGTGTTTTTGGGTGATGAATCAAACTTTCTAGTAATCTCATTGTTAAGCCTGAGTATAAGTATTAAATGGCGAATGCTTTATAACTGACCGAACAGTGGCTCACTTGAAATTTAGAGGTCAATGCATTATTGAGCATAAAAGTTTGACAGCAGTTCTATATTTATTTAAAATCCCAAACATTTGTTTTTTATAACAACAATTACAATTATTTATACTACAAATACATAGAAATAAATTGTTAAATTTTCATGGAAGTAGTGAGCAAGTGAAAAGGGCACATTTTTTTCTAAAAGAAAAAAAATTGTACTAGTTTTTTTTAATGGAGACATCTTTGATTAATGTTTGTTTTTCTTAGTATCAATAACAACGCATGACAATTAATTATAAAATATATCAGATCATTGACATTAAGAACTTTCAAGAATTAGAATGCGAGTATCCACTCACACATATTAGAATGTTCCATACCAAGATCAAGAATAATAATGCAGAGAGAGTACAAGAAAACATTTAGAAGTTGCAGAGTCCACACCTATCATATTCCAGAAAGACGTATTAAAGCAAAACTTTAGTACTGTGTAAGATCACTGCTAGTACCGTGGGCAATGAATGGCGCTATATTGCCATCTTACTCACATCGATGAACAAGGCCCAATTCAATTATTAACAAAGTTAATCTAATTACTCAGCTAATTGATATCGAATTATTTAGCCTTTCATTATACACTAGATCTTCACTTAAAAATCATATTCCTCTTAATTCAATATCGTTCATTGAGAAAGAGAACATTTAAAAATGAATTCTATCTAAAAAAATATATATTATATTATTTATAATCTAGAAAAAAAAACACGTTTAATTTGTTAATATTTTTTTAGATTTAAATACTTCAAGGATTCCAGCAGTTTCTTATTATGCATTCTTTAAGAATATAAAAATTTCTACAGCATAATTTTTTGCACATTGGTATTTATTATGAATAATTCAATTTCTGAGGAAAAATAATGATTTAAAATAGGAGATGTTATACTCAGTATAAACTTACTTTGGAAGAAACCTTGAATACATGTCAGCTGATGTAAATGTTTTATTACGAATTATAATACTTCTTAACAATAATGTAATTTGTCATTCTAGTATTCGTTGTTTTTTTTAAAAAACAATGAAAAATGAACAAAGAATGCAAACTGTATTCTATATACTACATTGTGAAATTTGACACCGTGTGTCAGTTTTCGCTACGAATTCTTGTACTCTGGTTGATACGATATTAAAGCTAATTTTATGTAGTCATTAAGATGTACGTTTTTTATTCTGGATCTGAATTTTGCTTTTATCAGATTCTCCGCTGAAAAATATTTTCTGGAAAGTGAGTTAATCCAAACCAGGAGTTTAAATTTTAAAATAGTTTCTTTTACGAGTGGATATTTTTCTCATGTATAAGCAATAATAAATCAAACTGATAGTGACATTTTGGAAATATTGGTATCAACACAAATGGGTTTAAAATGAATGAAGTAACGAGCTGAATTTTACGAAAGCTGTCAAATCTAACTTTGAAACTATTAAATAGACGAGGAGATTTTTAGAATCTTTAATTTTTTTCAATTCTCTTACATTCCTTCTACAAATTTGTAAGGTGAAAAATTAATTTTGCACAGTGGTAACATTTTCAGAGATAATATTTATTCTCTAAGCCTCGTAATTTCTGGGTAATTGATCATTTTAGTTAGTTGACTGAATTTTACTCTTTATTTTAACGACTCGAATTAAGACCTTCGATGCAGCAAACAGTGCTCCTTTAATTAAGAGCCTTAGGATATCAAAAACCTTTTTTTTAAATCAAGTATTTTCTTTTAGTTTTTAAAGGTGGTGCTCATTTTTCTGATTCCAAAAATATATAACAAATATATTAATTGATAAAATTATTCCAAATTATGAAAAATAAAATTGTATAAAAAATTAAGCAAATGATTTAGCAAAATGATTTAGCAAATGTTTAGGAAAATTTTAAAATGATAGTTTTTCTTGTGTTTGATGTATGTAAATCTAAAACTCGCTATGTTTTTAATAACGCATATGTGTATGTTATTTTTTCAAGTGTGACAAAAATTCCTTACTTTGAACTTTAGCTTGCTGAAATGTTCTGAATCACATACTTGCATTCTAATGCGTTTTGTGCTGCATAAATATGTATTTTTTGCGTTTGCTTTCGTAAGAAATAGTTGTTTTTAGTCACATTTGATTGATATGTGTAATATTTTTTAACTGCTTTAAAAACCTGTAGTAGGCCAATCCAGACATATTCGACAATACATTTGCTAGTAATTAAAACATTAAATAAAATAGAGGAAAATATTACCTTAAATACTTAGAAAAGTGCTTAAATTTCCAATTTTTTTATACTTCTATACAGGATACAAATGCATGCAATGAACTAAATATGTTTTTTTTCTTTCTAAATAATGCCGAATTTTAAAAAAAAATATTTTTATATGGAAAAAGGAGAATAAATTTTCCAATACTACAAAGTTTTATAATTTTTCAACGAAACTAACTTTGCAGATATTTTATTAAAAAGAATATTCACCTGGTTTTGAGCATTGTTTTATATTCGTGTGTAAATTTTCTTGTTCATTTAAAAAATTTAAAACAACTATCACGTAAATAAAAAAATGTATTACGGGATCCATGTTCAAATAAAAAGAGAAAAAAACCTACTTTGAATTAAAGAAATTAATTTTGTATTAGAAAATAATTACGATATAAATATTAGATATAAAAAAATAAACATTATTAGAAATGTCAAAAGGTACATGTCATAAAAATAAGGAAAATCTTTTTTGGTATTTTTCTCTTCTAACCATGTCTTAGTACCTCAGAGAGGAAGGGAAGTTGTGAAATATTTGTAATAAACAACTTTAAAGGATACAATCATAGCAAGTTTCATTTTATTTACGAAAGAGATTATTGTTCAACTAATTAGCTTTTTACTACTATAAAAAGATTCAAAATCATATTTTTATGAAGTTATAAAATGCATTTCTATGTTATTTTTCCCCAACCATAACTGCTGAACTTTGAATTAGTCCAAAATATTTGTTTCTAAAATAAATGGAAAAAAATATTTCTCATCCTATATTCATTGCTTAAATTATAATTATAGAAACATTTATTACGTTGCTACCTTAATGATGACATCATTAAGGTAGCAACAAAATCATTGATATTTTTTAAAAGAACGAGTTAATATGCTTAGAAGAAGCAAAAATGTATACCTCAGTGAAACCATTAAATCAGCTACTTTGAGCTTTAACTTCAAAAATTCTTTTAGTGTTCACGGCGTGTGTTTCATGGAGCTTCATCAAACGACTGGCAGTAGTTCTGAAAAGTAACAAGGCATTGCGTGGCAAAAGTACTCATAAGAATCAAAACGCATTACTTCGCTCGTTCTGAAGCAACCCATCGTGATACAATGATAATGTGCCGCATCGACAGCAATAATGCTGCTTAACGCCTTGAGTAAAATAGTTCATCGGTTGGCTATTGAAAAGTGGAGCGTGACTGGAATTCAACTTTTCCTTTAGCCTCTTGGCACTTGCTAGATTGAGAAGGAACCAGATGTTCAAAGCGATTCGCATTAAAATACACTCATCGCGAGCCACGTGTGACATGCGAGCTACGGATTGGGCATATCTATTATAAGTCAGAAATTGAGTAGAAATAGTTTTCACGAGATATATGCTTTAATTTTACCTCTATTACAATTTCATTTGGGAGCAATATTACTCATTTATAATATACAGTAATATAGTGTACAATTATACACATTGCGTGATTATTATTTAATTAATGAAAGCAGCGAACCATATTGGATATTGTATAGAGAGAACATGAATTCCCTATTAAATTAGTTGTACCACCATTTGAAATAAGTTTAATGTTATTTTGATTTAATTTTAATTCTTTAATATTTATTCAGTTAGATTGTATTAACACTCTCATAATTTTTTTTGTTAAAGTTTTTTAATCTAGGATTATAATGATTCCGCGTGATTATTAAGAAATTAAGTTTATTATTTTAAAATTTTCTTACATTATTTTTATCTGTACTGTTTCTCTTTAAAGTTTTATTCCGCTCAATAATATAAACATGTAAATTAGAAGAATGGAACTTTAAAACCTCATTTCACCCTACCATCTTAGGCATAAGCCTAAATGAACATTGGCGCAAACGTGCAGAAATTAATTTTTACAGGTGGAGGAAAAAATATGTTGTGTACTTTAATTTGAAAAATGGCCAAATACGACAATTTATTAGTATCTAAACAATCACCATTTGATAGTAATAACAAAAATTAAGCATTATAAAAATTTAAAGTGCATATAATTAAAAGTGCTACACTGTTTCAGATAAAATATTAGATGGGGAATGAATTTTTACTGCCAATAACATTTATTTTTTTCATTTAGCCATCACTTCATAATAATTGTTTTTATATTTTTGTTAAGACAATATTTTGATCTCTCGTTACATAAATTTGATGACTTTTCAGAGAATCTATTAATATTCAAATTATTTTCGAGTGAATGAGCTTTTATTCCTATAAATGTATAACCTAGAAGCAGAATGGATTTATTTTTTGATACTTTTATTTCATATTAATAAGATTATAGTACTTCGAATACTTTTCCTGATTAATATTTTTAAAACCTACAAAATATTAATTTATTTCAGAATGGAAAACTTTATATATTGACTCAGACTTTATCAGTTCTTATTTCTGTTTATCATACAGGGAACTTAGATTTTTTTCATTGTTGAAATCGGGATAACATTGTAATTAGGTAAAGTACGCAGAATATTTTAAATGAGTATATTACTATAAATTTTCAGCAAATATTACTTTAATATATATATGCAAGTGTTTAAATTTTTTTCAAGATATATAGCAGCTATATATCTAGAATTTTTATAACAATTTAAATTATAGTCCGTTTCAAAGAAAGAACGATCTGACAATATATTTTAAATCATTTTTCTCAACTAGCAACTCAATTTGAAATGCGATATTAAATAAACAAATTTAAATTAAAATTAAATCACAAATATATGGATACTTAGAGAACTTGCATAAAATAAATATCTACTGTAAAATGCTATACATATGGCAAAGTAAACACATCTCGCATTTAAAATGATACAACGAGAAAACAGTATCATTTTAAATGCTAAAGAAAAACAGTAGCAAAATCTTTTTTATCGTACATATTAAGGAACGGAAGACATTTACAGGTACTATGTGGTACACAACACACAGGATACAGAATTCAGAGCTTCCTCAACTGCAACAACTGTAATTTGAGTAGGTATTTTAACTTCATAAAATTTCTAGATAGAGAGAGATGGATCACACAACTTTAGAAAAACTTTTTTTTTTATTTACAACTTTATTCGTATGTTAACAAGGCGTTTTCGAATTTTCACATATAGCTAATGCATACTTTATAGCAGAGGTTGGCAATCTAGATCACGTTGCCACAATAGCACTCTGCACTGCTCTATAAATTTGTTAATTTTTGAATGAACTGATATTGATAAATTTGTAATGAACCCTTTTTTAAATAAATGTCTTCAGAATTATGGACCTTAATGGAATTACGAAAAAATCTGAAAGATAACTAAAGATAAATTTACAGCTGTTTGTAAATTATTAAATGCCATTACTGGAGAGATTTAATTGTTTGAAGAGAGAAAATTGCACGTGTTCTACTTTCCGCTTTTGGTTCTACACATTTCAGTAAAAAAAAATCCCCAAATGAAAAATGCTTCGAATCCACAAAGAAATTGTTTAACAACTGAATGCTCAAAATCGTGCCCTGTTGAAAGTCACACATTATACCCCTGATGTTGTTATTGTTTCTAATGCCACCTGCCTGACCGTGTCAGATCAAGGCCCATGAAATTCATCGTGGCAAGGGGCTAGGTATACGCTTGTCGTTAGCTTTTAGCTTTGAGCCCCATGCAGGTGTCAGTACAATTTGGCTCGGTTAATACACGATAGATGGTGACATCATCTAGCTCCACCTAAATAATTTAGGCATGGAACTGGAGGGGAGGTAAATATTCTCCCGCCCTCTGCACTCATGATTGCTGCTACGAATTCCCACAAGACTTTCGGACCCACTGATTTAACGAGCACGTGGTCCGTGTATACTCGGAGAGTATTTGTAACATCGGGTGTCGAACTCAGGCCTTCCGGTCTAGTGTCCGATGTTCTAACCACTAGGCTACTTACGTCCCTCATATACCCCTGAGATATGGAAGCACTAGGTTCGCATTAAAATTTTTATTTAAAAATAATATAGGGAAATACTTCTATTTTATGTTGTCTGTTTCTAATTTTAATAAATAGATTTAAAAGTACATAATATTTGTACAATTTTAACTTTTTTTTATTTGTGTTGAAAAAATAGTTGTATTTTGTGCTATTTAATTTCACGTTATAGAAATATCCTTAAATAATGCAAAATTATGTATATTAAAACTGCAAATATATATCTCTAATATTGACCTCTATTCTGTAAATTCTGTATGCATTATCGCAGAAGTCGAAATGGTTTCAAAAAGGTCCTATTGTGGGGCACGCTGAATCATATTGGTAGATTGGTCTGGTAAGCCACAGCTAAAAGAATGCCGACCCCTCCGTTATAGTATCTTCATCGGGTATGCTCCTTTCAAATGATCACGTAACATCTAAGATCCCTAAGATAAGCAAACAAAAGTTCGCTTTCTCTTTTTCGCACCTTCCTTGCTCGTCTATCACTACCAGAGAAGGCCTCATTAGGTCAACAATCTGTTTGGTGCATTATGCTAAGACTTAAGTGGAGGGGCTATAAATCGCCAATTCACTCCGACGTATAATGCACAATTTAGGATGTATCATAATCCCAATAGTGAACTATCATTTCCACACATGTGTAACAGGATCACGTGTCAAATGAAACGAATGAATGATCTTTGCAGATGACAAAGGTGTGAACTATCTATCGCTCGCTTTGAAAGAAGAAGCCGTACAGTTCGTCTTTTTGCCTGAGGTGCCCTAAAACATAAAAAGTAGTAGAAACCCACTGGTCAACTAAGGATCAACATTACCGTACAGAATCAGATAGACATAGACAAATACGTTTGATAGAAAAATACGAATTACACGATGGGTGACATATAAATAACCGATCCGTTATGTGTACGTCATTTCATATGACTTAAACTCTACGCCAAAGTATAAGGGCAGATATCTTCTCTCAGATCCTCCTAGAGGTGTGGGAGAAAGTGAAGGATCGCTAGCCATGTTATTTAACCAATCTATTTATTGAACTCACAAATTATCAACAGACAGAATTCTATAAATACAAACTAGAAGAGATGCCTCCGAATCGAGCAATATGAGAGTCAATAGCGAGGCACACGAATTACGAGAAGACTTTTAAATATCAATCCTTCTTTATCATGATCAATCCACTTCTCTAAATATCTGAGTTATAATTTATCTATGGTGACCAATCATCACCTTAATACCTCCAACTATCTTAACTCTGAAACGCGCTATAAAATATAATAATACCTCATCGGTAGCAATCTCTCCTTCTAGTCAGATTCTCTATATCGCAATATATTTCTAGATTAAAAACCTAGACCTAATCTGCATAATCACGGTTGCTTCTTCAGAGCATTCACTGGGAGAAAACTCGAATTAATAGACTAAAGATTTCCCGAGAGGATTAAAGAAAGGACTTCAAACCCTCACAAAACTTACTAGAAAATTTAAAATCCCAATCTTATATGACCAAATGATCTTACTAGGTGACAGACCTAGAAAACGTGCTGGCTTCAGAACATCGGTCGAAGATTAATTTCGAGAAAAAACAAGTAAAATATAGTCATGTATTGTATTGGTGAAAAGTGACGATTCAGAGTCCTCGAAGATAAGTGGTAGCTGGAAATTTGAATACGTTTAAAAGTAAAAGTTTAATTCATGATCCTTATCATTTATATGCATTGGTTTAAAGACGAACTATAAATAAATCAAATATAAATAATACTAGTTAAACAAAGAGAATCAGTGATTTACTTAAATAACTTTTACTTTTGGTTAATTCTAAGCTGGATGAATTTTTCTTATTAATTAATAAAACGTCCATTGTGATTTTTGATTTATCTTATTATTTAACGTCTGTTGTTAAATGCAAAATGTTTTATTCGGAAAGATATTACAAGTAGTATCAAATAATTATTCTTTAAATCGTCATATAAATTAAAGGAGGCTGATTTTGAAAGAAAGGTTTAATAATATATTAATGCACTTAACAATCATTAAATCATCAATCATGTCTGCATGATGAGATAACAAACTGTGTCATGTTTATCTGGTTAAAAAGGTCATTAAAATATTGACCAATTCACCTCTTGGCAAGTTAAAATAATCTACTTCATTGAATGTGAAAGTATTCATCGGCTTAATATAATATTAATAAATGCTTTTTTTATATAAATTTCAAATATCTTTAGATAATTTAGAATTCTTAAAAAAAATCCCTTAACCAACTAGTCATGAACTAATATTTTAAAAACCTAATTCGTAATTTAAACTTCTGCAATGTTTAAAAGGTCCTTTATAAATGAAATTTTGTTTATGTGAATTTTTCAGTAAATTATTTTATTCAAAATTTATTCTGGTAGAAAAAGAAGTTTTTATTTAAATAAATATCTTCAAATTTGAATTTTCTGTTTTGTGCTTGAAGTTGAAGTTCTAAAGAAATATGAAATAATTATTTTTGTGATTTGAATTTTTCTTTCTTCATTGATTTATTGCTCAATAAATGTTCTTAGAGAAGAGGTTGTGTTCGATAAAGATATACACTCTCTTCTCTCTCTCTCTCTCTCTTCTCTCTCTCTCTCTCTCTCTCTCTCTCTCTCTTCTCTCTCTCTTCTCTCTCTTCTCTCTCTCTATCTCTAGAGTGTATTAGATAATTTTTATCTTTATTTTTATATAAAAAGTGATGTTTTAATTTTATAGAATTTGAACGCTAATTGGAAACTTTATTGAGTTGACTTTATTTCATTGTAGAACCTCAGTCTCAAGTTCCACCCAGGTTGACTCATGTTGCTCGACATATATCTTCGAATCAAGGTGAAACAGTTTTGATTCCATGCGTGGCCCAAGGTCATCCAGCTCCTATGTACAGGTAATTTATTTATACAATAAATATATTAAATTAAATTTTGTTCAAACAAAAATGAGACTGTTATATTAGAAAAAAAAGTAATGATTATAAATTTTTTGTTGCTTACTGAATCCATTTAAAGTAGTTGAATGATTAAAATTTATATGAATTTCGAAATAAGAGAGTAAAAACAATGGAATAATGGAATAGAATAAAAATTACTCACAAATCTGAGATCAAGGATTCGGCATATTGGGCAAGACATCTGCTACGATTGGATACTTCACCATGGCAACGGCCAAGCCCAAACTCGTTTTCTTCGTCACTAGCTACCTGGCCAAATTTAACCTGGCAGTAAGTACTCTTCCATCCACACTACAATACCAATTTTACTCCCTCAGACTTCTTTTTGTTAGACTGTCTTGGAATTTCCAATGAAAAGACATCAGTTCATAACAATTGACGATGTGTCAGCCGTTTGTAGAACGGCTTTAAAGGCAATTTATGAATAGGCTTTTCAGAACACTTTTGCAGCTCGGAAATAGGGATTGCAATACCGGTATACTAAAATACTGAATACCGGTATTTTGAGCCATTTGTGTAAATTTGTAATACTGATATTCACAAGTTTAAGTACCATTTTTTTTTTGGTATTTACTAGAAATTTTTTAAATTGTCTCCACTATGTGTTCAGGGATCGCCCACATAGCAAAATAATATACGTTTTTGTTTTTATGTCTCCCTAACGTTTGAATATATATAGACTGTGAATATACAAAATTGCATCGTAGAATCAAGAAAAGAGATAAAATATGTGAATCATCCAAGGAGGCTAACCAAAATTATCCTGTGGTAGTTCAAAGCGATACTGTTCACACACAGGATTCATATTCGTATTTTGAAAACAAGGTTGTAGCTGTGAAGAAAGTGCGTAATATTTCGATACTTTTCAAATTGATGAGTTTATTATTCACATTGTGTTTGCATGCCATACCTTAGGGTTTAAAATATTTTTCAGATTTATTATATATACACTCATAAATAATAACCCATAATAATGAATAAGTATAACTTTAAAGATTATTAAGAATCAGTTGATAATGCTTCGGTTTGGTTTCATTATTTATATGTTGAAAACCACGGACCACAGTGATATTTAGACGTTTTTGTGATTTAAATAAATAAGATGTTCCTTTATTTTTATTTTTCTGTGATTCTTTATATACTAATATAGTTTATAAGTTACACATTATTATTTGCGATACTTACATTCTCAAATAAAACTGAAAAATAAAGCAAAAAACACCTATGTTTTCTTTTTTTTCTAAAATTTCTACTACGGGTATTAAAAAGGTATCCCGGTATTAAGACCGAAAAAAATACCGAATACCGGTATTGAACTTTTAGTCCGATATTGCAATCCCTATTCGGAAATCACTCTGGCAAAAATGTATCGACGTAGGAGGAGGCTATATTAAAGAATTCAAATTTCTTGTAACAATTTCGTCAGTAAATAGTTCTTTATTGACTCGATGATATTAATTCCAGTACGATACTTTCCAGACAGACATTGTACACATTGGAGTTTAAAGATAAGTGAATTTTTACTTTGTGTGGATTGTCTCTAGAATTACTGTGCAGATTTTCACAATATGGATTCGTACATGTTTATGTAACGCAAAAGCTTCATCTAAGTATACCCTCATGATGATGTGTACAGTTCATCATTGCAAGAAAGTCTAAATTAGAGGCTTCAAGACGTCATTACATTTACAGTGTAAATATTTAAAGGAAATGAAATATAAAAATCATCATGTGGTAGTCAATCTCGCTCCTTTTGCAACGTTGTTTTAGCCCTTGAATGAACTAAGGAAGGAAAGATTGAGTTGTAAATGTCATCAAAGAACATCCCGAATATTCTCTACATAATTAGGTCTGGAGATCAGACTGACCAATCTCACCAGAAAATATCGTCACTGTCAAAACCTTCAGGTCATATGAATCCTATAAGATGGCAATTGCCATCTGAGTGCCCTTTTATAAGACCTCCACTTCCAAAGATTACCACGATAGACGAGTGGTCATGGGTGAGAGCAGTTACCAGCAGTGTTTCTAGCGGATCATGAATTCGAATCCAACAGACACGCCCCGTAGAACAGCTAATGCATGTTAAATATATTTAGTCTTGAAGTCCTCACATGTGCATCGTGAGGAAATTTTAGCATAAGGTGACAGCTCAGGTATCATCTAAGAAAGTGGTTTCGAGATCCAATGGCAATAACCTTTATAAAGCTTTTGAGTGAGATGTCAGTATACAGTCATTAAATCAAATATCGTCCTCTTATTCGGAAAATGGTAGAAAAAGTTCTGATTCCCTCCAGATGAAGATATATCGTGAATCAATTGTTAAATGTAATTTCGTCTCATATGTGAATAGAACGGTCACCTATTCATCCTTGGTCTAATATTGATATTCTATGAGTCATGCTAAATATGACTTTTTGCTGGCAGAAGTAAGCAGAATGTGAAAAGGTCATTTTGAAAACATAACTCTTTAATGTAGGCTTCTAGAAGTAGTTACTCTTGAAATTTATGCTCCGAGGAGGGCACAAAATTTATATTCGGTTAAGTTATTTTACTCCTGTTATCCTCACTGTAATTACAAATATAAATTTCCATTGGTCTTCATTAATGTTGGATGAATTTTCCCATATCTCTAAGGGTAACTCTAAGGATGTATCAGATCGTATTAAACTGCCAGCATAGCGTTTAGACAAAGCTGAACATTTCTAGTAATCTCCTAAAGACTTTCGTGTATCAAAACTCCCACGATTTACTATCTCATTCAGTTATTCAAACGCTGATGGTTACACATTTTTAATTGTTTGTCTATTAATGATAACGAATGTTTCGAAAAATACATTGTCATGCTGTACGAAAGAACGAAACGCAGAAATTAGCAATAATGTTTAAAATAAGAATTCTCTTTGAATGCATAACACTTATATAATTATGAAGTAGTTAGCTAAAAATAAATAAAAATAACGGATTTGTTTCGAGCTAAAAGTTTAAATTTTAAATTACCCTCACCAATAGTCAAATATATACTTACTTTTTTCACATGCATTATTCACATTAATTGTAACTTTTCTTAGAAAATCTTCTCACCGTATATTCTGACTGATTAACTATTGTATTTTATTATTAATTCAAGTAATTTAAAGGAAAATCTTTTAACTGTTGATTATTATTTGTTAATGAATTCATTAATAGTTAGTAAATGGATTAATATTACTTATTAATATTAATAATAGTTTATGAATTTGAGTCTTTGTCCGCTTCTACTGGCCTTTCTGAAAGTTTGATGCATCTTTAACATCAAAACTCAGAACCAAATTTTAATTCCAAAGATTTTTAAATCTTAAACAATGAAATAATTTTTAAAACATTCGCCTCCAAATGAATATTTATGGCAGTTTATCCTGATATTATAATCAATAACTATTAATTCATGAATAGTAAAGATAAGCTAATTAATAGTATGAAAATACGCATTTTAAGCAAGGAAATATCTGGAAAGAATCGTACATTGTTTCCTTAAATTATAAAATAAAATGCAAAGCTATATGTAAATATAAAATATTACAATATTAAAAATAAAATTATATTTTGTTAAAATGGTATATCTTGTACATAAAAATCAAATTCTGAAAAATCATAATTTTTTACTAGGGTAATGAAAATGCTAAGTTGAATGCAATTAAGAAAAACAAATGCTATCTTTATTCTTTGAAAATAATGACATGAGACAAATATTTTTATGATTATTTATTTAGAAAAATATTAATAATGATAATGTATTGATTGAAATATTCCATATGAAGTCAAAATCGAATTTTTATATGCACATTTTCATTAGAATTTGCGAAAATTTTGATAAACGCTTGTTACTTAATTAAGCAAATGTTTTTAACAATAATTAAATGAATCTTTTGCGTAATCCAGAAACACTCCAGACGCCTCATAGAAAAGAAAAGGAAAACACTGGCAGAAATAAATGAATTGAAAATGAAATTTAGAAATGCGTTTAACGGTAATTCAAAATAAAAGTCAACAAAGTTAAGGTTTTGGTATTTTTTTAAACAAAAAAATTATCCTTTTAAAAGAAATTACGATTTATTTCCTGAAACTAATTAGTCTTTTATATTTAAAACCTCCATTTTGGTCTCAAGCATTATAAAAGCTATAGATTTTATATTACTTCACGGTTGCTGTTTTCTCCGTCTACTATTTTTCCATTTTACCGAAAATATACTCTTAAAAAGAAAAGTGTCTGGTGTTTTTATGGGACTTGGATGGTGAAAAAAAAATGTGAAAAAAATGTGATATTCACTTTCATTAGGCTAAACGACAGCGGAAGTATTTCGCAGTTTCCTAATTACCATACGAATGACTATAATACCTCATGGGAGTGAAGGAATTTTCCCTTTCCCTTTCAGCTGATCGTGCAGGACATTTACAAAACAAATGATGTTTATATTAGCTCAGAAGCAGTAATGGAGTTTTCTTGTTGGTAAATAAAGGTAAAAGATGTCGTTTTTCACCATTAGGTTTACTTCTATTTCGTAAAAGGTGTGTTTTGTAGCTTGCAGTTCAATGTTAGGTTCAGAAACAACGTGAACTTTTTAAGAAAAGAAGTGGAAGGGTTGTCATAACGATTGTGTGGAGAGACAAAAGAAGATATTTATTGCATATAATATCAATATATTCATTTAGGTATGTATTGACATATATTTTTTTCCGGTAAACTTTTCACTGAATTTGGAAGAGAAAAGAGTATATAATAAGAGTCTCGAATACCTATTTCCAGTAAGTTTAAATCTTCAGAAACAACAACTCATAAAAAGGTATAGATTGAAAAGAAATTAATCTACCAAAGAATCATTTGGATTTTAAAAGAGATCGTATTCCAGAAATTAATCAAAATAGCGCCAAAATGTAATTCTATAAAATATAAATGTTACCGTTAACGATCGAAAACTTTCTAATACAGAGGTTAACTGATTTGCACTGTTAAAATGCGGAGTCAAGCAATTTCCCGCATTTTAACTAGACAATCTTAACATTAGCGTTTTCCGTATTGCCAAAGCTCAAATGTATGTTTGTCTAGTTTCCTTTCTGTTAATGGTTTAATTGAACGTTCACTAATCCCTGAATAATTTATCCTAAACATTTAGAAACAGAGTGGCAGATACAGCAAATATTCGATAAATAATACAATAAATAGATTAATTATAATTGATTAATTACCAAATTCATTTATTGTTTGTAGTTTTTCAATTGATTGATGATTGGTTCTATCAACTAATTTGTTGTTTGTTTGATGGTATCCACGTGATTCTTTAGATATCGAAAAATAAATAAATAACGTTATGTCAATTTTCTTAGCTGGAATAACATTTTAAACTGTCTCATTCTTTGTAATTTAGTTTTTCAATTGATTGATAATTGATTCTATTAACTAAAATTTTGATTGTTCAAATATATTGACTTGATTATTAACATATAAAAAGATAAATAAACAACGTTTAATTTCAACGTACAGAAACATTGTCTTATCTAATTTTCACTTTATCGAGTGTGTAGTAGGTAATGTGCAGATTATCGTACTAATTTGCAATATACTAACATAATTCGAGAAATGAAACAGTTATCCGTACTTTAACAGATCATCCCTGTTAATGTACTGATTACCCAGCTAAAATCTGCAGATTAACTAAATACAGATTAACGATAACATAAGCACTCGAAATAACTTTGTTCTCCAGAAAAAAAGTATATTTTGGAATTTCTTTATAATCTCTTTTGAGTAGTATTAATTATGCTCAAATTTTATTCGTTTCGAGAAATGATTTCCCTTCTTAAGAAATAATGCTACCCGAACTAGACAATATTCTTTCGGAGCAGATTTATTTTGTCCGTAAATAAGTTTATTACATCAGTAAAATATTTTTCTTTCCTTATGGTTAGTTTAAGGAATCATTGATAATGAGATTACGTATGGTTTCATCTAGAAAATAAAAAGAAATAATGATAAAAATACATTTTTATTTTATTTTCTTTCTGTACGGAATGGTTGACAAAATAACTACCGGAGCTTTCTGGAGCAAAAACAAGATTGATAAATTTTTATTGTAGTTGGTGTTCTGTTTTCAAAACTTTTTCGCTCTTTTTATTTCTCCCATCGTGGCATTGAAGTCACGAATGCTGCTTTTGCAGCAAATATAAATTTTACTTTAGAATGGGTAAAATTTCGTTTGTTTGTTTTTTACATATATATTCCTTTATAAAAATGTTATTTTTGCTTCAGTTAGTATTGTGTTTCCGTTGTCCTTCAAATACAAAAGCAAATTCTTTGTAACACTTGTTAAGTAATTTGGGATCTCTCTCTCTCTTTATATATATATGTATATATATATGGATTTTAGAAAATATTGTCTAAGTACATAGAAAATTAATCATCTTAAAAAGTTGTCATTTTTAACATCATATTTGAAAATATTATAATTCTATAAATTAATTTTATTTATCTATCTGTTCTAAATTGTGCTTTTATTTCTCAATAAATGGAAGCGTCATAGTCTATCAAATAAATTATTGCTACATCATTAAGAAAAGAAATTAATTTAACATCTTGAGCTTATATAATAAATCCGAATTTGTGTACTAACATAGTTACATGCTATAGAATATTGCATATGTACTTCATAAAATTTGGATATTATTTAAAGATGCAAAAAAATAGCTTATACGGTGAAGTCTAAAATATATGCATAATATATAGTATTATGCAAGATTATTAACTCCTCTCTTTCAATTAAATATTTTCCCGATATTATATTTTTAATTTCATAGGCGCGGCACCTACAAAGTAAAAGGAAAAAAGTGCGTGTGTTTTTTTAGTTTAATTTAATTAATTTTTTTGAAATTTAAGCCAAATATGTTATTTTAGTATTTATAACTTTATAAATAATATGGCTTCAAAGCGTGTTATAGCTTCTGTAGCGTGACCGCACTCTACCTGCAACATTTTATATTTCTTCTTGCATTACATGCCTTTTAATGCCTTCGCATACGTAATATTTGAACCTACTTGGAAAAAATAACTTCGCAGCGAGAGAGTTAAGCAAGTTTGGGAACATGTTACGACTCCGCCCATTTATTTGTAAGTTTGTAAATGAGGCGTGGTGTACTACTTCATTACACCTTCACTTTTTTTTCGCCACCCACTTATTTGCTTATTGGTCCTTTGTGCACCAAATAGGTCTTCTTAAAAACGCTATGGTGTGAATATTGCAGAAAAAACTTGACATCACGAAAAACTGTATTGAAAAATCGAATTTACCAACAAAGACATTTGAAATATTTTATAATCATTTTTTTACACTGAATATAAAGAAAAAATAAGCAGTTTATTTGCAATCACGCTACACTCAATTTTACACAGTCAGTTTAAAAGTGTTATAAGTACCCAGAATAATAAATTTTTTTTCTCTTTCTGAAGTTTTTCTTTTGATTTTTATAAAAAATAGTTAAAATTACTTTGTAAAGAATGTATAAAATAAATAAATCTCGTTTTTTGTTTGAACATGATGTAATTGTAAAATAGTACATTACTATTTAATATTAAAATCCTAGGAAAAATTTAAAAAATAATGTTAAAAATAGCCACGTCCAATTTAAGACAAACAAATAACTTTTTTGGACACTCCGCATCAATATGATTGATGTGTGATTATATGTACTTGTAATTTGCTAAAAGAATTTTTTTTGAAAAAAATAAGTAAAAACATACTCTAAAAAAAGGAGTGCAGTAAAGTCTTTTTCTTTGTTTGTTTTTTTTAGTAGAACGACATAAAATTAAGGTAATTTTTTTTAAAAAAATTATATAAAAAATTTAGAAAAAGTAAAGAAATCAATTAGTAAAAGATGTTTGCATTGATCAATAAGAAAAATGTATATTGAATATTAAGTAATTATTTTTAAAGGACATCAGTGCAATTAAATTAATATAATATTTTTCAACATAAAACACAAATTATGAGCACATATATCAAGAATATATTGTCCCCATAGATAAGTTTAAAAATTAAAACTGCATTGAATTTAAAACTATCACAAATAACATTTTCCTGTATTTGAATCAACCGTATTTACTCCAATATTGAGCTTCCTTTGCAAATGTGTAACATATTTATATAAAACTTATTCAGCTGATGTACACATAGCGTATTTTAAGAGTGAAATTGCTCTGAAACTTAATATCATTCAAGTTTTCCTATACATTAACGTAAAATTACCTCTGTATCAGCAACAAAGGAAAAAAAGTTAGTGTTTTAATTAGTTTATTCTCATTTGCTTACAAGCGATACACTTAGTCTCAAATTATTCTTACAATGCTAGTATTAATATTACATCAAAGTGTTTACTCAGATTTAATGGTCTTGCTCACACACAATTGTGAGATTTCGGTTAACCTACTTTGATATATAAATACTTAATAACGTTTTCATGTCTCGCTAATGTGTACTTTGTATAAGACTCTTAAATACTGTAATTGCCACTATTTTGAACAATTATGTTGCTCTGTTGTTGTAAGGATTGATTTCTAAATAAATGTTGAAATGACTTGTTATATGATACCTAACATTACTTCCATTATGAATTATAATTGCTGACTCTCATTGCAATATTTAAAAACGTTTGTGTATCCAGGTATTGTATACAGTGGTTAAGTAGTTAGAATTATAGCACGTAGAAAATTAGAATTGAGGAAGTTAACAGTCAAAATTATTGTACAAAACTGCTTTTGATATAAATATGAAGGAATTAAAGTGTGTTTTTTAGTATACTTTAACTTCTATAAATTATTTTTATTTGCAAAACTGTTAAGGAAAATAAAGCTATTTTTTATGCACACTTTTATATCCAAGCTATAAAAATGTAGCTTCAGAATAATCTATAAACGCATTCGGATAGGTCGAGTTTTTTTTCCCCTCATTTTTTTGTTTTTGTTTTCAGGATTTCAAAACATACCTATGAGGGAAAGATGTTCTACGGTCAATGGTGCTCACATTGGGATCCTGGACTACGAGCTTCCCAATAGCCCTTGATTTTTTTACAATTGATTATAATTCTATATATATAGCATGCAAACTTTGATTAAGTATTTGTAATTTATAATTAATTCTACTAATTAAAGCTAATTATTTCTTCAAAAATTAATTTTTTATTGTTTTTTTCTCGAAAATCGACAAAATCAAATGATTATGTCGGGCGGTGTTTTGGAGAATGATACGAGAATGGTGGGCTTTAGACCCTGGACCCCCACCCCCCTCCTTGAAAAATTCCTGTGTTATCTACTGTCTACGGTATAAAGAAGAAAAAAAAGAAAATAGTTAATTTTTATGTTAAATACTGCCATAAAGTTCAGGTATTTAACTTTTTATGGTAAAATGTCAAGGAAGTTTTTATTAAAGTGGAAGAGCATTTTAAATTTTTTTAAATATTTATTGTGAGGAGAGGACGCATATTAAATAGTTACAAGAATAAAAAAACAAGGTGAATTTCACAGCTTATTTAGTATTAAATTTTAAGAAAATAAAAACCTAATGTCAAAATTACAGCGCTTAATTTCAAATAGTTTGGATAAGATTGCGGGAATTGATGGTTCTGGGAAAGCGAGCTCAGATACGAAATGCTGAAATGTTCACTGTACTACTCACTACTCAGTAATCACCAAACAGTAATCAACGCTTTTCAATCGTAGATAAATAATTATTTTAGGTCCAAGATCATCTAACCAAAACTTTTCCAATTTTTTTCCCTTTGAAAACTCATCCTCCTTGTGGTAATATTAATTTTTAAAATATATTTTTGATTGTTTTTCTCCTTATCTTCTTAGAATAAAAGATTTCAGCATAGGCATATATCAATTCACAATATTTATCTCCCTCCATATAATTGTGATTCACCATAATACACTTACTAACATCATGTACTTCCTTATCTCTAGAAATATTTAAAACTAGTAATATTATTTATCAAAATTTTTTTTAAAAAAAATTTAATTCCCATTAGAGAATAATGTTGTATATGTTTACGCCTAATGGAATGGCGTGTATGATATCTGTCTCCGAACATGTTACTCCAGTTTTCTTCAATCATTCATTTCAATTTAAAAGAACTACAGTTTTGCTGACATTATCATTATTCTGTTTTAATATTGCATATCTTTCTTTCTATTTAGTTACAATAAATCTTTATTTTTTCACAGTATTAATGACAAATCATTTATATATATCCGCTACCAGGAATCCAAAATAATAATCCTGCATTAAAATAATGCCTACGATGGTATTAATATATATTAAGGTATCCGATAATCCTACAATTGTGAATTTTGCCAAAAACTGACAATCTCTTTATAATTTTAATTTTATAGACTATCCTATTAGCTTTATAAAAATACAAAGTTTATTATTTTCTGTTCACTAGAACAAAAACTGCAAGTGTTTTAGTGAAAGCAGATGCCACTACCTTAAGCAAAATGTAATATTTTAAAACCGTTCTACTCGAAATGTGTTTTTCTTTCTTTTTTTTTTTAATGCTCAAACAGAAACAGCAATTGCTAAAAAAATTTTGAAAATAATTAACTGATTTTTTTTTTAGTGTATGTTCTGTATAATAGGTGAAGTGTTTTAACCTTCAGATTTATCAATCACTGTTTTATTACAAATTTTACAGTCCCTTATGTGAATATAATCACTGTTTTTATAAACTATTTCATATAATAACTAAAATAAAGTGCTCTAGTTTTTTGTAAATATTAAAATATCTCTTATCGTGAAGGTCATTTTAAAAATGAATAACATAGCAACACATCGGAGAATTGAAAAATTGAAAATTTGTTCATAAATTTTTGGTACAGAATGGGCTTTGTTATAAATGTTTACCAATTTTTTCCCACAATTTAGTAATAATAATTTATTTTTATCTTCTTAATTTTAGCATACTTTTCTTAAAATGTACTAAATAAAACTAAAAACCACAAAAAAATCCCCATATCTCCATTCTTTTAAAAAAAAGTTGTTGCAAGTAGTCGGATACCTTAATAAATATAAAAATAATAATAGTAATATTTTTGATATTATAAATTCTGTTCTTACTCTTTTACTTCATTTAGTGCTTAGTTTTTAAAAAAATTACATAATCTTATATTAAATATAAGATTTACTCTAAGGAAATAATTGCTTTTTATTTTGCGTTAATAACGGAGTCTACAGGAAAGTTCAAATCTGAGATCTAAATTAAATATCTTTTTTTTTGGTTAAAAATAAATTTTATCTGTCTTTCTCTTCATATCCCCCCAAAGACACTGTGGAATCGATACAATTCACAGTTTTTCTGACAACCACTTTATTTATATTGAAATATCTTCCTACAGATGGAGTCGAAGAACTTCTGGTCAAACTCTTGACATATCTCCTTCTGACGAGAGACGTCACATGATAAACGGGACCCTTATCCTTCGTCGTGTCAGTGCCCAAGATGGGGGTTTTTACGTATGTGTTGCCAAGAGCGAAGCCGGAGAAGTGCGTTCTGAAACCCAGCTGACAGTCAGAGGTGAGAGGCTTTTTCAATTTACTTTTGAATCGATCTGAATTTACTCGAGACAGGTTATGAAATTGAACGTGAATATCTGCGCTTTTTACCAATATCTACTCTCTCTCCCTCTGCCTTTTACTTTTGATACAGTAATTTTTAAAGAAATGAATAGAGAAGTAGAATTATGTTGTTCGCTGAAAAATAGGATGGAAGGAATTCCGCACAAAATTTTTATTTGTTGCTTGATCTATTACGATTGTTACCTTTCAGAGCACAGAATAAAGATAACAGGAAAATGATAGGCAATATATTCTTCAAAATAAATCATATAAAATTTATTTTTCTTTTATTTTGAACTTTTTCGTTGGGAAAGGAAATGTGTTTTTCTATTTTCATTCTGTATATGCGATTCAGTTGAAAAACCTAAATTTCTGACATTTGCAGGGCTGTAATTTTCGCATGGTGACAAGAATAAAGTCTAAAATAAACATCATTTCATGCTTATTATTTTTGATTATACAATATCAATAATTTCGTAAAATATCTAAGAGTTTAATATGCCTCTGGAAAGTTGGGAGACTGTGGTGTAAATTTTCCGCAAGTCGTATGATTAATTTAATATTCAAATTGAATGGAACTTTTTATTTAAAAAACATCTAAATTAAATATTTAGTACAAATATAGTGTAAAAATGCTATTAAAAGTAAAGAAATCATGTTTGATTAAAAAATAATTTTTTACACATGATAATGCATACTCAATATCTGAATAAAATCAATGTTTAATGGGAAATTTAAATCGTGATTTCCCCTCTCTCGCATAAAAATACTAAGCAGCTTTTATAGAAAAATGTAATCTTTAACACAGCAACATATTGAAAAATGAAAAATCTAGTCAATAATAGCAGTAGCGTATATATTTTAACTGTTTTCTTTTTTCAAACAAAAATAACACCGTTATGATGAATGGGTAAAATTACATTATTTTTTCAATACTGATAAGCTAAAACGAAGAAGCGATTAAGAGTAATCCATTTTTTTCTGGTATATAAAGTTTCTTTAAGCAATTTAATGCTTATCACAAATAAAGTGCTTTATAAGTTTACTTGTCTTTAAATTGGTCTACTTTAGTTTCATAAGTAAATTGATGGACTATTGATCTTAATGATGTTAAAATGAAATTGATTCATCTGCACTTACAGCTAGTAACTTAATTTCATATAATTTGAGTTATTTACACTGCACATTTTTTTCTGGTATATAAAGTTTCTTTAAGCAATTTAATGCTTATAAAAAATAAAGTGCTTTATAAGTTTACTTGTCTTTAAATTGGTCTACTTTAGTTTCATAAGTAAATTGATGGACTATTGATCTTAATGATGTTAAAATGAAATTGATTCATCTGCACTTACAGCTAGCAACTTAATTTCATATAAGTTGAGTTAACAATTTTCTAACATCATAATTAACACCATACTAGTTATACATTATTTCATAACTTTAAAGTCTGCATACATGAAGATCATGAACAAGTTTTCAAGAACTGAGTATTCCATCTATCTAATTAAACTTAAATGACAAGAAATCTATACGACCCCAAGCGTATGAATCAATTTTACATCAATTTCAATTCAAAGTTATTTGAAAATATTTAAAGCTTTTAAAGTAGTTTTGCTTGTTCTGTAAAAAAAAGAAAGACACTAATAATGAATTATGTATTTAATAATAAGTATGATTCTAATTAAATATTTTTTAAGGGAAGTGGTATTAAACGTTTCTTAAACTAAAAATAATAAGTCTACCGTAAGTTCATCTGGTTTTATTATGAATTGTGTTTCAGTTTAATATACATTTAAAAATAATTTATTTAGAAAGTTTAATGAGATCGAATCTTATTGTTCAACAGTCAGGATCATCTATGTGAATGATACTTGTCCAATACAATGAGGTATTCATGAGCTTTTCAGATATCAAACAGTTTGGGAAAGTCACATGTCTTTGAAGACTTGCTGTTTACGTCCCTCCAATTTTTGCATAAAGAAGGACTCGTTTAGCATCGTTCAGATGGCATTGTTAAAAGAGAAGGTTTCATTGAGAAAACATTTTATTCACATAGGAATATAACTATAAATAACCAAAACTTCAGTTTAATAACTGATTCTAGACGTATCTTTTACTGTGAGGAGGAGATGAAGTGCATAAAATTTCTTCAGGCTCAAAATTCTTTAGCATGGTGAGGAAATTTGGAGAGTGGTTTACTGAACTTAAGTATCATCCAAATCACCTGAACATAGTCCAAAGTTACGAGTTTCGTCACTGATAATGCTTATGTTGCTTTGAAATCAAACCTTGAATTTAAAAAAAAAATTATGGATTAAAGCTCGTCCAGACAAAGCTCATCCATCTGACAAACTTCTGAAAAGTGAGCACATTCGCCAAAAGTGATTAGTCGGTTTCATGCTGAGATGTTAACCATATAAAACAGGGGTTCTTAAACGTTCGGTCACCGCGGATCCTCTTTATGCCTGACATCGTGAACCCTGCAAGATTTCGAACTCCTCTTCCTGTTTCCAAACAAAAGGCTGAGGGATTTAATGATTCCTCAATAATTCTAATATTGCCTTTACTACTTATATAGACTTTTTAAAACATATTTTATCTTTAAGAAAGAAGTAAACATCTGATTAAAAATATTACATTGTAGTTATGGATAGGTAGATGCAAACAATAAAAAACCTGAATTAATATTCCTGATTGAAATAAATGTTCTAATAGAGATTTTACTGAATACAATTTGAGGATCTAGTCTAGGAGGCACATTTTTTAATTTTTCCACGAGGCCTCTCAGAGTCTGTAAAAGAGGATAATCTTAACATTAAATGACACCCTTTTGTGGTCCCCTAGAAAGGCTCTGGAGCCCTAGACCACGAACCCCAGTCTTAAGAGCCGCTGATATAGAACATATATCGTACTCTCTAGGAAGGGCAATTTTTCACAACTCGGTACCTCCCCCCACCCTTTTCTTAGAATCAGCCAAGGCTTGAAAACTTTTATTGTAGAGTGAAACTAAATTGCCATGGAAACTTTTAAACTGTCTTGTTTCCAGCTAAAATTTATTTTGAGAAATCTTTGTAATTGTGAAAGAGAGCCATATTTCTTGTTAACCGATTTTTTCTTTTACATTTAATCTTTTAACCATTTATTTGCTTTTCAGTGGTGCACACCATCTTACGCATGTACAATTGGTGTAGTGAAATAATCAACTATACTTGAAAATTATCCTAACTTCGAACATGCCTTTATACACTTCCTTACGCAAACCGAATGCAGCCTAATGGAATAAATTTTACTGTGCATAAATTTATTGTATTCTTATTTATTAGAATTTAAATCTAATTGCATGAACATAATTATTTTTAAAATTCATTAATGATAATTTTTATGTATATTTCCTGAGAAAAGATGCATTATGTAGCGAATATATTTGATTTGGATATATATTTATAAATAAACTGTACTAACAGTAATTGAAAGTCATAAACTATTGAAAAATTTTCAACAAAAACTTGAAAATACTAATAATTTTACTATTCATCAAATTCAAATTTAATAGAAGTATTCTGACCTACAAATAGTGATTTAAATTAAATATTTATATTTGCAATGGTATTTTAAAAAATGATTTATTAATAAAGATTTCACACACGTGTATCTTACTGATGATAAAACACATTTTAATACATTATACAAAGTGTGATATCCAGTTTTTGTTTTTACTTCGCTCAATAGTATGTGTTAATTCTATTTATAAAACCTTGAAAAATATTTACTGATGAAAAGTTTAATCTTGTTTTTCAAAATCTAGTTGAACTTCTTTACTGCATTTGCAATGAACAGTAATGTGATGTTCTTACTGAAACAGACTAAAATCTTTCATGAGTATTTAGCAAACATCACTTTTCCTTGAGTGCAAAAATATATTTAGGTAAACATCGGATTTCAGCTTTTAACTGATTTTATAGTATTATTTATCTCTATTTACTCTCAGTGCAAGCTTAGGTAAGCAATTTAAGAAAAATTGCTTGAAGTATTTTATTTAACGTTTTATTTATTTTTGCAAGTATTTAGATCCTGCCGAAGCGATTTCGGCGTTTAATACCTCAGGGCTTCAAAGAAAAGTACATTTCCGTGTATTTTGAGGGGTTTTAGTGTCGACCCATTCTTTTTACTCTTCTTTTGTCGTTGTTTTTTAAACCAAGTTTCGAAAACATTTCTCAGTAATTTAGATTTGGGACATTTTTCTTAAGCAGGTAAGTGAAGTTTTTGAAATTATAGGAAAGGATTTAGATGGAAAATAATTGCTCGGATGATTGACTTTCGTTTCATTATTTTTTATTAAAGAGGGAAGAAAGGAAATTTGAATTTTGCTTTTAATGCTTTAATGATCTTTGTTTTTAAGTGAATATTTTTTAAACTAACAAATGATGTATGTTTCTAGAAATTCTAATAAAATTCAAGCAATCTTTTTAAAGAAGAATGAATAAAGGAGACTTTATTCAAAACTAAAATCAACAAATTCCATCTGAATGTATATTTTGTGAAAATTTAATCAAAATAGCTGGAAACATTTCCCCCCCCCTAAAATATGTTTCTTTTCCATTAATTGGAAGCTTCTATTTACGTCCAATTATTTCTTCCAATTAATGGTTCTTTTGATGTCTTTTATTTGAACCAAGTATAAAAAAAAAATTAAGCGAGCATAAATTGAAAATTGAAAATTTTTATTTTACTGATTACATATTTCCGTACATTTTTGTGGAAGATTGTTATTTTCCCCGAAATAAGTATTTAGAAACATCTAATAATTTTATTAAACTTTAACTTATTACGTTTACTGTTATCGGAAAAATATAAGTAGATATTAGAGATTAAATTCAGTGTATATCACACTTGCAATCTCTCAGTTTTTTATTTGAAACATATGAAAGCAAACATTCATTATATTTGATTGACTTAAATTTAAAATGTGCGCATTCATTTAGTAAAGAGTGTATAACGCAAGAAAGAAATAAAATAATCTTGTAGAAAAATATGGGATTATTTATTTCAGACTAATAAATATATACTTTCGAAGAATAAATTTGAAATAAATATACATAATTAAATTAAGAATTAAATATTTTTTGATAACAAATTTCTTGGATTTTTAGAGGGGGCTTTTTTTCGGATTTCTTTCAAATTTCAGTACCTTTGTTGGTACAATATTAAATTTAGTGCTGAATTGTTTAGCAGTTAAATGCAATCAAAATAATGTTCCAATCATATAGTGCAAAATTATAATAGTTACCTATTATAGTTATTTGTATTAGTTTATAATCTGGTAGATTTCTTTGGAGGATATAAAGGGTCAAAAAAAGTCGAACATTTTTTTGATTACACCTTGTACCTACATATATTTTAATTCAAAAAATCAATAAATTTTTGAAATGAGTGCTGTAAAAAAATGATGCTTGTTCAATTATTTGCAATAAATAAATTTTTACAATAAAACTGTTTAAAAATTGAATAAATAGTATTGGCAAATAAAGTTATATTTCGAATTGGTAAACTCCACAGTTTTATTTCTCATAACTTTTATTAATTTTTTAATGTTTTCGAAATGCGCTTTTAATTAAAATTAATAATTCACTACATGGTTAAAAAATGTATTTTCAATTAAGATTCTAATCATTTCATGTAGAAAGAATTTATAATTTATAGGGAAAATATACCCGAAAATGAACATTACAACTTTTATAAAGAGATATATGCTCGCTATAGTGAATATTTTAAGAATTATTTTATTATGTTTACCTTATAGTTAATTATTCTTTCTTAGCTATGATCTTTTGGATATCTTCACTTGAATGCAAAGGATTTTTAAAAATTACGAGTTTTAATTAGTTTTCAGGTATTTTCCCATCTACAAATTCTCCAAAAATAAAATACTTGTAGTACGAAGTCTTAAATTTGCTAATCAATTTAACTGAGAAATATAAATTTCAAAGGATATTATTTAGATTAGGTGGTTTCTTTGAGAAATGTACTTCTACGCACTTTAGATAATTATCTTCAAACATATCGTTGAATTAAAGAGAAAAAAAATACAAAATATTTCAAATATGGTATAAAATATTACGCTTCATTTATTCTTGCTAATTAATGTATTTTGTGAAGAAAAATCTTTCTTTAGTAAAGCATTAGCTCGCTTTAAAAAAAGTTAGATAACTTATCGGCTTGCTTGCATCACGCTTCATAGGTTATTAAATTGATTAAGGTTATATGAAATTGTGATATTTATTTAGAAAAGGCTTTAAACTACAGTTTGAAGTAAAAACATTAGACAAAACAAATATTTGGTGTAAAAAAAAATATGTTGATTATAATAAAGTTTTAATAGTGTTGTTTACTCGACAAAATTAAAGGAAAAATTTTTTTCTTATAATCGAATAGTTAGTATTATTTTTAAATAAAGAATATATTGTTTGTGATATTTGTTTTAAAAATAATTGAACAATAATTATAATTGAAACATATTCAAAGAATTATAAAGATCAAGTAATGTATATTGAAGTATATCAGAAATAATGTTTGTGTGTGTGTCTGTGTCCTTTATAAACCATATTTCTTCTAGAAATAAAATATTTAACCTTTAATTTTTGTTGCTCATAACATTAAAAAGAGACTGCGGGAAACAATTTTTGTCTCTTAAGTTAGAACTTAATTCGCGATAAATGTATCACTTTTAATTCTTTGAAATCTTTCAGTACGATATTTATTTCGTAAAAAATTGTTTCAGTTTCGAATTCTTTAAGAAAGAATGGTAACTATTTTTTCCTCAAGAAAATTGGATAAAATACAAAATTTAAATAAATTGCCCTTCGTTTTCTTGTTATTTATAAAAATATCAAGGTTGTTAAGGTTTCGCTCTAAAACATTCTCTGAGTTCCAAGGTTATTTTAACATTCTATTCTTACTTATTCTGAAAAGAATTTCTAAAGAAACTAAATTCTTTGAAGCTTTTGTAACTACTTAACTGCTTGAAATTTTCTAAGTCCCAGTATTTCGTCTTTTGTTAACTTTTCCGTATTCTTCACTGTTTGGAAGTGCACAAAGTTGAGCAAGTACAATTAGGAGCAACAATGTCTAAAATACTTCTCTGGAATAAAAGCTAATTATATGGAAACTAATTAACAACAACTCTCTATTTTATTTTAGAAGTTATTTAATTTTATTTTATATTAATCTAAAAAACAGCTCTTTTTTAGATTTTAAGAAAAAATCCAATGAAAAAAGTTGAGCTTAATACTTCAAATGATAGTGTGAAAAAAAGAACAAACAACAAAAGCTTTTTCCCCCTTCTTGTTAAAATGCATAATTAACGATAAATTAATCAAATTTAGTGAACAAAACTGTTTTTTATTAAAATTTCACTTTCTGAACTTAATATTTGAAAAATCCCTTGCTTTTTTGAGTCTACTGGAAAGAAGGATAGACAGAAAAAAATCTGTTAGGAAACTAAACAAATACAAAAAAATATATATATTCAAAAAAAAAATATTAGAGAACATTTTAAGCATTTTTTCCCCTTATAACTTTATTACGTTCGTTGTTTAAAACAATGCTGAACATTTTTTTTCACATTAATTTTTTATTTTATTTTTTTAATACTTGACTTAGACATTTGTTAAAGAGTCTTTCAAATTATTGCACAAATAAAAAAAAAATGTTTTTGCTAATAAGATTGACGACACTAAAGTACCAGAAAAAACTAGCATGTACGTATATGAAAACCTGCAAAATTAACGTTATACAAAATAATAATTGAATTAACATATAAATAAAAATTTCTGATGAATTCTGGATTCAAAGAAGAGTTAAAAGTAATTTATGTATCTGTAAGAATAAGTGATGATACATGCCTTTGAAGCATTTTAGTGTAAAGTTTTCACACTTTATTAAAAATTTTATTGTCTTAAGATTGATATCAATTATTACAGTTTTTTTATCTCTCTCTTTATAAGTTCTTAACAGTTGCTTTATATATTAGATAGAATATAAAACAAAAGCAAATTCAAAACTTGATCCTAGTTTTTCAAATGAAATATTCTTTCTATTTTTTTAAATACCAAATTCGAGCTTTTAAAATATGAACCTTAGATATTTTACTTCTTAACATTAACTCAAAAGAAAATTATGGTTTAGTCAAAAATATTTCTTTACTGAAAAATGAGATACATAATTACTTATATGTAGCATAATTATATAATTTCAGGAAATGACATATTCTTATACAAATGAAGATGAGAGAAGTGACTTACAAAACTTAAAAGAGTCCAGAATGAGAAATACTGACACAATATAAATTTATCTTGTTTTATGCGTATGCTCATAAAAGTGAAAAATTATAATTTTAAAAGTCGAAGGAAATAAAGCATACTTTACACGGATTTAATTTACCTTAATCTTACTATACCTTATATTAAGTCATACCTTATATCCAAGTTATTACTGTTAATTATGTGCTAGTTCATACCGAAATGTCTAAGTTGAAAGAGTCTAACTAACTTAAGGCGATATATATCAAATTATTACGAAAATACTTATCAGAAATTGATAAAAAAAATCAATTGTCAAATTAATTTCTGATGAATAGTTTTGCTAAGGCTCTCCCACTCTGAAATGTAAGCTTCAAGGTATCACGTGATACCTTGGAGAGACAAAGTTGTCAAGCAGAGTTTACGATTTTTCAGTGTCAATAACTGGAGAGGCATAGTGGGCTCAAGTGAAAATGTGATGCTAAGAATATTATCGTATTTTAAATTAACTGATAAGCTATACAATTGCGAGAGATACTAATTAAAATCACTGGAATGTTACAGGAAATCATTCCAATGGCAAATCTGGAAACTTGTAAGTCACCTTTCATCATTTTTAAATCAGATAGAGAATTCCCTGAGAGAACAACACATTCAATCTTGATTACCAACTGTGAAGGACGTTTCGGAAGGACATCAGGAAATGTCGTAGTCCATTGCGACGCATCCAAACAAATAAAGCATCAAAACGCGGAATTCGGCTTAAAATTCATTCGTTTCATTCACTTAAATTGATAATTTCCTTACTAAAAATCTTTAATTTAGATGAAATATTTTCACATTTAGGAAAATTTCAGTATTTTATTAGTATTTTCTTTTGTTAATTAAAAAAATTCCATACATGAATTACAGCTGAAACCTAATCCTTGTTCTAATATATTTAACTTCAATGTATCCACAGATTTGTGTGTAAAATTAATTCTATTCTGTTTTATTATATATCTTAATTTTTTCTTGCGGAAAAGGCTTGCCTCTTTTTTTAAAAATTTTTTTATAGCTTTAGCTTATGTTTATATGACATTCTATTATAATTTCTATTTTTCTTATTTGAAATAGTGTAACGAAGAAAATGAATGAAATTATAAGTATCCCATAAAATACTGAGAAAAATTTCAAAAAAGATAATTTAATTATATTTTAACCTCCTTTTTAAGATAAGAAGAATGTTTTTATTTTATTTTTCTTCTGAAATAGATAAAAACGTTTCTGTGAAATGAAAATTTAATAGATTTTTTAAGAATACTATAAGCAAAAATAAAAAAACAAGTTTAAGTAAGTTGCATTTAAATTTAATTTAATGTCTAAAGTTACCACATACTTGCGTTATCCAAAAAATAAAGTTAAAAAGTAATCAAATCACTATAATTTTCACGGGGAAAAAAAGGTTCATTGAAGCAATAGTTTTATAACCTTATATTTAAGTATTTGCCATTTCGATATTTTAAATAATGTTCCTATTTAGACAGCAGCAAATGACATCATTGAATTGAATGCCAATTAACTGTCAGACTGTAAAAATGACATGGAAATTTTTAAACAATGACTCTTCCGAGTTACAAAAATTAATTTTACATCTATGTGATTCTTTGCAAAAACAGACTATTCAGCTAATGTTTGATGCCTCACCACAGTCATCTTATTAATAACTCATTTTTCTGAAATCAAACACATTTATTATTTAAATTTCTACAACATATCGATAAATCAGTGTAAGCGTTCTCCAGAATTAATCAAATATTCATAACTGTTATGACACATATAATTTTGACAACATTATTAAAAAAAATGATACCTAAAAAGTTATTTCGTAGTATGCTGATAATATCCCCATAGCTATTTCTTCATGTGTTCTACAAAAGGTTTCCAGTGGTAATAATGGTATGAAATAAGAGAAACTGCTTCAAGTTAAATTCAGTTCCTTGAAAATTCTTAAGTAACGTACATTAAAAATTGAAAAGTGGGAAAAATTATTTGGATACATTTATCATATCTAATATTGCTTCAGAAAGACGCATTAGCCGTCGTACCCTAGTAGTTATAGTCACGAAGTAGCTTGTGTGTCAAGAGTTCGAATCCTAAGGCCGCTGAACACCCATGTGCACAGGAGCGTATGCATGTTAAATCTGTCATGTCTCGAAATTTTCACGTTGATTTAGTGTGGAAGTTAGGAAAGTAGGGTGTTAGTCCAGATATCGTCTCACTACCTGATCAAGGTTCAAAATTACAAAGTCTGCCGCCAATAACCCTCGTGATGCTTAGTAGTGCGACAATGCTTGTTCACTCCGAAAAACTCGATCAGCTACAACAAGGGTGTCAAACTCTAAGATTGACTTGGGTCAAGTAAACAAGTTTACCTTAAGGTGGCCCGCAAAGAAAACCAAAATTCACAGAAACTTAGGTTTTTTTCGAATAATACATTATAATAAACATATATAAAAAAAAGAAAAATTTAATATATCCTGACATTTGACATCCCTTCTCTGCTACTATGTTATTTATTTCAGGAGAACTTTTGATGTTTTATTGCATATTATTGTGTGCCAATATATTGACCAGGCCACAAAAATGCTTGATGTGGGCCGCAATTGGCCCACGGGTCGTGAGTTTGACACCCTTGAGCTACATGTTTTTAAACGATGATGAGAAAAAAAATTAAATAGTAATTAAAAAGTTATTTCAATAACAATGGAAATAGTGTGAAATATTTTTTTAAAGTACAGAATAAAGTAAAAATTTCCCAAAGGGAGTACTAAAAACAAAGACTATCTTTTTTCAAGTAAGACATAAATAAATCAAATAAGTTTTTTTTCTTGTTTAACATATTTAGATGGGGAAAAATACCTTGGATTTATTTTTGTTAATTACTTAAAAGTTTTTAAATGCACTTATTTGTACTTAGATAAATACAATGAGCAAACAAACAATATTTCAGTTTTTATTTTTATGGAGTTTATATTTTTATTTATTCAATTAACTTTCATCAGAAACTTACAATCATAACTATTAAGCCTCAAAACATCCTTAATTCCTTGTGTAACATTTATAAGAAGAAATAAGCAAATAACACTAAAAAAAAATAATCATTTAAAAAAATTTTAATAAATTTATCTCAGAGTGAAACAATGGTGAAAGAAACTTAAAGCAGATAATTTTGGTTGCTGTTTTAAAACCATTAAGCAAGGGAAAATCGGAGTTTGGAGAATTTTATTGTTGCTAATGAAATTAAGTATTAAAAAAAGATCTAGTTAATTTCTGTTTGAATGTTGATTCTTTCTGAAAACCCAGTTTTAAAGCACTTTAGTAGCTTCTTTTTTAATTTTTATCTCTTTGAAAAACAATTATAATTAAAATACATCACATCTTGAAAAAATTATCAATGCAAATTATAATGATAAATTTTTGAACATAAAAAAAAGATGTTCAATCCAGAGAAAATCCATAAAATAAATGTATTATAAATTATCGTTATAAGAGTGACTACATAACTACGCATACACTTACAAAAAAGGCAGCAGCAAAGTCAACAAATCTTATTTTAAGATTAAATACAATTTTTTAAAGTATTTGGAGAGCTATGTATACTATTGAGGGGAAAAATTCCTTTTAGATAAAATAGGAGTGCTAATTCGATTACCTTGGCTTAAGAAAATTTGACATTTTATTTATTATTTTTTTAACTAAAGTATCCGGATATCTCACATCAAGTTAAAAGGTTCTTAAGTTAAAGACTTGAAAATTATGCAAAGTCGATGTACAAAAAGGGGGTATTAAATATCTTGTTCTTGGGATAAAGTTTATGAATAAGGTATAAGATATGCTTTCTTTTCTCAAAAATGCACAAGAAGCTTTAACTTTAAACATCAAGCACAAAGTAATTCTCTAAATGGCTGCTTACTTTAATATTGCTAAATCTCATTAATTTCTTAAAAGATCAAGGCTTTAAAAGGGACCCTCTTTTCTTAACTTTTTTTTACCTCGAAATGAAAACTGACAACAGAAGTTATTCACGTTTATGTGGGAGGAGGAAGCAAGTAGAAGAAAATGTTGATGAAGAAAAAAATAAAAGAAAGTATAATGAAAATTAATTTTGTCTGGAAAATAAGAAATATGCAGCAATATTTTTAATTCTTAAAACCGTATAATTAAATATATAATTCAAATAAAACGTAGAAATAATAAGCTTATCAAAAGTTTCTTTACTTTAATATGAAAATTCTAATATAATTAAAAACTTAATTATAAATATTTTGTTACTTAAATGTTTCATCTAAAGTTTTCGTTTTTTTTTATGTATAGGAGTAAAAAAAATAAGTTTTTCAATAATCCTTTATAAAAATTAATTATCACCTTGTAATACTATTTTAAAAGCTTTATGTTTGAAACTATGAGGAAATCTTTAAATGCCACTATATTTTTAATAAACATCTTAATAATTTTATACTTTTATACGTACCCTTTTTTCAAGCTTGTGATGTAGTTTTTAAATCTTATTGAGAACTTCGTTTAAAAATTTATAAAAAAAAAACAAGTTAATAATGTTTTTTTTTTCAATACCTTTATATTTCTCTGGACTGCTAAATAAATCCCCTACAGTAACATGTATGCCACATCATATTAGCAGCGTTGCTTTACTATAATCATTTTAATTTCTGTAGAGCACATGATAATATTTTGTAAATAATTTCTAAACTTAAAAAAAAAAAACACTTGCATTAACAACATTCATTTAATATATAAGAACATCATTGCTAGTGTATTGTATGTTAAAGGTTTATTAAAAAAAAGGTTTTTTTTTTATTAGTTTTAGAGTGATTATAATAACAACTATGTAGATTTAAATTAATGACATGCCTGCGAAATTGAAGTTTTTTAAAAATACAAAATAGCTCTTCATGGTGATTTTTATACAATCTGATGTGTTGATTTAAAAAATGATCACTATTTTTTTCCGTCACGTCAGGATTTATTGTAAGCTTTACTTGGATATTTTTGTAACATTTTATTTGAAAAGAAGTTTTCTCGAAAAATTTAGTATGTACTATCTACAATAGTAGTTTTTATTCCATTTAAATCTATGTAAATATCGATTCTTGATGAGGTAAATGGAATTTTTTTTCAGTGAATTAATGAAAACCACTGTTACCAGATCTCACACTAGTTGACTTTGATTGAGGTAAAAAAGGAGCTCCTTTGAGATTTAAACTTTTTACATTCATATATGTTATAGTTCCCAGAAAAAAGTCATCAACATTCTATTTTAATTTGTTTTTATTAAGGTAAATTACTTAAAAAAAAAGAAAGAAAGCCTGAGAAAGTTTGAAGCAATCCCCGCAAAAAGCAAGACAAAACTGTGTTTATATTTAAATACATACCCTTTTCCCTTTGAAACTTCTTTTTGTGACGTTCTTTTTTATGTTCAATCTCAGGCCTATCACAAATTAACACCCAACAGTAGTCGGAGAGCACGTTTTTATCGAATTTTCCTTGATACTTGTCATCCATAACTTTGAGGACTTGATGGATACTTTGACTCTGTTCTTTGCTGACTTATCCCAATTTTTTAGGCGAGAAGTCCACCAGTGAGTGAAGGAAATGTATTTGAACCCAACCATCCCAAGCTTCCTTTCCCTTTATTGTCACGCGGTAGTCTCAAATTATTTATCCTTCAAAAGCTTGCTGATATCTGGAACAAAAAAGATTCCCTCTTTCTAAATAAGACTTCAGATAAATCTGGAACCTTTTTGCACAAGTATTTGAAACAATCCCCATCTTTTGGAATAGGTTTATCAAACCTCTTTATTAAACCTAATTTTAGATGCAGTGGGGTTCATTCTTCTGCTCAACTAAGCTATTCCGAATCAAATCTTTGATGCCTGGTTTAAGATTGTGTCTTTTCGGCCATTCTGCTTTGGCCCAATGAACAAGATGAAGCATAAGGACATTGTATATCTACCTTGTTGACTAAGAAACATGAAGGTAACTTTCAAATCACGACAAATGTTAAAACCGTGGTCAGCATGGGCAGGAGTCTGGTTTTCAAAAGTGTTTTTTTAATGCGCCAAGTGTTTTTCTGGTACCAATACATAATGTCTTTTGTGATGAAGAAATACAGCTTTGAGACTCCTTTTCGATGAATCTGTAAATAACCTCCATTTTTTTGTAGGTGATATTAAACTTCTCCATATCAATCCGGGAATATCTGGACATACCAATGAAAATATATTCCTGTATCAATAAAAAGATATTCCTTTCACCAATAAAAATATATTCCTTTCACCAATATAAATTTATTTCTAACACTAATAATTTTTTCTTTCCATCTGGAGCCCAAAAATTCAGCAGCTTCTTTCGAAAAGCCCTGATCTCTAGTCAGATCATTAAGTTCAATCTGAGAAAGAACTGTAGTGACCTGACTATATTGCGCTTATATGCAGTATCGGAACCTTAAACTTGTGGCAAATCTGTAGGTAGAGAGAAATTGCATTCTCAGAAGTTTCACAGCGTGGTATTCTGAATATTTCACCATGGGGGAATAAAAATCAGCCACGGAAAGAAGGAATTCACTCCGGAAAAACATTTTTTGATAAATACTCTTAAATTTTAAAGTAAAATTGAATTTTTCAAGAAAAAGTGGCATAATAAAATATTTTTATTATTAATTTTTGAAATTAGCTCCAAAAAATACATTAAGTTGAACCATTATTTATTTCCCTTGTATTTTTTCCGTCACTTGCCTCTGTAATTTATTTCATGAAGTTAACAATTATCAGTTTTTCTAACCTAAGCAGTTAATCCAGTAAAGTAACAGCTTAATTTAATGCCAATGATGTTTCCCAAATAGTTTGGCTAGAAAAAATAATTCATTTATTAAAAAAACGTACTCTGGTAAAAAATAATAAAGATTTTTTTAATAATTATATTTTACGATTATGTTGATTATTAATCTAACGCTTTTAATAAGTGCAAATGCATTTTATATATAAAACATTGTATTTTTAAGGCAAACAAAAACCATTTTAATCATTAAATTATAAAAGCAAAACGTGCGAAATAATAAGCAATGGCATTTAAAAAACAGATATTTGATTAAAGTACAGAAAAAGGATTTCTTTATTGAAAATATTTGCTTCAAACATACCAGTATCAAAACCTCACTCAAAAACAAATTCATAAATTTATGAAGCTTTATTCCTGCTATCGTCCTCCATTTAACGTAGCATATGCATAATTACATTTTACCTTTAAAAGAGCTATCCAATTCCCGGAATTTTATTTTTTTCCCTTCGAAATTGCATTAGAATTAGTAACAACTTTTCTGTAGATTTTTACGATACGAATAAAGCTAGAAAACTGTAGGAAACCATGACTATAAGTAACGGAGTACTAATTATGGGATATTGACAGGTGAATTCTGAAAAAGAACGAATGGCGACATGTTAATAAATGGGGAGAGTCGACACTTCAGAAAGACTGGTATGTTATTGACCAGTGCAAGCTATGAGTTATGATGCATGTGCATGTCAGTACATGTTTTTTTTCTTCTATTTCTGGATATAGAGAATTTTCGAACCATTATATTACTACTCATTTATTTTTTATTTTACTCCATTTTCTACTTGGACATTTACTGGCCTTACTTAAAAGGATAATTATTTCTATTAAAAGGGTAAAGTTTTTGTTTTAGAATTGTGTTTCATTGCAAACGAAATATTGAAGAAATTTAATAAGAGTGATCTTATTTTGTAGTTGTCGTTGTAATGAAAAGTATTATAAAAGTAATCACAATATAAGTTAAAATTTCAATAAATTGCTTTTAAATTTTTCAGTAGAATTTGCGCATTGTTTGTTAAATTTTGAACTTTAAATTTAAGATTCCTTATAATTTTAATAATGTATGGAATTCTCTAAAAAACGAACATATTATTTATTCAAAACAACATCATTATGCTAAATTCTACCATAACAACAGCAACATGATTTATTGTGTCCAAAAGTACTAGACCAGGGTTTTTTTTAAAAAAAATTATATTTGTATTTTCAACTAAAAAAGGAATTTCCATAAATTTGTGTGTAAGCAAGAAGAAAAAGAGGAAAGAGGTTAAAAAAAATAATCTTAAGCCTCATTAAGGTTCATTTCATATCAGTTCATGATTTTAATCCATAACATATTTGAATTGTACCGATAAGTTGTTGTCAGTGCAAAAACACAGCCATAAAATCTAAATCTTGTTTTATTTCCTAATTTATTTTTAAAATTTTTAAGGAAGCCAAACAGGTGCACATAAAGAACACGAAAACAACACTAGTTTAGAAAAAAAAACTATAGTTTCAGAATAACCACAAAGTTTGTAATTTATCACTAGGTTTTTCTTACTTTTAAGTACTTTCAGCAATAAAGGAGATAGAAAAAAAATAATACTTCTAGATGCATAAAAATAAAATATTATTTACGATACTTAAGCAAATAATAAAACGAAGATTATATAAATACTAACCATTACCAGCTCGATTTGTTGCGTATTTCATGATTTTTTATAAATATACAAGCAGTTTTCATATAAGATATTGATTCATTAGTCATACCATTAAGCTTTAAGTATTGAGAAATGTTCTCACAGCCCATGATTCTTAATTTAAAAACAACTTGGATTTCTAAGACTAAAGTCTATTTTTTACTTCCCGTAATCTCTCTTGGAAGTTGATTTCCATGAAAGTCGTTCTTAGTGGATCTCTGCTCAACGAAAGAAAAATGCTTGCTAAATTTCAAGTCAGAAGATAGTACAGTTGTTGTTTTAAAAGTGTTTGATGATTATTAACACTTGAAAACACAAAATTAAATCGAAAATAATTCTTAGAAGTATGTGCGTGTATGGTAATGAAATTTTAAAAAGTGTATACATGAGCGTTATAATATACTTTTCTTCCTTCATGTTAAATAGTTTTAATGAATTATTATTCTCGCAAACAAGTTTAAGAGAACAATATTTTATCAATTTTACCATTACGCACTTCAAGACTAGAAGTTTAAGATGAGTAGCTTTTGTTTATATATGCATACTTACGAGTAAATTATTAAAACACTTTCATAGATTTATTAGTTCCTTTTTAAGAAACAACAATCTACGCAACTACTATTTAAAAATTATGTTTCTAATTTTATTTCATTAAGAGGAAAATTAATATGATTTTTATAAACGAAGATTAAAACAATTTAAATTAAATACATTATTGCTTGTTAACTTCATGTTTACTTCTGGATTTCTAGATTCATTTACTAACATGTGAATTTTAAATACCTCTTTTTAAAATTCTACTACAATAAAAATGATTACGGTAATCTAATTTAGAAAAGGTTCTATCAAATATATAGTTTATTTGGAAATTCACAATTGCACCGGATTGCTAAATTGTAGAACTCGCGTACTTTAAAGTTTTATACTCCTCTTTAACTACACTGATTGGGAAGGGGGTGATCTCAAAACAAAGAAAAAAATATTGTTGAGTAATAAAATTTTGGCCCAATGTGTCTAGGCCGCTGACAGACTGATTGCAGGTGCTCACCAAGCCTCCTAAAAAACACACTGCCTCATTGACATCAAGACAAAACCGGCTTTCATCAAAAAGTACAACTGATCTCTTCACTCCTACTGCCAATAAACTCTAGCTTGACTCTGCTGATGCCGCAAATGGCAGAAGTTTAAAGTCAGTAGAATGAATGCTACAGGGGACGTCTGCCCCGCGTATCTGTCCTTGTAGTAAACTATCTATAGCATTTGGGTCACTGCTCTGCTAACTACCCATGCCATCGCACTATGTCTGCTGCTGGCATATTGTGATGTGCCACAGCCATACACCAAACAGGACGATCTTCCCTCTCAATAATGCCAAGTGGCTTCATGAAACACAGTCTTCTTCAGGCAGTATCTTCCTCTGATCACTGCTGTTAACAATCATATAAAGTCGGTTAGACGCTCGAAATCCTTTGGGTGAGCTTGGTTCTTCAGAGTAAGTAAGCAAGTAATCATACGCGGTGGATACATTCCTACAAAATCTTGTAGTAATACAGTGGAAAGTAAATTCACCTATGTCAAATTTCACTGATAAGCATGAATTTAACAACGCGCATTTAAAGCAAATGTGACTTGCATGTTAAGAAGTGCGCTACTAGAGCACCACTTACGTGCCTAGCATGAAATTTGAAAAAAATTTCATCTTTCAGCTGTATAAATACACCTACCAAATTTCGCTTTCTTTTCAAAACCCCTTATTGATGTTGGAATTTTATCAAGTAATTTAAAAATAAACATAAAGACTCAAACAAACAAAGTTTCTAAATTTTTTACTAGTTTTTGTTCCATTCCAGTCAATTAAAATTACGATTCTTTATCAAATACAATTGATAATTAGTAATAATAATGACAAATAAGATTATTAAGAAAGTAGATAAGTAATCCACATCTAAATAAACTAATCAGGGCGTTTTCAGCATATCACATCACGTTATATTAGCAGCTATGTTGTTTCATTACTAGAGAAAAAGCACTTTGTACCTAGAATGAAATATAAATGCTGAATTATTCAGATTTAATTGGATTAACGAAATCAGAAAATATAAGAAAAAAGGAAATATTTCGCATCTCCTCTTCAAACAATTAGTTTCGAGCTCAAGAGGGGAAAAAATATGCTCATGCACATTTCTTCTTGGAGACCAGACAAATATAATTTTAGCATGATTTCTTTCCAAATAAGATATTGAAAGAAATGTAATTTCCTTCACAATTCTTGTGATTCTAAATAGCTTCTAAGACTGAGGATCTCAAGTCTCTTACTAATTATTTCTTAACTCCCCTGTGCTAATTTAATCATCGTGTTCGACGAGAAACGTTTGATGCTGCTCTTAATCTGGCATGAATAATTTTTACATGCATTGTTTAATAAAGTATAGGCTTACAAAATTGTTTTACACTATTTTGTCACGTTCCGGACATCTTTACCCAACGGAGTATTAATTACTTTGCAATCCATCTTCGTTAGTCTTGCCTTTCTACTTCACTTCAAACTCGAGGAAGTGGAAGTAAATGCAGTTCATCCCTCAAGTTTTATTTATGAATAAACCATTATCTGACATCGAAATACAATACAAAGTTATTCTTCATTGTTCTGTCTGAAGACCCTGCAAGCACAAGCTTCGTTTTTTTTAAAAAGAAAAGAATTCAAGCAAAGATTTTTAGAATAGTTTCCTCGGAATTTTAGATTGAATGTGAAGACGAATAATGTTAAAGGAAATGCAAGCTTCTATTGAATAGATAAAAATAAGGAAGACGTAAGTTTTAGGTTACCTTTGTGCATGGTGTTGGATGGAAGAAGTATTAAATTTAGTGCAATTTTTTCTACTGTGTAGCACATACAGTTTTCTATCTGAACTTATATGACTTTTTGGATGCGGTATTAAGAATGGATGTTAATAACGGTAAACACATGGACACATTTAATAAATTAGGTCTAACATAACTGATTAAAGCTGGAATGAATACTAATAGCTTTTGAATTCCTGATAGTAAAAATATAAAGGCTCATTCTGGTCAGAATATGAAGGAACATTAGGAAAAATATTTATTAATGAAAATTCACATATAATATGCTTAAATAATATTGAATGATTAAGGAAAAAATATTTAAATTCATTTTTTCTGTATAATAAATTTATTAAAGCATAGAAATTAGGGTAGATCGGCTACCATCTTTTGTAAGTATTATCTGCAATTAAAGACAAAAAGACGAAAATATAATGACACCTTGTTTTTTTAGTTACGAAAGACCGTAAAGTTTTTAAATTAAATTTTGTAGGTGAAAACATACTATATGACCTCCAGATATAAAATAACGAATTGGAGTTAGTTTATCCGACTACCCTAAAACTGTGAATTTTGCAAAAAAATTACAATTTTTTTTATGATTTTATTTTATAGGCCATCTTATTAGCTTTATAAAAATATTAATTTTATCATTTTCCGTTTACTAGAACAAAAACTACAAGTGTTTTAGTAAAAGTAGATGGCATTACTTTAAGCAAGATATGTCACACTTTAAAACGCGTTTCACATGAAATGTGATTTTTTGAAAATAATCAAACGAGGTCAGCGATTGCTGAAAAAGTTTTGAACATAATTAACTGAAATTGTTTCTCTAAGTTCTGTATAATAGTAGAATTGTTTTAACCTTCAGATTTATCAATCACTGTTTTATTACAAATTTACAGTCCCTTATATGTATGAATATAATCACTGTCTTTTTAAGCATTTTCATATAGTAACCGAGATAGAGTGCTCTAATTTTTGTTAAAATAAAAATATCTCTTATCCTGAAGGTCATTTCAAAATTGAATAATATAGCAGCACATTAGATTGAAAAAATTGATGCAAAATAGGCCCCGTTTATGCTATTTTTTGTCAATTTTTACCTATTTTTTCCCCTTTTAGAAATAATAATGTCTTTTTATCTTCTTAATTTTAGCAAATTTTTTCTTAAAATGCACAAAACAAATCTAAAAATAACAAAAAAATCCCCATATCTCCTTTTTTTAAAAAAAAGTTGTCGCAACCTGTCGGATATCTTAAATTAGATTGAAAAATGTTGGCATCTCTTAGATATTTAATGCAATTGCCTCATAAATGGAGTAATAAAATGTGAAATTAAAACTAATATTATTTTAACAAATAAGAGAGTAAAACTGAAAGGAATTGTTCTAAGTATAGAATAACAAATACAATTAACCTTTATTCAGTTAAAGATTTTTTGTAAAAGTGCAAGTGAATAAAAGAATTTTTGATTAATGCTAGATCACAGTTCACAACTTTGTATAATCAATGTTATCGCTATATAATGCTTAATACACCTTAACTATTAGCTGATACACTGATGAAAACTGTATATATTTGTTTATTATCTCAAACAATACAGATGTTCCTTGGAGAAATAAAACTTTATTTCAAAATTGAATTTTCTCAGATAAATCTGTGAATCAAAAGCTGTAAATAAATTTCAAGCACAACTCCGAAAAAATATACCATTAAAACATCGTATCATTTAATGAAACAAGTTTCCGATAGCCTTTTTTAAGTAAAACTGATGCATCTTTATGACACTTTCGATGGGGCAAGTAAAACGAAAAAAAATTGTTCCATCAAAAAATAAAGCATTGGTCATCACATTCTGCGATAGCATAATGCCTTATCCATAAATAATTTGTCCTGACCAGACAAGAAGTTACTGCTATTATTTAAATGTTGTAAAATGATCACAAGGATCAGAATTCGTCACATTTGTCCGGAATATTTAAGAAGAAAACAGTTTTTGTTTGTTGCATGATATGACACCCAGTCGCAAATCACTTAATGTGCGACGAGTTTTGACAAAAAATAATGTTTTAATATTACATAATTCCACCGTATTCGTTTGATTTAGTACCTTACGACTTATCTTTTTATCCAAAGCTTAGAATCAAGTAAGAGAACCTTCCAGACTATTGATATCGAGAATATGCGAGCGATGAATATCAATGCAATGTTTGGTGGCACTCCTTGATGCCACGCAAACAGGCATTTGAATTATTATCAAGCCCTTCACCAATGTATTGAAGAAGAAAAAATTTATTTTGAATAAATAAAAAAATACATTTCTTTAAAAAAATATTTATTGTTAGCAGCCAGTCTTAAGAAAAACTGATAGAACTATATTAAACTATAATTATTCTAGAATATTTAAACTTATTTTTAATAGATATCATAGAAAAGGTACTTCAATTAGAATTTTTGAAGAGAATTTTAATTGAATAAAGTTAATATTTTAAAAAATAGTAACCATAACTTCTTAATAATTCTTAGCACATTAAATGAAGAATTCATGATTTTAAGTTAGCGAATCAATACAATTTCTTAAAATATTTGAACATTAAAAATAAATGAATAAGACTAATACTGAGGAAGAGCACATTTCTTTATCCACATATGGTTGAAGATAATTTAGAAATAGATGGAAACATTGCTAAATGGTATAATCATTTGAATTTGATGCTCAATATAAATGAAACAAATAGAAATAATTAATAAGGCATTATGGATACGATTTGGCAGCTAATTTAATATTGTTCTATATAACAAATTTATTTTCATAAATAAAGAAACACATGGTGCCTAACAAATGTTTATTTCATTATCAAAGTGACTTCTTCCGAAAATTTCAATAAGATTATGAATTTAAAAATAAAGAAAAAAGACACAAATGAACAAAATTCTGAGTAAACAAGTTTCATCGACATATTTATCATTTAGAGTACAAATTTATTTTTAATTACTTATATTATAATAGTATTCTGTATTCATTGTTTCTTTTAAAATTTATTTTCAGTCTTGACGAATTTGAAAACTTTTGCATTAACAGTCGTCCTTATATCAATTTCATATCACTCAATATAAAAATATATGTTTTATTGAACTGATATTCTAAAAAAAAATCTAAGAGGATATGGTTCAATAGTTACATCTAGCTATTTTAATTTCTCTCTATGCGAGATGATCTAGCATAAATTTTGTAGAAACACACGACATTTCATTTTATGAGGGGCGCCAAATTAAAATATTTTAAAAATGTTCCTTAAAATAATATTGGCTCTCGTAATTTTAAGTAATCATCTCTCGCAGCTTGAGACCATTTTAATGAACATATCTTCTCATTAGTATGATTTGTAGAATAGAATTTTAGCTACTTTGCCATTATTGCTTATTTACTGACTGTTCCATGATCATCACTACTCGAATTCAAGGAATCAAATTGAAAATAATAATAATAAAGTAATACTGAGGAAATTAATTTTTATAACGTTCTGTTCTAATCGAAATAAATCTTCCGTAAAAATAATGAACAAAACAGGACTTTTAAGCCCACATTTCTGCCATTTTTATCTTGTTCTTTCAGGAAATACGTTGAGTATCTTGACATACCCATGTACATAGACCAATCCATGCACATCGTGGTTTCATCAAACTTAATTACTAAATAAGCATTGCGCTGTTTCTAATGAAATAAAAATTAATATATGTAATAACATTACTAAAGTAACGATTGTATTAAATAATATGCATATATATATATGCATATACAGGGTGTCCAGCCTTAATGTGACCCAATAGCTAATTCCCGAACCGTTCGGTTTAGATATGCACTTCCAATTTGAAAAATGTTTTAAAACAGGTAAGGAATGTTTTTACGTGCTTTTTTAACCAAAAAACCTATTTAGAAAAAAAAATTACAAAAATTAATTTTTATACGGTTCTCAGATACTACCACTTATATTTAGAAAAAGATGCAGTACACAAAAACAAAGTAAACACAAAAAGTTTCATTTTATTACGATAAAAAATTGGCCGAGTTATGGAACTTTGAAAATTATACTTTATATGCATTTTCTCGGCTATATTCAAGAAGCTAGTAAGAGGCCGTCTCCAAAGTGAAATTAATTGGAACTCTGCTAGGAAACTTTCGCTCTTGCAAGTCACTCTTATGCAAATCATTTTTAAATTTAAAAGCATACGTTAATAATACAATAATTGAGTACTTAAGAAATAAAATTTAATCTGTGTACATGTAAAACGTAGAAAAAATAAAATATTTTTCGGAGAAGAAAACATTTCAAAACGAGTTCCAAAAAATAGACTTATATGCAACTGCTTCAGTCTCATTTGCTGCTTTTTTGCTGATCATGACGAACGTTAAAAATCTGTTGTGTAGTCGCTTGCAATTGCATACAGTCGTATTCTAATATTACGAGTTCTAGTAGGGGAGAACGAGATGTATAAAAATGAAGAAACTGCGAAATAGTACTGTTTTATGGGCAGTGTAATCGAAATAAGTGAGATGCGGCAAGACTTTATGTCAATAAATTTCCCACTCAAAGACATCCCTCTTATTGCACAATTGCCCGTGCTGTTCAGCGCTTGTATAAAACTGGGAGTTACAATAGACGTATTCCCTGTCTCGTGCCTTCACCATTATTTAGGTTAATTTGGTCATTCTGATATAATGAAAACTCTGATTCATGATTGGCGCATCATTCTACATTATGCTATAATTTGAACGGCAAATCCTGTGATATTTTGCTGCTATTTGTTAAAACAAGGTGTTTTAATCTTTTCGGTGCAAGTTGTATTTCTTTAATTTAATTTTTATTGTTTGCCATACCGCAATACAAATTGTCAATCTATGATGTTTACTACGATGTTTTAATTTTTCTATGATTTTTTTTCTCTTTCTGTAGATAGTGAATTACTATGCTCTAAAGTCAATTTATATACGATCCCCTTTTTTGAGCAACTCTAATGCGTCAAATTTATGTAGGCATAACTCGGCCAGTTTGTATCGTAATAAAATGAAACTTTTTGTGTTTACTTTGTTTATGTGTACTGCATCTTTTCCTAAATACAAGTGATAGGACTGGGGAACCGTATAAAAATTTAATTTTTGTAATTTTTTGTAAATGGGTCTTTTGGTTCGAAAAGCACAAAAAAAAAACATTCCTTACATTTTTTAAAAAAATTTTAAATTGGAAGTGCATATCTAAACTGAACGGTTCGGGAATTAGCTATTGGGTCACATTAAGGCTGGTCACCCTGTATATATTATGGAATAAGATATTCTGTCCATTATTTTCAATAGGATTTTGTTCAGTATTATTAACAGAAAGGGTGACGGTTGGCTGACCGCAAAACATGTTCAACCGCAATTTTATATAAATTACCTTATATATAAGCTGTCCTAAGTCAGCAATGTTTGTAATACTGTAGCATCCATATTTTTATATTTAACTCTATTATTTTTAATTTTTCATATATCATTTATAAAATCTATTGTCCAGTTAACTTCCAAATTCCATTTTTTTCAGTTTTGATTAATGTTTATTCATCTCTCTCTTGTAGAGAAAGTAATGTGATATAATATAAAAAATATATAACCTTTCTCACAGCTGCTATTACTATTTATATTAATTCCATTGCAATATTTCCTCAACAAATAGCATCTATTTTTTACAACCACTAACTAAGCCATATCACTTCTCATATTGTCTTGAAAATTTTACTCTAGTTTCCTCTTTATATCGCTCCTTTTTTTTTCATGTCTGACTTGTTACTCACATTTTCCAACTGTATTGGGGAATTCTCACGAGGAATTTCAAGATAGGAACAAATACTGAATATATTAAGTTCAACTGATGTTTCAACTATTTATATTAACGAAAATTTTATCTATTCACAACAAAGTTAAGGGAATTCTCGATTACATTAGAAAATTAATTGCAAAATTGTTTTTTTTTAAATTAGTTTTTGAACAAAAAGAAAAATTAACAACATTAAAAAAGTCGAAATGTTTAGTTAACTCGTTAACTCATAAAAAAGTATGCATGAACAAAAAAAATATTTTATTATATGATTTTTCTTTTAAAAAAAATTACAAAGTATTAAAATTAATTTTTTCGCCATTTTCTGAGCTTGCCACCTGAGATTTGTATATCACCGTTGCATGTATTATTACATACTTAATTATTCATGTTATTTATCAACATTAAAAGTATACATTACTGTAATATGCTAAATTAACGTTCCGAAGCTCTTTCACACTTTCAAACACATAAAATTAAGTATAAAATTCTTGTGATTCAATACTCAAAAATTGTTTTCTTCTTAAGATGCTAAAAAATTTTAATGCAAGAAGAAATAAAAGAAGAAAAATGATCTTCCATTGTGTATTTTAAGTTCACAAGTACTTAGAAGAAAAAAATAATAAAATCATGGTCTTAAAAAGGGTGCTCTTTCTCTTTTCCGATAAAAAATTAAGAATAAAGGGGGGAAATGTTTAAATTTTTTGGTACTTTCAATAATAATTATTTTTTACTCTGTTTCTTAAAACATAATATTTTTTTTTAAAATACCCGTCCAAGGCTTTGCAGTAATTTTATAAATGTTGATTCCTATCCTTAGAATAGATTATTTTTTATAGCATTAGAAGGATGAAAGTGTTTTATAAACTTTTTTTGGTAAATATCAAAAATAAATTCTCGCTTGTCATGTAATTTTTGTTGTAGTTATTTTCAATTTTGGAGCCTCAAAAAATTTTCCCGGTGTTTTTTTTCTTCTTTATTGCTTTTTTTTTGTTTTGTTTTGTTTAAGCAAATAAATTGTGATTGAAAATCTCTTTTTTTATCGAGCAACAGTTTTGTTTCCCCATGAGCAACAACAAATAAAAAAAGATTTAAGCATTTGCAATAGACTTTTCAGTTGACTAGTTAAAAAGTTGTTTTTTTCTTCGAAAAAAACATAAATATTTGTGCGACTTAAATCCCTCACTCTCACAAGCTTTTCTTGTTTATCTCAACTTAAAATAATCCAATAAACAGAAATATTCAAAGGAAATTCCGTTAAATCAGTGCTTTAAACTTTCTAACTAAAAAAACAATTGTTTGTGTTACTTCAATTGTCCTTTGAAATAATTAAATCATGCAAAAATAAAATGAATTATGGTTTTTTTCTTCCTAATTGAAGACATTTTAAATTTTATTTCCGTTTTAAGTACTAAACTTGAACATGCATTCAAAATACTTTCAGTCTTATAAAAATTCCAAGAGTTCATATGTTACTGAAAAAAACAATTTGTAATTTAATTTTTATTGACTTGAGAAATACTATTCATTGATCTCATTTCCTTAAAAAACTTTAAACTCACTAAAATTTAACTTAAAAGTAACATTTAAATAATATCCATGGATAATATCATTACCTAAAAGCATATTTTGGTTAAATAAAATCATAGTTAATTTTCGAAAATTTTTTAATGAATTATTTGTAGTTTTTGTGTATATTTAAATAAAGTAATAAATCTCACAATTATTTTAATATTTTAAACCAGCATTTCTCAAACTGTGGGGCGTGGTAACTCTGATAGGGGGCTCGAGCATATTCAAATGTCGAAAACAAAAGGTTATTTTTAAAAAAAATATTAATTCATTGAAAGTAAACAAAAAATACATTCTGACATAATGAAAAAAATAAAATACATAATCACTTATATAATACACTTATAAATGTATCAGTACTGTACAATGTATTTTATAAATTGTTTAACAATACTAAGCTAAAAAAAGTTCAATAATTATCAGTGAACCCATGGGTTTTCCCTTAACTGCCCTTTAAAAGTTACACGATTCTTTCCCCAATGCCACCCTTTTCCACGTAGATGCGAGAGTGTGTTGTTTTTAGGGGGGGGGAGGGTAGCAAATTCACTGAAATAAGTAATTCCTTCGCAAACCTTGTCAAGTTCCTTTTATTGCATTCCAAAGCCTTCGGAATAATTTTAGGGATAACATTGCACAGAAAATATCGTACTTCGGAAAGACGTATGTATACGTCTAGAAAATTAATGTCTTGACTGAGCGAGACGTTTATATACGCCGGTGTCACTTAAGAGGTTAAAGCTTTAGCGTCAAGGAATTCAATACATTGTTATTGCATGGAGAAGGGAGTGGCGTGATGAAAATTATGATTGAATATGGGGTCGCCAATGTTGAAAGTTTGAGAAGCACTGTGTTAAACACTCTAGAACAATATTATCGTTATTAAAAAGTCATAACTTATGAAACGAATAATTAGAACTGACAAATAAGTGCTGCAGATAACATGCTATCAACATTTCTTTCCGGTTATATTAAACAAGTCTGTACTTTAAACACTTGAATCCCATATCTATAACAATAATATTGTGTAAGCTAAAAGCTAACGACAGGCGTACACCTAACCCCTTGACACGATGAATTTCGTGGGCCTCGATCTGACACCGTCAGACTGATGGTATTAGAAACAACAACATATTATTGTATACAAAAAATAGGTCTTCAAAAAATGGGTTAGTTTTTTTTTTTTGTAATTGTTGTAATTAAAAAGAATTTCGTACATTATTTTCAAATTTAGCATTACTATCAATATTTCTAATAAAGAAAAATGCATTGAAAATTTTAAACTATATAAAATGATATTTTTAAGATAAAAATTGGGGGAGGGGGATAAATTTAATCATGAAAGTGATTTTTGCACCTTAATCCCTAAGTTTAGCTTCTCTAAATCTCAGTTTAATATTTCCCTGATTAAAAATTTTCTATCGAAAGAAAAATATATGTTTATTCATTTTCCACATTCAATGTTTGAATTTTAGGACTTTGAAAAAAAAACAAGACTATATGTTCCAAATGTTCCTATTGTAATTTAGGTCCCATATACATATATCAATTGACTGTAAACATAAATTAGTACCAATTACCTATAGTATGGTAAGGTATTTAGACTTTTATCCAACTAATGTTTTCCTATGTCTGCTTCATTTTTAAAAATCGGCACCAATCATTGAGTTATGAAAAATTATTTTAAAAGACAGTGATTAAAATTGCAAAATTCTACATTTTTTATTGGATTGTCACGAAGTTTATTCTAAAAAAAACTTTTTAAACAGAATTTATTACATGTGTAAACTAAAATGATACTTTAAAATAAGTGGCATGCAATTTTTATACTCAAAAATATAAATTTATCCTAGTGGTTGATCTCAGCATTTATTAATCTCCTAAATTCTAAACCAGGAGCAATAAATTGTATTGCCCCTAGTGTATAAATACATCTTTCCGAAGTCAGATCACTTGCATTGAGCTGCTGTCAGTAAAACTATTTCGAAGGTTTTGGAATGCAATAAAATGCCCTTTACAGTGTTTACGGAGATTTTGCCCCAAAGGAGAAGCCACTCTTTTCATTTTTCTTTACTCCCCTTTTGGGCAGACAATAAGAGTCTCTATCCTCATCCATACTCGACCAATCAGAGTGCAATGTCTTGGCTCTCAACCATGCCAAAAAATACCAAGGAAAATAACAAAAATCAAGTCAAGATGCCACTATTAGCCACGCCTCCGGATTTCCTCGCAACAACCAATAGCCATCTTGCCTCGCCGCAGTATAAGAAACCGAACTAGAGTCTTTCCAACATCTAAGACTTTTATGATGTGGGAATGATGACTGTTTTACAGTTCAGATGCCCACAGATACAAGCGTTATAAACGTTATAATTTATTTCAGTGAGGTATTTTCTTATTTGTGTGTGTGTCTTTATTTTTCTACCAAAACACACACCACATTACACTTTCCTGTGTGAAAAACTGTATCATTGAAGAGCGAGTCGTGTACTTTTTCTTCGGAAGGTAAGGGGATAAAGATTCCTGAAATGTTAATTGTATAACTCAGTTTCATACATTTACATCTTCAAACTTAATCTGTATAAAAAGCAATAATACGACTAGTATATTGCATTCAGATTCATTGAAAAAACAAAGTAATTCATACATTCAGATTTCTTTTCTCATAGCATCAAGGGAATCTAATATAAAAACATTATAATTAATTAATTTAATCTAAGCGAAAATACATCTTCAACAAACTCTTGTTAAATTTAATTCAAAATTGAATGTTAAATTAAGTTATGTGCTTGACCTTTCCAAATGGATGCTTAAAAAAACATTGTAGATGAAATGTAATTTTAGTAAAAATTTTATCCATGAACAGTTGTATATTCTCTTATGTCAAAACTGATGAATTCATAACAAATATTTACAATTCTTCCTAGTCGCAAACAATCTAGGATATCATCTGTGGAATTTAAAACGGTACTTAATAAGGAGCCATACAATGTTATTCCATTGTTCAAATTACTTCACATGGAACCATCTCAAATCATTCAGAGGCAAAGACAACATATGGTGACAATGACAAATTACAGCAACTGAAGACTTTTTTCCCTTGTAAGGGACGAAATGTCTTAGCCCGGAATAGTAATTAAGCAACCAATTACTGGAACGGTTTATATTTCCGAAATTATCCGTAGCATACAATTTTCGACAACCTTTTGGTGATGGATGACACAAGGAATTTTTACTTCGAGTGATTGATTCATCTGAAAAGGACGAAGGACTTTAGGAAAATTAATGAGATGAGCCGGTAGTTGACACATTTGTGAAATATCGTTTATCCAACATGATGCTGAAGTCTTAAAAATTTTTATAGAAATTTCAGTATCTGGGTTGTTCAAATATTTTCGGGAGTGCGTAAAATTCCAAAGAATTCACGGCGGGTTTCTGAGAATAAATGATTGGAAATAAATAAAATTAAAAATACTAATTGTAATTAAAGAAGCTTTTTTGAAAAAAAAAATTATAAAAGCTATTCAACACAAGAGAAATTTCTTTCTACATTGAAAGACTCAGAAAGCGTATTTTTTTAAAGTATTTAATCTTGTCATACATGTAAATGTATTTGATTTTTTTAAGCATAATTAAAATTTTCTTATTTTTTTCCTTTAATAAATAAAATTTTAAGTTGTATCTGAACAGATTGTTATATTAAAAATTTTCGAGAAAAGATATATTTTTTAAAAAATTATCGCAGTATTTAATCTTTGGTATTTTTTTAATTATTAATAATTCGAAACATTAAATTATATTTATGGCAGAAAGTGAGCATTTTATTAACGTCACTCTGTAAAACAACAATGGAAATCAACCTCACACTTTTGAAGCTTGTCAAATGACAACGAATGCACCTCAGCTGGCACTCCTTCTTCAAATTACCACACCAAGCGCCAACAGGAGGACTTTGAGCCTTCACAGACTTAACATCAGCTCTTCCACAAGACGGTTTTCAAGTGGCAATATGACTCGAAACTTCGATACACCACCATTACAGCCACCAACTACGTATATATGGTAGTATATATTTGCTGACAACACACACGCACACAAATTTATATATATATTAGGCGTGCAACTTTGCTTCCGCCGTTTTTTTCCGAAATTCGAGGCTTTATTCTAAAAAACTGGTTATACATATATGATTCAAAGTATTGTCCATCGCTGGCCTTTACTTTCTCCCATCTTTCGGGCAGCGTACGAATCCCGCGTTGAAAAAACTGGTCATCTTTTGAAGCGCTCCACAAATCGATCCAATTTTTTACTTCTTCATAAGACTGGAAGTGCTGGTCAGCCAGGCCGTGTGCCATTGATCGAAACAAGTGATAGTCTGAGGGAGCAACGTCTGGAGAATACGGCGGGTGGGGTAGGACTTCCCATTTCAACGTTTCCAAGTATGCATTGACCACTTTCACAACATGGGGTCGAGCATTGTCAAGCTGTAAAATCACTTTATCATGTCTCTCAATGTCCGTTTGTCTTTCAATGCTCGACTCAAACGCATTAATTGCGTTCGATAACGATTGCCTGTGATTGTTTCAGTCAGTTTTAACAACTCATAATACACTACGCCGAGCTGGTCCCACCAAATTCTGAGCATGACCTTGGAACCGTGAATATTCGGTTTGGCCGTCGACGTGGAAGCATGGCCGGGATATCCCCATGATTTTCTGCGCTTGGTAAAATCGTAATGAACCCATTTTTCGTCCCCAGTCACACTGCGATGCAGAAATCCTGTTCACAAGCAAACAAACGCCGCTCAACATCTCTCGGCTTCATCTCGTAAGGCAACCAATTTCTTTGTTTCTGAATCATTCCCATGACTTTCAGGCGTTTTGAAATGACTTGTTGCGTCACTCCCAATGATCCTGTCAATTCTTGTTGCGTTTGACTCGAGTCTTGATCAAGTAATGCCTCCAATTCTGCATCTTCAAAAAGCTTCTCTCTTCCACCGCCATGCTAGTCTTCGACGTCAAAATCACCGTTCTTGAAGCGTTCTTGGCACTCTTGAAGCACTCTCTTCTTGGCACTCTTGGCACTCTTCTTGAAGCACTCTCGGCACGTTCTTTCACTAATAGCGGCCTCACCATAGATATTTCAGGGCATTGGATGAGCCTCAGCCGCAGATTTCTTCATATTAAAGCAGAACATTAAAACCTCCCACAAATGACGAGAATTTAGCTCGTAAGCTGACATGTTTAATCGAGAATAACTTTAGGATGCAAACACAAATCGACTATTATTTCGATGGCGTTATGTTTACAAATACCTAAGCTTATTGTATGACATCTACGATCTACTTATTTCGACTACCACTTACCGCTACAGCCATCTATTACAAAACGGAGGAAGCAAAGTTGTACACCTAATATATATATATACACATAGACTGTGTCATCACTCGATACACATTACATGTAGTATTTAATCGCAGTACCTTAACAAAGTGTAATTTTTTTATAAAGGCATACAGTTCTTAATTTCCAAAATATTTCATCAATTTTCAATATCTTGTTTTCCATTATTATTAAAAATTAATGTATAAATGTTTAAAGAAAATTTGTGTCAACTGTTTTCAATCCAACATTATATTTTTTTATAATTATTTTAATTTCTTTTTTAATATTGTAGAGAATATTTGGCTGTATATACAGAGAGAAAGATGAATATTTTTAAAACCCGATAAAGTTTATGAACGATTTATAAAGTATTTTGCAACTAAACTTTAAAAAAATTATAAATAATTTATAAAATAATTATTTTTATAAATAATTTATAATAATAAATTATTTATAAAAAAATAATTTCTAGATAATGAATTTTTAGAAACCAAAAAACAAATGTGATATATATATATATATATATATATATATATATATATATATATATGGTCAAGGGAGGTTTTTAAGATTATATACTTCTGAAAAAAAATTATTATTTATTTTTAATAAATGTCATATAAACACTTTAAGCATCTAAGAAGTTATTTTATCTTCTCATGAAAATACCTTTTTAAATTGGTGGTTAAATTATGTTAAATATGTTAATTAATTTTCTTTATTTCACCTGATTTAAAAAAAGGTTTTATTTTTAAATACCAATCTGTATCTCTAGTTTGTTTATTTTTATGCAAATTAAAAAAATTAATTAATTAAAACAAACTTCAAAACTTGCTGTCCTATATGTATGATTCCTTTCTGTAATTAATCATTTTTCAAAGTATTTTTTTTTAGTATTAGGCATAATTTTTTATAACAATTCTACATTTAGATGTGCTGAAGTGATAATAGTATGTTGTCACAATTGAATAAACTTTTAAAGCATTTTCACATTTATTCTTATTATTACTTATTTTCTAACACGTAAGAATGATCAAATTTCAATTCTATGCATTTTTATCTTATAACAGAATGTGAGAAAGTTTGAGCATGGATTCTTAAAGTTTTTACTAAGATGATAATTGTTTAAGCTCGAGTACTTTATTTATAATAAATAAATAATTTTTTTATTTATTCTCTGAAACGTATTGTATTAGAAACAATGTTAATAACAAACTTAATTCCTTAATTTTTTCATGAAAAAAAACTATTCTATTTTACTCTTATTATATATACTTTATAATTTCTAGAAAAAACTATATAAAATATGATGATTAAAAATACTGTTTTTCAATATCCTTAATAGCAGAATCTTACTTTTGCTGAATCAAGTAAATTATGGAAGTTTGCTCTCCTGACAAAACATATTTTATTGCATTTATTTTCCATTTCACTAATATGGAAAATAATTTTGGAAACAAGGAGATTCTTAAAATTTAAATTTTTGTTACTGAAAACTTTCAATACATAGCATAAATGATTGCATGCTATAAATTGAAAAAAAAACACTTTGCTTTCCTAAGGCAACACTTTCAAATACCTCCTGAAGCTGTATACTCAAATATATTTCTGTAGATGAAGCAAAACACACGCAAAATAATCTGATTTCTTAACATTCCAATAAATTTTGTTTATTTTTTGTTTTAATAAGAGTTGTGAAATTCGTTTCCTTAGGTTAAATAAGTGCTAAATTAAAACTATAAGATAAATTATGACTGACAGAAGCCTCCAAGGCAAGTGGGTATTTTATTTTCTAACAAGATTTATAAAATAATTTTTACTGTAATTGTAAACACACATTTCTGTAATTTTAATCTCTTAAAAATACAAAACTTCACTTCTATTTCATTTTATCATGCATTATTAAGTCCCAATTTCAGGAGATTACTGTTCTTTTAAATAATTAATAGATTAAAGCAAACCACAAAAATAAATAAAAGTAAAATTACAAAGCAGAATTATCAAAAGCCGCTTAATCTTCAAATCCTTTTTAAAAACGGTAAAAACTAGTTCTGCAAATACTGTGACGTCTGTTGGTTAAATTGATGAAGATTAAATACTGTTGTAGAGTTTGGAATTTAATTACATTCCAAGCGGTGAAAAATAAATTATCTCAGTACCAACTTCTCCCTAAAAGCGCAGTTAGCAATCAAGCTGGCTAGACATTTTCTCACAATAATAAAATTAATGATCGGAATGGGAATCCACAAAGCTGCTCAATTATTATCATTCTCATTTAAACTGTTTTAATTTTATCGCTCCTCGTCTATTTTCTAGATAAATGTATTTGCTCCTAGTAATTTTCATTAAGGAGCGCTTTCTCTACCAGCTTAATGTTTAAAAGCATAAGTCGCTTTTTTTTTATTAAATTCCTCTACCCCAGCAATATGCTACATTTATTTTTTGATAACAGTTCTGAATTTGTAAAAGGATAATTCTTATAACAGAGGTAATTCCTTATAGACGTGATTTGTGGACATGTAAAATATATATATTTTAAATCAGTTAAAAATATTAAATCTTTACTATCCTATTCTTATTATTTATTGTACATTTATCACACATAATTGTTAAATTTAACCGTATCATAAATACCAATTATTCCGTTATGATAGCATTTGTATCACATAGACAATGCAGTAATTTTTGTAGTTTGAATTGTAACTTGCAGAATTTTTTTATCATTCATATTGATTTCATTACATACTATTAATGTGACACTTGAAAGTTTTATTTTGTATTAAGGCTTTCTTCGTTTAATATTAAAGAATATGACCCGACTTGGAATATTTTTTTCAGATATAAAAGAAATGAAAGATTAACAATTATATTAGGGCTTAGATATCCTTTTAAAATAAGCAATTCTTAACATACTTCTTATTTTTATACTAATTGATCCATTTTTTGTTGTGTAAAATGTGTTTCGCGTTTTTTCTCTCATACCGTAATTTTAAATGAGCTATCTCTTCCCGTATTAAAATGGAATAAAATATATTCACGGAATGTATTGAACTCTTAAAACGGCTATATTGTTAACAGATGCTTGAGTTACAATGTTGCAAATTTCCAAAAAAAATTGAGACATTTTTTTGTGGGAAAATGCGCAGCGTGTTTACTTCAGGCTCCCGTACTTTAATCGAAAACACCCTCAATGAATATCGATTTTTGTAATGATCTTGATAATTTTGAGCCGCTATCAAGTTAAAGGATAATACTTGAGCTAGTTTCCTGAACACCCTAAGAAGGTGAATTGATGATTTTGTTGAAGATAATGCACACCAAAACACTCATAATTTTACTCGATAGTGGTTGGTGTAGATACGACTTTAACATACAACTCAGTGAAAGAATGAGTAAATGATTATATTAGCTTTGCATTAAAGAACAGTGCGAAGGTTATTGACGAAAAAACTCGTATTTTTGAACCTGAGTCTGTGACGGATCTATACGCGTTTCTACGAATTTCTTCATTTTTTCTTTAAAACAAAATATTTATTTCAACCAACCTTCATCGGGAAACCAAACGTGATTAATGTAAATGAGGAATATTATATAAATTCGGTTTTCGCGAGTTGAAAGAGAGTAAAGTGAGAGGTTAAGTGAAGTAAAGTGAAGCAAGTGAACTTTTGACACGTAGTTGTTGACAAGCTGAAGTTGATACGTTTGATGCGTGCCAGTAGAAGTGGTTAGTGTAGATTGGAAAGCAGTGGAAATAAAGATAACGGGGCGTGGAGTCATCGTCATTTGATCAAGTTAAAGAAAGTGCCTGAAGTTTCCCGTGAAAGATCCAAAGCATTAAGGATTCATGTATCGTATTTTGATTACGTAAAAGCTGATTATTAGTGTGCTACGTAGTTGTAAATGAGCGTATTTAAGCTGTCTTAGATTCAGTTGAGGTTATGTAATATCATCCCCGCATTTGAGAATCTCACATCTGCACTCTACTATTGATTATATACCTTAATTAGAATTATGTTGTGTCTGTTCCATAATCTTTAATAAGAATTAATAAATCAAATTAGATTGTAATAATGTCTTTGGATCATTTAGTTCCTCCTACACATCTAGCTGGGTTTAGGGGATGGATATGAGGGTTCGTTTGTAAGGGGTAACCAGAGGTTACCACAAGTCAACTGAAGAAAAATGACACCCAACTCTTCTTAGTTCCATACCACACAAACCTGATTATTTTGATTCACGACGTATTTAGCATGGATCAGGCCCTGTACGTGGCGGGTCTTTCGTGGCACTAGACCTTGAAATGATGACACAACAGCCACGAGTTCGTGACCATGATATCTCCGACTAAGTGACGCAAGTTGCTTAGATGTGATTACTGGATTTATATATTTGAAATTCGTATGGAACCTTAGGTAAAACGAAAATTCTGAAATGTACAGTGCTTAAGGGAGCATTGTATGATATATCATACATATTCTCAAAGGAACGTCGCTCAATTGAAACCTATAGTGAACAGATAACGTAACCTAATTTTTTTTTTAATTAAATATAGCTGTTTTAAAAAATAGTATAAACATTTTACTAAATTAAGACTAATGTTTAAATCAAAATAGTAACACTTCATTAAAAAGTTAAATTGTAATAGGATATTTTCAGAAAGTGCGATGCAAATAAATATCAAAACACATTGAGTATGTTCATTTATATCTGTTTTTTTTTTTTAAATATGAAGAAAATGAAGTTTAATTTCATTAATATAAAGAAATTCATTTTGTTACATATTCAATAGAATTCGTAAAAATATTCAATGGCAAATATATTTATTGTTAGTTTGATCAAATCGATGAAATCTTAATAAAATCTAGCATTTAAAAATTTAGGACATTTATAATGAACGACATTAAAATAAAATATTTTGCATTTAGTTAATAATCCTTCAGATAAAGAATTGTTTTAAAAATTAGCTTAATAGCCATGATTAACAAGGATATTTTCAATTTGTTAGGTGTAAAAAAATATTTCAGTGTGTTTAAAATATCTAGCAGGGAGCAAATGTGTACCATAACTATTTAAGTATTATGTGGGAAAACATAACGCGCATTTGTTTGCAGATAAAAACATCGCAAATAAGTATTGGACTAAAACTTAATTTTATTTAACTTGTTTCTTATCACAAATATTCCTAATATATAATTCAGGAAAGGAAATACTTAACATTTAGAAATATAATATGTTTTTTTTTTACTTTGTAGCCTTAAGAATGAATATTAATCTAGTATTTGTAATTAATCTAGTGTTTATAATTAATCTAGTGTGTTTATAAGTATATATATATATATAATATATATATATATATGTATAATATCCTGTAAATGTATACTCATGTCCAAAATTAAGGCCACAAACACAAAATATATTGCCACCCATCCGGTATAATGGTCAGTGACGTGGACTGCGGAGCTGTAGGGAGTGGGTTCGAGCCACGGAGAAGGGATGGGTATTTGTGTTGTAAACCTTCCTTCTTTGTGTTGTAAGCCCCCGTGTGATACGTTGTGTGGGGCACGTGGTTTATAAATGTTCACAATAAAAAAAAACACACAAAATAAAAGAAAACTTGTGAACTAGTCACTGTGTTGCCACGAAATTTTGCTACAGTGGTATTGCAGTGTGATAAAAAATATAGCAATTTTACCATACAGAAAGATTTTTATTTTGAATTTAAGTACAGGATATATCAAAAAGTGTGAAATCATGAGTCAGAGGTAAAGCATTTAACTCGTTAAATGTCTGTCTAATTTGAAATGGGACCACCATGCACCGATATTCAAGCTTCATAATGAGCTGGCATGCTGTTTATGAGGATGTCAATAAACATTTGTGGCAACAAAGCCCATTTTTCTAAGAGCACGGCTTTTATCTCCTTGGGAGATGGGCTAGGCTGAGAAATGGCCTTTATTAGACCATCCATAATATGTTCAATACGATTTAGATCTGGTGACTTTGAGGGTCAATCCAAATGGCGAATATCCCCTCCATAATGAAATGCATTAACAATGTGAGTTCTGTGTGGTCTCTCATTTTCGTGTATAAAAATGAGGTCCGGGCCCATAGCGCTTTCAAAAACATCAATTAGGCTTCAAGGATCTCATCCATATAGTGTTGCGAGTTGACAGTACCCGCATCGAAAATGTGCAGTGGTGAACAACTGCCCAACATTATGCGGCCACACACAACGATTCCTTTGCCACGAAATCTGTTGTTTTTGTTATGTAGGACAGACGAAAGAGAGCCCCACTTTCTCTCCAGATGAAGACTTGATAAGAATCACTTTGTCTGGGAATTTCAACTCATCACTCAATGGGGGACTCATCACACTCTTATGGTACCCACGACTGAGGTTTTCAGCTCAAGAAATATCCTATCTTTCCTGTTGGATGCAGTCAAAGGGACATATAAGATTAGAATCCGAGCTTAAAGGACAATCTCATCAAAATGGCTGTAGAGTGTTTGATTGGAAATTCTTCCAGACACAGCCGCAAGGTCACAAACAAGCAAAGAAGCAGTTGTCGTCGTGTGCTTAAATAAAGTAGGATCCTGCACAAATGCTCTGTGGAGACCTTGGCTGACCTTCTTGATGACAGTACCCCTTGTTTGGAATTGATTCCACAGCCGTGAGACAATTTTTGGTTCACTTGTAACGATCAATCCCCCTTTGCTTGAGACTGGCCAGCTTCAACCTTGCGAACGCTTCTCCATCTCAAAGAATCATTTAAACGATTATGAAAAGTCATCTCACTGCTAATAGGTTAGATTTTTTGTTTTAATGCAATATTCACAAAATTGCAGGAAAAAACTCTTGATCTTAAACGGTCTCATTCAAGTAATTCTGTAAAAAATAACGCGAACAACATCTTTTCCTAAGATGAAAACTGATATTTTACTGCTAGTTCATCAAAATATATAACATACAAGTTCTAAATGTTTTTCTTTAGGAAATTAAAATTGTTATGAAGAACATGTTTGTGATCTTAATTTTGAAAATGAACTCAATGTAGCATATATACATTGTACTTCAATATTATTAATCCAAAATTGTTTCATAAAACAAATAACACATTTTAAAGAATTGAATATTTAACACAGTAATCAGGAAACATGTACTTGATTGTGTTATATGAAAAATATTTTTCCTTTCAAACTTACATGCAAAAAACCAACTTTAAATGAAATTATATAAAAAAAATGTTTCAGGATCAATTATTGTTCTTAGTATAATTTAAAGCAATATAAAGAAATGATACAGTAACACATTACAGTTAATATGTGTCTTGAATATATAAGACCTGTGCAGAAATCACTAAATATTTTTTTAAAAGACATAGAATTCTCATGTAATAATTGGAATATGTATATCTTATGTACTTTCATATTAATAATAATACACATCACCACATACTTATATAAGTGTGCGTGCGTGTGAGTTCTGCATTACATTTAGAGATGTTTTGAATATTTTAAATTAAATCTGCATTTTCTTTCGCATAAAAAATTCTCATTTATTGTTAAAATTATTGCAAAAGGCAAAGATAAGCTATCTTTTTTTTTGCAAAAGAAACATATATTTCAATACATGAAATTACCTTGTTATGTGGTTGAATTTCTTAAAACAAAATATTTCATGTGCAAATATTTTTGTATGCGTCATATTTCTTAAGTAGTATTCTTCTAACAATTTTTCTAAAACTAATAGAAGCTCCAAAGTTGGAAGAAGAGCATTTCCATCCGATTGCATTTTCAGAAGAAGAAAAAAAAATTAAATTCAAAATAGAGTTAAGCTACAAAAAATTCAGAAACGAAGATTTTTGAGAAAAATTCTTAAAGTATAATTTAAAAAGAACGAATCAGAACTTTTGCAAAAGTAGCGTGCTTCGAATGTCTGTAACTTGATTAAACTTTTTTTTTTTGGTTTTTATTCACTTAAGTGGTATGGATTTTTTAAAGTTGTTAATTCTGATCATGTTCTTAAAAAACACAATACTTTTCAAGATCTTTTAACTTTTTTTAATTGCAATCATAGATAAGAGATACAACTTAAGCTTAATTTTTTTTTTAAAATTAATGTTAAGAAACTTAAAACAACGTTTAATAGTGAAAGTGATTTTTTATCTGATGGTAAAAAATATGCTCTCCTTCTATGTGTGTGCGTGTGTTATTGCTAGCTTCTAAAATATATCTCAAATGTAGCCGTATCATTAACAGCTACGTCCCTTGGAGTATAATTCACGAGAATCAAATTACAACAAAAAAAACCGTAATCCCAACAAAGTTCCGTATCGTTAAATACCAGAACGACTAATTTGGAGCAGTGCGATGACGATTAAAATAACGAGTTGGAGATAATTTAACTTCAGGGTTGGAAACAAATTTAAAAATTGATCCACATTTCTGCGAAAGAGTAATCGAGTAATTGATGAACCTAACCCTCCATTTCGTGTGGAAACACAATGAACACGACGATTGCCATTGTTGAAGATAATCGACGATTCTCGAGCAAGGGTGTGACCAATTGGATACGGAAGAAGTCCTGGATTCGAATATCAGGAAATTGCGAAACAATTAAATGAATTGTTGTCATTCATTTATCATCCACCCCTGAAGGTTGCTTCGCATTAAATATTATAGATTTGTTTATTTTGGAGAGGTATATAAACGTTTGCGTGACAGATGATCATACGTAACTAGGCTGCCTCGATGCACGACATTTATCTGAAGAAAGATTAATGTCATTGTAACTCCCATGAGGACATGTCACCAAGTATATTGTCACGGAATGAAATGAAGACAGACAGATTAATAACGGAGTTACGCGAAACATTTGTCAGATAGTTAAGTATGGTGTATTAAGTAAACAGAAATCTCAGCGTCCTGATTCGAATTATATATATTATTTCGAGAAATAACTTTGATATGTATTAAAATTGTTTCAGAATTAAATATTATTTAATAAAAGTATTTGTTCTTTTTAAAACAAAATCACAATTTTAATTTATTAAACTTATTATTCAAGGATATTAATTGTAGGCTTATTAAAAAATAAAATTCAACTTACGCAAGATTTAATTAACGCTTAGTTTGAAACATATTTAATCAAATGACATATTTTTGAAGATAGTAAAAAAATTATAAAATTGCTACATTTCAAATGTATTTTCTTAATTTTAATACTTTTGAATTGTATTTCTTTTTGAGATATCCGATTACCTATCAGGAATTTTACTAAAAAAAATTGATGAAAATGTTGCACGCTTTTATTTTCTCTCTAAAAATAAAACCATTCAGCATTTTGTGTGACTACCACCACATTCCACATACACTTATGTAACATAAATATTTTTAAAAAATGCCAAGTTTTTTTTTTCTATTTCCTAATAAAAAAGTAGGAAATAGGTATTATTTGCTGTATGCAGTTACTTTTTTTTACTAAAAACAGTTATAAAATCCCCGTGCAACACAAAGAGTATCAAACGGGGATCTCACAGAAGTAAGTAGCACACATTACAAAGGAAAGAAGGGAAAAGAATATTTTGGTGTTATTGACTTTAAAAAGTGTTTTACGCAAAATGTGTGTATTTTTCTTAAAAAATTTTAAGCGCTCAAAATTGTTGGAAAATTTATGAAGTTAATTAAATAAAATTTTATGTGCATATTGTATGTACGATTATAATTGTTTTGACGTACCCTTCAAAAAATTACTGCGTTATTTTATAAAATTTATAGTCATTTATGTAAATATAACAGGTGTTTTCAAACGGTTTCATATAGTGAGTAAGATAAAAGATTCGATGTTTGGTTAAAATGTAAATGTGTATAGAGTCTTTTAGGTCATTTTATAAGTTAACAGTAAATAAACATATCAATTTTCACAAGTTGAAAATTCGGTGATAGACAATTTGTTTCGAGTAAAATGCGTTCATGTGTTTTTTATGCATATTCTGCATATTTTTACAAATCTGATATTGCATTTATTCTTTTCTATGCAGGTTTCGACTTTTCGTGATATAATTAACTAAACATTTCTGAAAACCGCACAAAAGTCTCCCGTCTCATTAAAAGAAATTATTTCGAAGTAGGAATGCCGATTAAATATTATATTTTAATATACTGTCATTAAAGAATTAAAGTACAACCTGATTTTTCTACTTAATCTGAGCTTAAAATCTGAAACTTGGAGAAATATATTGTTAAAACTATTTACTGAACTTTTCATAACTGTCACATCAATTCTGATATTCACATAAGGAATTGCATTTTTGCAGAAGAGTTCACAGCTTTAAAAAAAAAATCACAGGCATTTCTTATAAAAATGGAAACTTTCCATTCCTGTTTATAAAGTATTAGCGTTAGTAACTGTTTATATTATAAACTAAAATTTAGGGAACTGAACAGCATTTACACATGTAGCAACCCATTTTCCAAAACACTCTAGATTTTATGAATGAAACATTTCCTTCCCTTAAAGATTCAAAGAATTCACACTTTTATTATATAACTAGTATTTGCAGTTTCTTGCTAAAAGAATTCCAGTAAGAGCAGAGTAAAATGAATGAAAACAGGAAAGAAATATTAGCTTATATATATATATATATTGATAAATATTAAAAACTTAATAACAAATTATACTAATCATATTTCGCATTATAATCCACTATGTATTTAATATTGGACTCTATCTTCTTCCTTATAAAAATCTCCACATGAAAACACTGGATGAGTATTAAAGAAATTTGAAGATCTGAAGATTATCCGAAAAAATGAAAGATCATTGAAATATTTTTAAGTCTCGAAGATGTAATTCAATGTTTTTTACTAAAATTATGAGCAGAAATAAGTTTATCTTTATAATAATATACAGATGTTTTGTGTATATTATTATAACTACTTCAAAGGTACATTCTGTACATAAATTTTAAATGCAAAATGTAAATCCTGAAATGGTTTTGAAAAGGAGAATCATGTAAGAAGTACTTGTTTTACTTTAAAATAAGGAATTATTCACTGAAGATAGTAGAAATGCAATTGATATTTATTAGTCGACCAATTTAATGAAACTCTTCTTGAATTATATTCACTTTTATTTACAGTTGAAAGACATAACTCTATGTGAGTCAGTTATTCAATAATTTAATTATAAAATGTAACAAAAAAGAAAACGGGAAGTAAAAATATGTTTATAAGTAATAAATCTAAATGTCCCTCAAAGATGAATTAATTTCGATTAAAACATAATGGAGCATTAGTTAGTAAGCGAAACAGTAATTGCACTAGAGATCAAAATTATTTTTTTGAAAAAAAAGGCTACTCAAATTGTGACGGATCTATACGTGACCTTCAATTAACCCTCTTTGGAAAACTTTGGGCTACTAAAATCAACAACCCTTTTCTGAAGAAGCAACCGTGATATGCGGATTAAGTTTATTATATATAGTTCAGGTTTGCTTGCTAAGAGTTAGAAAAAGCGAGATAAAGTGAGATATAAGTTAAAGAGATAGATGGAAAATAGTTTGTAAGTCAGTGTGAGAGAAGAGAGATAGAAAGTTAGAATTATAAAGAGATGGATAGGTATACAGTGGGAAATTACTATTTAATAGAAGTGACCAAGAGATTGAAAAATTACGAAGTAGAAGATAAGAAGACTATCTACAATTCAGGTATTAGTCATATTTATAGCACGTTTTGATATTTAAATTAATAAAGAGATTTAAGTGACAATTAGTCACATAACTACAGTTTAAGTCAAATATTAAGGTCGAAGATTGATTTAAAAAGGGGATCAATTTATTAGAAGTATTCTCCAAAAACGCGACTCTCGTCACTTATCCTCTCCTCGCAACTTGGAAACATCTTATTTAATCTCATTTATTTATTTGTTTTTGAGTTAATAAGAATGCTGAATAAATAATTAAAAATTATCATGTCGAATCGACCTTCACTTCCACTTATCCCTTTAGCTGGGTCACAGGGGGTGTTAGAAAATAAAAATAAAATAAAAGTTAAAACTTAAAAAAAAACATTGAATTAAAACTAAATTTAAAAATACTGTGCATTACGAATAAAATTTTCTTTTAAAGCAATATTTTCTTCTTACATGGTATGTTATACAATGTAAAAATATTTCCAGGTAGTTGCAATCCATAATTTTATACTATGAAATAACAAATCCATAATGTGCCTTATGAATAGAATTCTACAAAATAGCACCCATCGTCCAATTAAAAGGCCAATAAAATGCTTGCATCCAAAAACGTAACTCTCGGCACTGATCCTCTGCTCGCTACTTGGAAACATCTTATTTAATCTGATTAATTATTTGCTTTTGAGTTAATTAGAATGCTGAATGAATAATTAAAAATTATCATATCGAATCGTACTTCACTTCCTCTCTTCCCTTTAGCTGGGTCGCAGGGTAGACAAGGGTTGTTACAAAATAAAAATAAAATAAAAGTTAAAACTTAAAAAAAAAACATTGAATCAAAACTAAATTTAAAAATACTGTGCATTACATATAAACTTTTCTTCCAAAGCAATATTTTCTTCTTACGTGGTATGTTATACAATATAAAAATATTTCCAGGTAGTTGCAATCCATAATTTTATACTATGAAATAACAAATCCATAATATACCTTATGAATACAATTCTACAAAATAGCACCCATCGTTCAATTAAAATACCAGCATCTATACAAAAATAAGGTACATCAAGATTACCGTGAAATAACGCCGTTCTATATTACACGCCCAACCAACTGAAAAACTTTTAAATGACACCAAAACGTTCCCAGGAGCACACTAATTTCTTAAACTTTCCCTCTTCTTTTGCATCGATTATACTGCTGCACACCCCTTTATTCTTTTAGGGCTTCTCCCTTTTTTCCTTTTCCTCGTGCGGGTCCTCATTTACATGTAATATTCATGTTCTATATTCGGGTGTCTCTGTGATACGTTCACGTTATTTAGTCATCCAAAAAGTCATTAAAAGGTGTGGCTGGGTTCGAACTTCACTTATCAAGGAGCATGTCAAAGTCGTTTCGATGGCGGAAATGACGGAAGATGATTTAAATTCAGGACACTCAATAGGGTAGGGGAGAGTAGGGATTTTCTGTTGAGCGATGAAGCAACGGAAGCAAAATTTTTGACTTTGATGAAATTGACAGTCTTTCTGAGGAAAATTTAAAAATGTCAAAGCCACCCAGAGGTAGTTTTAATTATAAGGGATGAACTTTCCTTTTATCTTCAGAACATGATGCAAGATGGAAAGTTTTGGTAAATGCTAACATTGTCTCGGGAAATTTATAGTATATTGTAAATCAATTATTAATTGAGACTGTAGTGATATATTTATAAAATGTTAGTTTCATCAGTCTGGGTTTTTATTCCAGTTAATTCTGATAGCTGAAATATAAATTTCATTGCAAATAAGATTTTTTATCAATGGGATATATTCCATCATACATGTAAAAACAAAATGAATTCAGAATGACAACTTTTTCTTAAACTAGCAAAATGAAAAAGAATTTAAATTTTATATTAGTGTATTTTTTTTAAGTTGTGAACAATTATAAGAATATTATTCAGGATTCAAAATTGAAATTCAGATTATCCGTTTGATTTGAATTTGTTAATTAGGAAGAAATGATTTCTATTGCAACATTACTAATTTTAACTGTAAACATTGATAAATCAAAAAAAGGTTTATATATATATATATATATATATATATATATATATATATGTATATATATATAGGTTTTAACTAATATACCCGTCATTGTTTTATAATCAATTTTAAAATTTTATTTTATTTTTCTTGTAGAATCGGAATTGTTTTGTTAAATTTTAAGCTTATTAGATTCGGTGCTCATTGGATTGAAAGAGATAATTCAGGGTAATTACTGACATTATACATTCTATATAATTGGGGAATAATCCAGGGAGGATTTGAGACGCCTGCTCTTCTGAGCTCAAATTCATTCTTTTGGAAAGGTATTTGGCAATCAAGTTAGCAGAGAATTTCTCGGAAAGTAGAAAAATGTGCAGTAGAAATACATCTCGTGTATCAGCAGAGACTATCCTGTTGAATATAAAACCAGGAAATTGTAAAAGAAAATAGGTGTAAGAAATTTTTTTTAACGTACCACAATCCTGTAAAGGTCTTATAGATGACTACCAAATGCAGCTGGTTATTAAATAAAATGACAACCTTTGCCAAAATTTCAGGTTATTAGATTACGTAGCGGGTATAGATTATGAGTATCCTGCTACTGTTTTCAGACTAGTTTTCATTTTTCGTTGGAGATCAATATGATGTGAAACTCATAGTGGAGAGTGCATTCTAAAGCTAATGCAGCAACCACAAAACCTCTTGGTGGATTACAACTGAGAAGGTTTAAGGTTTAACGGTCTCAATTCCCTCATCACCCATTCTTAGAATTACCTATAGAAGGCTATTGCAGTCACGGCAGTACTGGTTACGAGTAGAATCTTTGATAAGTACACACAATGGGTTGCGAGAGAAGTGGACGAGGCCACTCCCATTGCCTTCTTATCTTCTAAGTCGTAGGGCTATGGTTTTCGTGTGTTTTGTTACACAATCTACTAGTAGTTTCTCTCTTATTCACACATGGAACAGTCCTACTACATAACTATACTGCTTCACTATAATAAAATTGCACTTCTTCTCATAAAAGTGGAAATCTACTTACACTGGCCTCCGAAAGTTACGGAACAACCGGTTTTTTTGCGCCCTATTTGCAAATGAATGAAAGTAGAAACACCAAATTTGGATGAAATGTGCACAAAACAGTTATGTATTGACTACATGATAGAAGTTTACATAACAAAAATTCTAAAATGATTTTCAACAAAAAAAAAGGCAATCTCACTAGAAAAGTCCATTCTTAGAAAAAAAATAATAATCACAGTTTTATATGGTAAAATATCATAGAAAAATAACAAAAATGGGTTTTAATAAGGGATATGCCTACCCTTAGCTTAAATGCATCGGCGGCATCGAATTTCCATGCTGTCAATTAAGGCTAATATTCTCCGTTACGCCACTGATGTGAAACATTTGTACTCATCAAGTGAGTTTATGGGTACACGTGAGAGTGTGAAGTTTTACAACATTGTAATGTTTGGGGCAATTGATACATTTATTATCTACTGATGTCACCACACTAGTAATTACTATTGAGCTACTTTTGCTAATAGTAAAATTAACACGAAAGACATATTCGTGATGTCATTTCTTGACATTTATTTCGTCTGTTCCCAATGCTAGTTATAGGATTAGATTAATAAGTTTTCATTACGTTTATTAGTTTCTGTTGTTCATTCTATATTTGACCGTATTTAATAGATTTAAATTCAGCATAATTTTACGGCAGGTAACCACTAAATGTACTCCCTTTTATGCATCGGTCTGATTCTCCGTCGCAATGCATTGGATCTCCAGCAGACTAATCAGCCCAGCATGCTAAGCACTAAAAATTATAAAAATAAATCTAAAATTATGATTACCTGTACATATTGAAATTACAAGCAATAAAAATGCAGATAGGCGAAATAAGGTAGAAATCTTAATAATGACAACTTTTTCGGCGTTACTTTATTACTACTGCTGTCACAAATTTCAAATTGAGAGAGAAGTCAATTCCTGTAAGGCATCAAATCTGTAATATAAGTGGAGACGGCCTTATAACAAAGATTATCACAATGTAATGAAGTTTGATAGGGATGGTAGTAGAACTTTTAGGAATTGTGATAACTGTTTAGATACAGAGCTAACACCTGCTCATATTTTTGACTGTCCAGCTATTCTGGCTGCTCTGCAAGAAATAGAGGTACTTTTTCTCAACAACAAACTTCTATGTAAACAATATTGCACATGTAGGCAAAACAGTCATCTGGGCCAGTGGTACTGTCTGATTTGGTCCCATCATGTATATGACATCACATCATCAATTAATCATTTCATATTCTTCGGTAAAGGTATAGGAAATTTTGAAATTTCGTTCCATTAATCTCCCTCTCTGTGCGTCTCTTATCATGCTATGCTGTTGGTGTAAATCCCCAGAGCTTTGCAGTGATAGATCACTATAAATATGGATTAACTTAATGTCTAAAATCATGATATTGTACTCCCGAAGAAAATTTCGAAACATTATTTTCTAATTTTATATATATACGCAGTAAGCCCTTGTTTCTCGGGTTCCCATTAAACCGGAAAGCCGTTGAAAGTCACATTTAATAAACACGAATATAAACAAACTTAGGCTTGAAGGACTGTTGTACACGTTGTAAGAGTGTGATCTGTTATCCGCTAAGAGTTTTAACTACCAGAATGGAAGTGCACTTTTTTTCTCAAGCACATGCTGTTTAATTAATGTATTGATTTGAAGAACTGAATTTCTCTCTAATGGATTTAATAGATTTATTTACCTTTTATTTTGACAAATTTTAGAATACACTTTTTTTAGTATGTGCTTTAAATTCTTTTATATCCTATATTTTAACCTGGTCTTTTTAACTAATGAGGATGATTTCTTAACTAATTTAAAGAAAGGGATGACTTATATAAAGTAATAAAAGTTATTAGATATATTTTTAATTAATAATGTAAATGAATTGAACCAAGTAAAGATATTCATCACCACTCATGCAAAACGTAAGCAAAACAATTTTGAATATCCTACTACACCTCTTTCTTCTACACTTAGCAATTAACTAAATAAAGTTCTCTTACTATTTTAAAAATAAAATTCGAATTTTTTTATATGAATTTATTCGTATACTTACGATAACTCACTTCTATATTTGATATGTTTAAGAATATGATGAAGGGGTTAATTAAAAAAGATCAAAAATTATTTGTATCTATTTGCGATGAATATTTTTAATGTAACATAAACAAATGTTTACCTTTCTTTTGTAATATATAATCCATAAATATAAACAAATAGTTATAAAACCTAAGTATAACTAATCAAGATAGGAAGAAATATTATCCACAGTAGTACAATAGCAAACTCCTGGCCTTAGGAACCAAAATTGCAGGTTTCAGCAAAGTTTTACGGCTAGCCAACCATTAAATGTATTTTGTCTATACTCTGGGCTACAAGGAAAGGAAGGAATGTTAAGTGAAAATTTAAATATTACAAATAAAAATAAAATACTAATAATATATAATGATAAAATTATAGCCTACTATTGATTACTACAAATGCAATTGCTGTTATTAATACTATATTAAAATCGATGGAAAAAAACTAGATGAAAATTCTTACTACGTGAGTACAGCAACAAATTATGTTTCCGGCCAGATACATAGGAGTATAGTAGTACCGCATAAAATTAAAAGTAGTAAATTATGATGAAATAATATTAAGTTTATATATACATTTAAAAATCTTAAATGTTGAAATAAAATTTATAGCAAATAAAAGGACTTCCCAAACATACACAATGATATTTAAATCAAATATAGAATTATTAATTTATGAAACATGTAGCGCCTTCTTTCAATTGACTGTATATCTAATTTTAAAAAAAAATGTATTACTTTTAAATAATGTCATTTCACTGAGGTCTATTAAAAATATAATTATGAAGAAAATTAGCAGGATATTTTCATGTTTAATACAATGGTTAATAAAGTTATTAAACTTTAAATATATATTAGATTTATCGCTAACAATATAATACATTTTTACGATAAATATAGTTGAAATTATATTTCTGCAAATAGAAATTGATAAATTAGAATTCCAGTATGACACTTTAAGAATGTTAAAATTAAAAGCATCTCTTTTATCATAAATATTACTATGTAATTTATAATCCTTAATATATAATGATACATCTTAATATATATATATATATATGTTGATACAAAATTGTTTCACAAAGATATAAAACACCAAATTTCAAATCTTCAAAATGATTTCATTACTGTATATGTTGATAAAGTTTCGGGCAACTACGCAATCATTTGCAAATGGTTTTATAACTTTATACTTAACAACTAGTTTCAAAACAATAACGCGTTTATTAAATCTAATAGCAGCAGTAGAGAAATCATAAACCGTATTTCAGCTTTTTATAAAAAAAACTAGATTTATATACAAAGAATATCAATTTTCCTTATATTTTTCAAACACCAAAATTTCATAAGTGTCCAATTAAATTTAGAACTATTACTAATGGTTTTAATGCCTATATTACACAACCAGGCAAGATGTTGCAAAAAGTTATACAACACACTCTAGACAATATCTCAAACTCCATTATTGTAAAGAATAGTAAAGATATCGTTGAGAACATGCAAGGTAAGAATATTAAACCTTTACATAGCTTTGACTTCGAAGACTTATTCAACTCTATTGATATATAAGATATGATTAAAGTACTTAAAAATGTTTATATTAAATATTAAATAAATTGATAAACTATGATAAATGTAATACTATTATACAATTTGTTTTGAAAGAAAATTACATATTTCATAATAACTATTATTATCCACAAATTAAGGGTCTGCCACAGTGTGGCCCAGTATGTAATAGTCTGGCTAACATCTATTTACACTATTTTGAGAATAAAAAAATTGATACAGACTCTTGTTACTTTTTAGATACATTGATAATTTAATTCTTTTCAGTAATAAAGTTGACTTTACTCCTATTTTTAATTATTATCCACACTACTTGAAATTAATAAAAACCAAATGCAATATAGAGTCAGCAAATTTCCTTGATCTTCAATTAAAAAATGAAAATAATATGCTAAAAAGTAATATTTTTAATAAAAGAGACTATTTTGTTTTTAATGTTATAAAAATGTCATATTTGAATAGTACCCTTCACATTTCAATTTTTAGAAATATTATTCTAAATTATATAAAAAATATAATGATTTAATACCTGAAGAAATATTGAGAATTAATAATAATTAAAAAAAATTTCAAAGTTGCCTAGACTATAACTATCCAGCTAATTTTATATATAAATATATGTCTTCAAAATTATAGATATTTAATTATTATTATTTAATATATTCATTTCTATTTAGTTTATAGTATTTAATTTTCTTAATATATTCTTATATTAAGTTTAGTTACTATAAATATATATAGATGGCCCCATTATTCTTAGTTTTGCTATTTTTTTGTGCATTGAGTCAGTACACTCGTGGAACCTGTATACATCGGGTAAGATGATATAGTTTCTTTGCACATTTACATTATTATTAATTATGGTCATATTCATTATTAACCTCTTTTTCAAATATTTTTGTTTATATATATTTATATTTGTCTATTTCTCCCGGATGCCTATAGGGATTTAATATTCCAATTTCTGTTATATTGCTGTTATATTCACCCACGTGGGTTTTGGGCTTTTGCCTTGGTTTATATCCGGCGCTATTATGTCGAAAATTTCCGCTGCAGCTGAAGGTTGAGATCTCACAAAATTTTGTTTAATCCTGTTCCACTCTCCTAAACCAGTGACAGCACGGGAAATCAGAATAGTTTTTCCCACTCTAGATAAATTTCTCTTTTTTTTTGGTTTGCCATGGTTCCAGGTTCTTTGTTCTTTCGGTCTGATCTTAAGATGTTTTAGGATTTATTAGTCTTCTATTTAATTTATTTACCTCTCTCTCTCTCTCTCTCTCTATATATATATATATATATATATATATATATAGTAACATAAAATGAAAGAAATACATGGCATAATAAAATTGATAATACAAAATAATATCACTAACAAAGCTAGAAGATTCAAACCAGATTTAAAGAAACACACTTTAAAAATAATGGAAGAGTCTATTATAGAAGAATTAACTAAGCGTATGTATAACATGGAACAGAATTAGAACTTTAAAATGTAAGAAGCCAAAAGAGTCAATAGACTAAAATGAAGACCTGTTATGATTTATAAAGCTGTTGCTGAATTAGGACCAGCAAAATTAGGGTTAAATATATTTTATGGATCCTACCTTCCCCTGTTCAGCAGAATTTTTATACATAACAGAAAAACATACCAATATTGAAAAGTTAGGCCTAAAACCAACCACGTGTAATTTGCAACCAAAAGAAAAATAAAATAAAAAAATAGAAAATATGAAAGGAAATGAATCCTAACAAAATACAAATAAAAATAATTTTGAAAAGGAAAAATGAAGCAAAAACTTACATGAAAAAATGCAAATAACCGGAGAGCGGGACAAACTGTACGTACGAGAACAATACGCTAAATGATCGTTAAAAATGACGTGTTAAGTTGATAAAGCCAGATGCAAAAATTAGTGGCGCCACCTGGATAGTTTTTTTGTAATTAAACAAAGCAAACTAAAACAAATTGAAAATAATAAAAAACAGAAAGAGAAAAAAAACAAAGAATAATACTTAAACTTTGAAAAGGAGAATTAGAGAGATAATTTAGACATATATTTAAAAATGAAGTTACTTGGATAATTGTATTCCAAGCAATTATTGCGGAATAGCTTAAAATTATTTTGCTTAACATCATTATCTGTGACTAAATCGTTATTTCTTTTTATAAAATTTAAGATGATATTTCTAAAAATAGATAGAGAGAGAGATGTAGGTTACTTTCCCAAAAAGGCATTTTAATAATGTTAAAATCAAAAGAGTCTCTTTTATCAAAAATATTACTAATTAGTATATTATTCTTAACAATTAATTGTAGGTCTAAAAAGTTTGCAGAGTCATTATTATAATTGGTTTTTAATAATTTCAGATATAGGGGATAATATTTAAAACTAGGAACAAAATTTACTATATTACTAAAGATGATTAAGTCATCTATGTATCTAAAAAAGTAACAAGAATCTATACTAATGTTATCATATTCATAAAAGTGCAGATAAATATTGGCTAAACAGTTACTCGCAGGTCCTCCTTGTGGAAGACCTTTAATTTGCTGATAATAAGAGTTATTGTGAAAAATATAATTTTCATATAGTACTGGATGAATAATTGAAAGATAATTATCATACTTAATTATTTTATTCAAAGAATATTTGTTATAGGCTATTTTGAGAATTTTAACCATATCCCCAATATCTATGGAATTAAATAAATCTTCAAAGTCATAGGTGTGAATAGAAGTAATTTTTTTATCTTGCATGTACTTAATGATATCCAAGCTATTCTTAACTATAATCGAATTATCAATACTGTCTAATGTGGATTGAATAACCTTTTGTAGCTTTCTACCCGGAAGTGTAATATAAGTTTTAAAGCCGTTTGTTATAGTCCTAAATTTAATAGGATTTTTATGAAATTTTGGAGTTAAGAAAATATGAGGGAATTTAATATCTGAAATGCGTAAATCTAATTTTTTATAAAAAGCAGAAATTCGATTAAAAATTTCTCTATTGCTAGAATTAGATTTTTTAAAAGCATTATTATTATGAAAATGTCTATTAAGCATATCAGCATACAACCATTTGCAAATAATTGCATAATTACCCGGAACTTTATCAACATAAACAATAATGAAATTCTTTTGTAGTTCTACAATATGATGCTTAAGATTTTTGTAAATTAATCCACAATCAGTTTTATAGTTATTTTTCAGTAACTCTTTTAAAACATTGCATTTAAATTCATTAAAAGCTTCAATAGGAAAAGTGTATTTAATTGCTAATTTAGTAATGAAGTTACAAATATCTTTAGAGATTTGTTTTTTTATGGCATTATTATTATTGGAGATCATTAATCTATAACCAGTACCTTTTGACATAATTTCCCTAAGAGTATTATTTTCAACAATATTTAAATTGCCAGTTACAACATGTTTGTGATGCTCGTTTATAAATTCAGGATAATCCTTACAATTACAAAGAAAGGTATTATTTTGCAAATCATTAATCTTATTGTAGTTAAAAATTGAGCTACCAATTTTTTTATTATATTTAAAAGCCTTTTTAATGCAAACATTATTGATAGGTAAGCAATGCACATATTTATTAAATGTTTTTGAAAAATTAATGTTATTATAGGATTTATTCATGAATAAAATTGTACAATACTCAGTAGTACTATTTACCAAATCTTTATCTTTTATATTGAATTTGTGAATGAGAAAATTAATAATATCTTTAATAATATGTAAGGCATGGCAATCTTGAAAATTATGCTTATCAAGGATAACTTTAGTATACTTGATTTCTTTTTTGTTCAAACCAAACAGGAAATATTTAATATGTTTAATGTTAAAAGACTTTTCAAAGTTAATACATAAATCATTAATTTTAGGAGCAATCTCAACTGGTAGTTTACTATTTCTTTTCTTCCTTTTGCCTCTTTTTATTCGTTTAACTTTTATTACATTATCACTATTATAAAAATATTCCTTGTTATTATGTTGTTGAATGCTCAGTAACACATTTTTACCAAAGTGTATGGTATTCAGACCATAAGGATATATAGTTTTAAAATATTTAATGAAGTGGTTCTCCCACCACAGTCTATTTTTAGCTTGTGGGACTATTCTAAGAATAGAAATTTCAACATTTTCAAAGCCATGTAGATGAAAGTGCTTGATTTCAATTTTAGAATTATTATTGTTATTATATTTGTAATTTTTGGTATTTGATCTATGCAGGTTTAAACGAATATTGATATTATTGCTAGTTTGGCCAATATATTTAAAATTACAAATTTTACAATTTAACATATAGATGCAATTGAAGGTCTTACATAAGAAAAAATTAGAAGTATTATCATATTGTTCCATGTTTAACATTGGACAAGTTTTACATCTACTATTATTGCACTTATTATAACGAAAATAATTTATGTATTGATCTTGTATAGTATCATAGTTATAATTAGAATTGTGGAAGTTAATTTGTTCATGTAGGTTTAAAGGAGAAGGAATATAATTGTGATTATGTTTAATCTTAGAGATGTTGTTTTCATATTTATAATTTGAAAAATATTTATGCCCTATGAAATCTGAATTCCAGAAAGTTCTAGTCTTGTAGGAGTTCACCCTATTACCAACAGTATTACCTACCATGTAATTTGAACCACCGAATCTGTGATTCATTTTATAACCTTTCCCTAAAACAATATATCTCAATATATATACAAAAAACAGTTATATACCTAAGATAACTATAGTCATGATAGAATAGATTTATCCACAGAAATACTAAATCAAACTCCTAGCCTTAGGAACTAGGAATGCAGGTTTAAACAAAGTCTTTCGGCCAGCCAAGCTTCACCTGAATTTGCCAATATTCTGGGCCATAGGGAAAGCAATAAATTTCTAGAGAAGTTTAACTATATTATAGATAAAACCATAATCTATTAATGTAATACTATAATGTAATAGCCTGCAATAATTACTTAATATTTAAAACCAAAGTTAAACTATTAGTAGACTTACCACGTAAAAAATATTCGCCGCTATGGACAATAACAGTATCGCATATAATTATTATATATATTGATAAAGTAGCATTATTACTATATATATACACATTTAAAAACTCTATATTTTATTTTAAAATTTATAGAAAATAAAAGTACCATTCAGATATATTCAATTAATTTTTAATAAAATATAATAATATTAAATTACTTAGCTAGATGCGTCATCTATCTATAAACTGTACAACTAAAAACTTTTTTTATTTAACTGTTATATAACTTTTTATAAATTTAGGAGGGTAACTGTGTTCAATACAATGTTCAATAAAGTTATTAATATTTAAATATATATTAAATTTATAACTAACTTATACCTTGTTACGATAAATATAATTGAAAATAATATTTCTATAAATTGATATAGGTTGGAATTCCAATAAGGCAGGTTAAGAATGTTAAAATTAAAATAATCTCTTTTATCATAAATATTGCTATGTAATTTATAGTCCTTAATACGCAATGATGCATCCAAGTAATTAGTTTTAACAGGATTACTATTAATTTTAATTAGCTTTAAAGATTCCGGATAAAAATTAATATTGGGGTTAAAATTATTATTTTTACCAAAAATAAGTAGGTCATCTATATATCTAAAAATGTAATAATCATTATTAATAATATAATTATTTTCGTAAAAGTGTAAATATAAATTAGTCTAACTATTGCTAGCAGGGCCACCTTGAGGCAAATCTTTGGTTTGCTTGTATAGAGAACCATTAAAATTAATGTAGTTTTCTTTTAGGACTAAATTTATTAGAGTTCTAAATTTTTGTAAATTAATTTTAAAGTTATAATTTCTATGATTATCTAAAATTACCCTAATTATATGTTCGATATTAATAGAATTAAAAAGATCTTCAAAATCATAACTATGAACTGAATATATATTTTTATTTTTAAAGAAATCTATAATTTTTTTACTATTTTTAATTATAGCTTTATTACATTGCTTATTGATGAATTATTGTATAATATTGTGCAGCATTTTACCTGCAGCAGTGATATAAGTTTTAAAACCATTTGTTACTGTTCCAAATTTAACAGGATTTTTATGAAATTTAGGTGTTAAAAATATATATGGAAACTTAATCTTATGAATGGAATCACTCAATTTTCTATATATAGCAGTAATTCGATTAGTAATTTCTTTATCTGACAATTCCAATCTATTGAAAGATTCATTGTTTAAAAAATGTTCATTAATCATAGTATTATAAAAATACTTACAAATTATAGCATAATTACCAGGCACTTTATCTATGTAAACAATGATAAAATTCTTTTGTAAATCATAAATTTTCTGTTTTACATCTTTATAAGTAAGTACTGATTTAGAACGATAGTTAAATTTCATCAGGTCTTTTAAAATACTGTACTTAAATTCATCAAAGGCCTCTAAAGGCAAACCATATTTAACTGCAGATTTAGTAATAAAATTATTGATATAATTATTAATTTGTTTTTAACGGTATTATTGTTGTTAGAAATTGTTAATCAAAAACTAGTGCCTTTACTCATGAAAACTTTTAAAATTCTATCATTGATTATATTTAAATTGCCTTTTACTACATGTCTAAGATAGCTATCAATAAATTCATGATAGTTCTTACATTTACATTCATCTATGTCAATAGAAGGTGAGCTATTATTGTAATTAAAGATAAATCTGCCCATCGTTTTATGATATTTAAAAGCTTTTTTAACAATTACATTCCTAACAGGAAAAAGCGACAAATGTGTATTAAATACACAAGAAAAATTAAGTTTATCAAATGTATTATTCATGAATAATAAAGTGCAGTATTCTGTAGTAGGTTTATTAAATTTGTCAATATTTATATTGAATTTATTAACTAAAAAATTATTAATGTCTTTAATGATGTGAACTGCATGACACATCTTAAAGCACTCATTATTTAAGATTTCATCCAACAATACAATTTCATTTTTATTAAGACCAAACATGAAGTATTTGATCTGCTTGATATTAAAGTTTAATTCAAAATCATGTATAATAACTTTAATATTATCAATTAAAGATTTCTTATCTCTGTGTTTCCTTTTAGTTCTATTGCTTCTTGAGTTTCTTTTAGAATTCTTATCTGAATTGGAAGCAGTATAAAAAAATTATTTGTTATTATTCTGTAACATAATTTGGAGTGTGTTTTTAGCAAGGTATAAAACATTAAGACCATATGGATATATTGTATTAAAACTTCTGATAAAGTGATTTTCCCACCATAATCTGTGCTTAGTATTTGGTACAATTTTAATAATTGACATTTCAACATTATTAAATCCATGCATTTGAAAGTGTCTGAGCTTAATTTTATTAGAATTGTTGGTATAACTGAAGTTTTTAACATCTTGTCTATGTTGATTAATCCTAATATTAATAGTGTTTGAGGTCTGTCCAATATATTTATACTTACAGATTTTACAATTTAATAGGTAAATACAATTAAAAGTTTTACATATGTTAAATTTAGATTCACAATCATATTGATCATTGTTTAGCATAGTGCAAGTACATAGTGCATCTACTATCTTTACATTTGTTGAATCTCAACTTAATACTAATATTAGATATATTGTTTATATATTTGCTTGGAGAGAATTTGTCCTTATTTGCATGTAAAGTATTACTCTTAATGTAACTTTTATTACAAAATATAATATTATAATTGTTAGAGTCTAAATTTTTTGTTTAATATGATAAGAATGACTATTACAATAAATTTTTTGTTCTAAAAAATTATTGTCTTGAATCTTTTAGTCGTAGTGTTACTATTATAATCACATTAAAATCATTATCTAAAATAGATTCCTTTCCCAAATTGCCATTATATAGTGAGTTATAAGAATCCATCATCCTAACCATTTACTTAACTATATATATATATATATATATATAAGCCCTTTTAAATAATTGTGAATAAAACACTTTTTAGTCATTTCATTGTATTTTTGTTAGTTAGTTTAAAATATTTTAGTACAATATTTCAAAAAAATATATGTTAATAAGTTTAATTACATGTCCTCTCTTTTTTCGTAAAATTAAATTCCTTACATTCCTTTTTTTTTAGAAAATGCTGTGAAAACTTAAGTCTCTCAATAATTTCCTCTCTTTTTCTTTCTCTTAATTTTTATTAGTTACATTTTTGAGCTTTCAATTTTTTTCTTCTTGCATTTTAATTATGGTAGAAATATTTTAAGTTACTAATTTCTCTTCAGTTTTCTCTGAAGTTTCTTAATTCTACCCTCAAAAAATATTTTTTTATTCGTCTTTTTACGTTTATAGTAGAAAATAGTTTGCTACTTTAGATATTAAGTAGAATTTTTTGGTGAAAAACATTTGCAGTGCTTACTGGTGTGTAATACAAGCCAGAAACTCTCTTTCCAACTTCATGATTTTCTCTTCAGAATGAGTATTTTCCTTTTCTTGTTGCTGTTTCTTTGTCCATTGGTAATGATAATATCTTAGTAATATCCCCAGAGCCGAAATATAAAAAAATACCTTTTATTTCTTTCGGTAGCAATATAATCTCCTCCAGGTAAGCTTGGTTATTTCTTATTTACTTCCTCATATATATCAAAATTAAATGGAAGTAGAGCTATTGCGATGAAAATAAATGTATTTCAAAGAAAACTAATGTAATAATGTCGTATGAAGTGTATCAACAAAAGACATAATCATAATCCCCTCAAAGTAATTTATACGTATATTATTTACTAATTTATGAACATTACTAAGACACTCAGTTTATTTCGTGTAACCTAATATTAATACAGATGTGATATATACCCAACACGCCGTTAGATTTTATTATTTAATACCGCATCTATTCGTAAATCTTGCCCAAATTGCAATATGAATCAAAGAAATTCACACAAGTAATGCGTACTACTTGTTTTTTTTGTGTGTGCGCGTTAAATAAATCTATGTAATATACCGTGTAGCCCATTTCGTAAGGAACCAAAAATCGGCATTGTTTTCAGTGAAGAAGGTGAATAAATTAAATAAGTTTATATTTCATTCCTGTATCACACTCAATATGCAATTTTAAATATGGCAATTTAATTTCTAAATGTGAAATATTTTTCTCAGATTTAGAGAAATTACAACATTTTAGAGAGAGAAAGTAAACCCAGCCTATTAAATTTAAAATTATATGAATATTTAGAAATTCTATGGAGTTCACTGCGTTTGTTTGCTCTGAATATAAGAATTATTTACTGTACATTGGGAAATAGAAACAAAATAAATATTTTATTTCCTAATATTGTATTTTGATTACAACCATCACATTAATGGCAATAAATGAACACTTTTTATGGTGAAAAAAATGGAAAACAATATATTATAGTCAACATAATAAAATAACTTATGCACCATTTCCTTCAGATTCTTTAGATCATTAATAACTTTTTCGTGTACAAATTGTGACGAATTGTTGCATAAGTGGAAACTGAAGAAGGAGACTTATTGTGTGCCCAATCAACAACTTTTAATTAAGATAATTCTAAATTTAAAATATTGCAATTACCAAATGGGAGCTACTTAGCCCTAATTAATAATAGTACAAATAACTTATCTGATGTAAGTGAAATCAGACACACTGGATCTGAATGCTTTTAGAGCTTCAGACTGTCATAATAAGAGTACAAGTGTTATGCAAAAGATAAGTATAAATTCCACAAAGTAGCTTTCAAAATAAGATTTCCCTCTCAACATCATCCTCAAACTGATTTTAATTAACTTTAAATAGACTCATTTATATGCGTCATGGTTTCTTCACAGAAAGATGTTCTCAAAAATCAAACAATTGGAGGAAAGGTCTTACCCCTTGATGATTATCAATTGAAAGAAGCTAAAAGAACCTGTTACAAATTTCTAAATGTCTATTATCACGTAGTATATAAATATATATATTACTATATATGTATATAATTCGTTTATATATTTTACAACAAAATTTTGATTCATTATATTTTCTTTCTATTTCTCTCTTTGCAAATTAAAGCCAGAAATAAAGATTTCAGCTTTACAAACTTTCACGCATCCTCCTTTTAAAATAAAGTAGTTGTGGAATAAATTCGAATGTACTTTATATTTTAGATTTGATATGAACTTTAAAAGGTTTGAAATAACATTTTCAAAACATGTATATCTCCTGCTTCTGCATACTGCTACTTATTATTAGTGTGTCTAGTATGTTGCCAAGCAAAAGCGAGTCCCATTCTGAGTACGAATTTAAGAGGATTATTACGCAGCTTTCTCTCGTACTGACTAGGGATTTGAAAATACCAGAATTTCTTCTATCACTAGGAGGAATAAAATTTGATAACTTTTAATATTTAATCTTGAAGTAATACAGAATTGTACGAAATTTGTGGTACGTTGTTTTAATTTCTCCATTTTCTGAAAAGAATCAATTAACAGAAATATTATCAGGTCTATGAATTTTGTCCATAAATAAGACGCATTTTTTTCTTTGTAAGCTTCTTTCCGTTGAAATGCACCTATTGAATGAAATTCTGGAAACTTGTCCTCCTAAAAGTTCAGTTGGCTTCTATATTTGAAAAAATGTCTAGCTATCATTTTCGAACTTTCTAGAGTCCGACAGATTTTATTCGATTAAATTGCTACTATCAATTAAACGTGTAGCAAAAATTGAGAATCAAATCGTTCTTAGTACTCAATAAACCATTCATAAAACTCAAGGCTACAGATGTAAGTGAACTAAATCAAAGTTACTCACTAAAATTACTAAACTAAACTAACACACGCTGTCTTTTTTAAACTCACTCGATGTTTATAAAATCACTTGAAATCAAATATAAATATATATCCAGTGTGTTTGGATCAGATTTAATTACTAAATAAATCTAGTATAGCATCATTAACTCATAGCAGCGTTTTTCACACTGTTAGGCACACCCTCCCCCTGGGGGGGGGGCGTGATAACTCTAGGAGGGAGACGCGAGCATATTGAAAAGTTGAAACGAAAGATCATTTAAAAAATTATTAGTTTATTGAAAGTAAGCAAGCTAAACGCATTCTTACATAATAAAAAACATTTAAAATTATATAATACACTTATAAATGAGTACTGCACAATTTATTTTATAATCAATTTAACAATACTAAGTTAAGAACAACTTTAATAATTACCAGTGACCCCATGGGCTTGTCATATATAAAATTATATGCAAAAATTAACACTTACCTCAATAATTTGTACGGTTTATAATGAATCCCTGTCGATTAACAGTTACGCGATTCACTCCCCAATGCCATTTTCACGTAAACACACGTATGTGGTACATTTGGGGAAAGGGGAGAAAGGGAATAAATAAGAAAATTCTCTGAAATAAGTAAACCTTTCGAAAACACTGTCTAGGTTATTTTATTGCATTCCATAGCCTTCGGGATGATTTATGGACAGCAGTGAACAAAAAAGATCGTATTTCGGAAAGACGTATATATACGTCCGCTGCAATTTATAAACTGGCTGAGTGAGACGTTTATATATGACGGTGGCACTTAGGAGGTTAAAGCCATATTGTAGCTAAAGCATCAAAGTATCATATTTTCAAAGTGTAGTTGTAACTGGTACTTCCAAAGTCTTTTCCGATTCGTTTCTAAGAAAAATCTTAGGGTTCAAAATCAGTAGATGAATTTGCATTTTTCCCTCTTATTTGCGTATACTGACTTGATTTACGCATTTTGTAAAATCATACTAAATGCTCCAATTGGAATAGAAGTAAATCTCACAAAGCATTATTATTGTCTGAAATTATTTTAAGAGTATTCAATTGTACTGGAAACTCATACATAAAGAGTATACTAGTTTCCACAATGAGTCTTCTTTTATATTTATTTCAAATAAAAATATTAATAAATTAAATAGGTATTCCCTTTTAAAACCGAGTATTAAGTGAGGTAAATTTGATGTTTGCCACTTTAATATATATATATATATATTATTGCTTAAAAATTACATTATACAAAGAAATCAGTTATGTAAATTTTGTTCGCTTACACAATTCATTCTTCATCCTCTTATAATTTTTAGAATTAAATAAAGGCAATTTTTTCATCTTAAGTGTAGTTCTTTGAGGATATAAAACACCTCTCCCTCCTTTATTTTACCTGCTACCACTTTTTATCAGCAAACGTCAATGCTATTCAAATAAAACTGTTTTTACAAGTACGGATCTCATTAAATATTTGTAATGCGCAATTATAGAGGTTTTACGAAAGGTATTTTACTTTATATATATTATATATTCTCGGAGTGTTAAATGCAGATTACATCAATCAAATACTTGCCTAGTTGTCATTCTCGTTACTTCCTGATTTTAACTTGCAAGCTCTGAAGCCAAACCAAGTACTTTTCGGATTAGATTAAAGCGTAAGTTAAAACTTTACTTTTAAATATGCTTAAAACGATATCTAGTAATCTTACTAATCAAAGAATTTATTTTTAATTTATTATTTTACTGTGATATGTTTAATGGAAGGAATTGTGAGGACGCCTTTTACGTTCGCTTCAAATTGATTGAAATTTGAAATACAATTGCCGATACTTCTTAATCTAATAATTGCAGTAACTTCACTCATCTTTAGAAAAGATATTCATCTACATTGAATATAATACGTTCTGTAAACTGTTTTACACCGCACCCTATTTATTGGGATCTTAAAGAATATTTTATTCAGAATAATTCCAATATTAAAAAGGAATTATACTTATCACCTTTTTTTCCAACAATTTACTTTTACACTTTTTACCTCCCCCATTGTCTTTTCTCCTTTCTTTCTTTGTCTCCACTCGAGAGAATAATCAGGAAAGAAACGCAATTTTATCAGGCACGCTTTATAAAAATTCCTGAAAACAAATTATTTCTTTAAAAGAAGTCATTAATAACAGAAGATCTGCGATTATCCTTTTTTACAAATTTCATGGGAGCAGTGAAGAGCCTACTCATCTGCCAGTTCAACCAATGGGGACTCTTGAAATCAGGAGCTTGAACAAAAGGACCCCTTTCATCGAGAATAATAGAAAGAAAAAATTCTCGTACGCCTTAATTAATCACGCAGCAACTGCAACTACTAATTAATTTGTATCAAAGTCTACAATGGGTTTCCTAATTACACCCCCAATATTGAGAACCTCATCGGCCACTTAATTCTATTATCGCTTTGTAAACGCTTCACTTTGCGGCATTCAAAGGATTATTAATTTATTTATTGTCAAGCCTTCTAGCGGTTTGATGTCGTCACAGAAGATTAAAATAAAAAAGCTATGTGAGCGTTATCAAAGTGCGTTTTTGTGCTTTATTTCTCTTTATGGTTTTCTGCGTGTATAATTACGAGTAAAATTATTTTAAAGAACATTCTTAATATTCCTTTTGATATCCTACAGGAAGTGGAGCGATTAAAATTGAATAAACTCATAAGAGCAATACCTTCAACCGATTTAATTTTGACAATTTTTTTTTGTTTCTTACCCTTTAGAAACTATTTGCATGATTTGTATTTATATAAATTTGAATTCATGTTTTTACAGCAAGCAGTTGAAAATTTTTAAACTCAATTTTTTACAAAAAGGTCTGGTTTATTTAAAATAAAAGTTTGCTGCTGATAATAAAAGGTTTTGAAGTGGCGTTTGCCATAAGGTATGAAATACTGAATTTTTTAATCAATTACTTTAAGAAATACAACAGTAATTATACAAGAAAGTGGATTCATTATTTTCAGTTCTCTCTCAATACCTTCTAAATAAGAAACATTGAAAAAGTTTTCCGAAACTTTTTTTCATAATTGAAAAAGAATGAGTTTTAAAAATCGGAAGGAAATTTTTAATTATTATTCAATTATTTGTTTATAAAAACGCTTATCTTCTAAAATAATTCATGACAAAACTATATTGCACGTTAATATAATTATTCACTATACCTTCTTATTCCACTCATATATAATTTTACCGACGTGAATCCATTCTGGATTTTATGTGATTCAGATTATAAAAAAATTTCTTTAAGATATCCGATTACATTAGGAACTGTGATTTAAACAAAGCATATAAATGGATACCCTTTATGATATTTAGTGTCAATTGGATTAGAATACATGTATAAAATTGTATTAAGGATATTATTAAAATAATAAAAAAATATTTAAATGCAATATTTTGGCAAACAATGAACATTGCATGACCTGTTTTTAAAAAATTCTCCTTCCATGAAAAATGCTTCTATAATAATAACATTTTTTTTATATAAAGCTAAGATTTCTCCAGAGGTCCTGAGTTGTGATTTTGGAAAAATTCAGATTATTTTCACAGTTATTACCAACTGTAATAATTATCGGTGTTTTTTTCTTAAAATTTCCCAATTCTGTTGTATTAAAATGTGGATAAATACACATCTATAAGTTACATAATTCAAAAATCCTAGTTCAGGCTCTGTAAAGAGGCTTGAGCTATATGTAGGCAAACTATTATTATTATAAAAGCATTTCCCAAAAAGGTAAATGATTTGAAAATTGGAAATTCTACGTTAATTTTTTGCCAAAATATTTAATTTAAATAATTTTTTACAGTAATAGTATTCTTAAAATAATTAATTATATACATGTATTTTAATCTAAGTGACATTAAATATCACAAAAAATATATCCATGCATACGCTTTTGCAATATAACAGTTCCGAACGTAGTCAGATACCTTAGAACTCACTAAAGAGCATAGTGAAACCACACAATAATAATACTTTTTCATGCTTATAAAAATTAGAACTAATTAACAAAAATTAGTATATAGATGTGAGTTTTTAGTTTTAAATGATATTTAAAGTTAGTAGTGCTACAGAATTAAGTATTTTGAGTTCATTTATCATGAAGGCTTTTTGGTTCTGTTAAGAAATTTAGTGTTTTAAATTTTGAAGAAGTTTTCGTAAACGTAAAAATACAAAAGTCATAGAAATTATTTAGCAAACTTTGCTTTTAGGATCTTGAAGAACTTCAAAACGCAATTTATATATATTATAACTCAGGAAAATCTGCACACACACACAAAACATTTATATTTACAAACCTTTATTTGGTGATTCACTATGAAACCACAACCTATCTGAGATTCGCCCTGATCTTTTAAATAAAATCTGTGTAGATTACTTCCAGGTTATTTTGAATATTTCGGGACATTTGATAATGACATGGGGAATTGTTTATAACATATTGAACGGATATCTAATAATCAATAACGTGTAATAAACCAATGAATTATATGCATCAATCAATCAATAACACGTGAACACACGTCCCTTGCAGAACTCAGGTGTAATTCTAGTTAAAAGCTCTGAAATTTTTTTTTACGCTTTTACTTCCTTCAAAGAAAGAATTTACTTTTAATGTTCACTCTTTTCCTATTACATGTATGCCGTACATAAATTATAAAATAGTTTAATTTATTTTTGCTGTTAGATTTTGTGTAACATCAATTTATGAAATATTTTCTTTTCGTACTTCAATATATTGTTTTTTTATTAATGTCATGTTACATTGAATTATTCCTGCTGATCTACCGTACCAATATGATAATTTATACAGTTATTAGGTGGAACAATAGTATAAGTTTTAATTATAAATGGTGCTGTATGAAAAAAACCACTTTGGTATATTCAACACAATTTTACAACATACCTTTTTTACAGTATTCTTGCAACATGCAGTTAAATATTATTATCTTAATGTTGTTATCAAAGTTTAAACGGGAGTTTTGTTTGCTAAAAGTATGTACTATAGTTATTTATAGAGATTTGAGTAAATACGTTTTCCAAAGCATGTCGACGAAATCACGGCAGGAGATTTTGTCTTCTAATGTCGTAGACTGGAATTGGTTTCACTGTTAATCTACCTATTCACCCTTGAATAAAACCTATTCACCTAGATCTTGGCTATACAATTAACCATGCTCTAACCTTGCACTTACTTTTTTCAAGACTCCATCTAACTTTTTTTCGGAAAATGAAAGGTTTCTCATGTAGCTGACTTCAAGATTATATTCTTTGAGGGGGCCTTACCTTATAGATGAATTCCAAATATATATTTTTGGATAGAACCTCTTCGAGTATGTCATACCCTGCGCTTGAAACGCCGTTACTGTTCTAAATGCATGAGAACGCTTTAAAATCTTTTTTATCCAATGGCGTATTATTGTAGTTATGATGAAGAAATGTGAAATTTAAGTAATTTAATAGATACAGTACTTAATAAATATAGCACAACACCTTTTTCCTATGAAGAAAAACTCTTTGCGGGGATAATGAGGAAAAATCGAAAGATGAAGAGTATAATAGCAACTATGTTTCCTCTACTGAATATCCAGATAATTAAACCGAGTTAGCACTTATCCTCCTTGATGAAGTGAGGACGTCATTTTCAATGGCTAGAAAATGTAATCTCGTTAGCCATGACAGCTTTTTGTGTTGTTGAACGTTGCTACAATAAATGCACAAACTATTTTGTTAAGTAGTCAGAAACCACTGCTAAATACTGAACCAGGCACTGATTTTTGAAGTGTTTTGGATTTCGATTTACAGAAGAACGCAAGGAATGTAGAAACCAGCAAGAAATGTTTCAACGAAATTTTAAAATAATAAGATCCAGTGAAAAATTCGCACTTACTCGCAACGAAGACTAAAGGAATGTATAAACAATAAACTGAATGCCCTAATAAAAAGAAGAGAAAAACTAAATTTACTTGTGAAAAATGTAATAAACATATTGTATTTCCTACTTTTCTTCCTTTTTCATCTTTTTATTCAAATCTCACGTTGAAACAGAATGTAAAAACCCTTGGGTGTGAGATACACTGAGCGTGAATTTAAGGTCGTTTTTTTCGCGCGTGAAGTGCCGGGTCAATCCGGCGATTAATTTTCAGAAATTTGTTACTAATATGATCCTTAATTATACGAATACTAGACTCCGTAAAAATAATTCTGGATCAGCTGCAACATCCCTATAAAAAGGTGATTTTAGAATTCCTTAGCATCATTTTTATATTTCACTACAGTCCTAGAGTATTTGTCAAAGACATGGAGGATTTTGCACCTGTCCAACAAGATGTAAGCTCAGATTATTATATCTCACACACCATACCAGTCTTTCTTTTACTGGTTAGATAAGATGATTCTCTTCAGATGAAGTACATTAAAAACAGTGGTTAGGCTGAATCTGGATTCATAGTGAATAGTACAGTGTCATAATGATCTTTACTCCAATATCAATGTTATATGCATCATACTGAGCTGGATCTGTTAACTAAATGAATCATCTTTTGAAATAACTTGCCTAGGGTAATATGTAATATTTTTCTTTTTATAGAGAGTGAAAGTTTGGTAACATTATTTTTTTCAAATTAACTTAAACTTAATTTTAACTAAACCAGCAATATAAGTTTTCTCAATTTGGAACGACTGTATCAGATAACGTTAGGAAAAATCATTGTAAAATTGGGAAAATTGTGGTCACAGTAACTAAGGATGTGATGGAGAGTGTCAACAAAGCTGTTTTGTGAAGATGTTTTGCAAGTATAAAAATAGGTATCATTTTTTATGGATAGAAAAGAACAAGTGTTTTACAATTTTGAAATCTTGATTAAATTGGAAATATTTTGAATAACTTTTTTATATAAACTTTCACGAATTTTTGAAAAATCAAAACTTAAATCAGTTTATAAGTAACTTGAATTCTAATATGTTTAAATTCGTAGAATATTAGTTTTTTTTAAAATTTTTGTATATTCATCAAAAATATTTAAATTCGTACTACTGTAATAATTCCATCGGCTTATATTTATTGAAAAAACTAATATTCCACGGTTTCCAATAAGTTCAATCACCCCTAAAAAAATTTGACTTTTGTGAAAAAAGTATTCTGTATTTTGTATCTCTTTCAAGATATCGAATAGTAAAGTGTTTTCTTTAAGTTAATGGCTACACTTTCATGAAGCTAAATGCAATGATTAAGAGTCTTTGGGGTATAGGAAGAAGAATATTTTGAATCAAAAACCCTAAAATAATATAAAGTTAATTTCCCTCATACCCAAAGGAATATCTTTCAAAAAAGGTTTAACGGCAGAAATATACCTCATTTCAAAAATTTTTGAAGTTCCGATTTTTGGAATAATTGAGTACTTTAAATGTATCAAGTAGGTTTTTGGAAGAAGAAATTCTATTTAAACATTTTTCAGAAGAAAAAAAAGCTAAGCCTTTTTGAATGAAAGACATACATCGTGAAATGTTTGGAATAAAAATATTTATTCACATAATTAAACTTTCCTCCAGTAAAATTTGATCCTATTTTTATAACATCTGAATCAAAATAATGACTTCCTTCATTTATATTTGTAAAATACATAAAAAAACTTAAACAATATTCCTACGCACACAAAAAACATTCTTAAACAGCAAAAGATAAATAAAACAGAATAAAAAATACAAATAATTAACTCTGCTAAACAGAACTAAATTAGCTGTAAGAATACATAAAAATGATTTTCTTTAAGAAAAAGTAAATAATTTCCGATTATTTGGGATTTTCAATAATTTTAATTAAGGGAAAAAATCGTATTTGAAGAAAAGATTTCATTGACAAATGTGTAAAAGTAATTTATTTTCGAATTAAAAAGCATTCATTTGAAAAAAACTGGAATTCCAAATTAATGTGAACTGAATAAATAAGAAATGGAGCAACAAAAAATGAAATAGTATCCCATGAATTAATGAAGCGAAAAATGGCTCGTGAAATGTGTCACTTGGTTTTAATATTTCCACAAACAATTTTGAGAGTAATTAAATGTTTCCAAGCGAACATTGTTTTTCTGTTCTGAAAAGATTTACGAAATGAATCTCATGTAATTTACTATAGAAATAATTGAACTGCAGTGTTATATATATATATATCACATCACTCAATAAGTCCCGGACCTAACACATATATGGCGCTATCTTCTAACTTTTCTAAGCCTAACCTAGTAGTACTAACTTTACCACGGCACGTGTTAAAATTTCGAGAGAATATCTTGTTTAGTTATAAAGTTACTGTGGTTTATTGTGGCAACAGTGCAACTGTTTGGAAACCATTGATGGAAAAGAATTTCGTGTGCTAATCAAACATTTCTTTCTGATGGGTAAAAACACTGTTCAAGCAAAACAATGGCTTGATAAATGTTATATGGAATCTGCTTCATCGCAAACAACTGTTAAAAAATGGTATGCTGTCTTAAAACGTGGTCGTACAGACTCTAACGACGTTGAACGTTCAGGTCACGCAAATTCTGCAGTTGTTCCAGAAATCAGAAAAATATGCATGAAATAATATGAGATAGCAGAGAATTTAAAGGTTTCAGAAGGCAGTGCATTTTCTATTTTGCATGATCATTTGTCAATGAGAAAGCTGTGTTCAAAGTGGGTGCCGCGTTTTCTCACTGTTGATCAAAAACAACAACACATCGACGATTCAGAGCGTTGTTTGGAGCTACTTAAGCAAAATAAACAAAAAAAATTTATGTAGATATGTGACAGTGGATGAAGCATGGATATATTACGACACGCCTGAATGAAAAAGATCGTCATCTGAGTGGACAGAAGCCAGTGAAAAGCGTCCAAGGCGACTGAAATCTCAAAGGTCAGCTAGCAAGGTTATGGCGTCCGTATTTTGGGATGCTCATTTGATTTTGTTTTTTGACTACCTTGAGAAAAGACAAAATAATTAATAGTGAATATTGCATGGCGTTATTGGATCAACTGAATGAAAAAATAAAGAGAAAACCGTCCTCAAATGCAAAAGAAAAAGTGCTGTTTCAGCAAGACAATGCTCCGTGACACAAGTCCATGAAAACGATGGTCAAATTAATCGAATTGCACTTCGAATGACTCTCCCACCCACCGTACAATACAGATCTAGCTCTCAGTGACTACTGGCTGTTTGCAGATCTTAAAAGAATGCTACAGGGAAATAGGTTTGGTTTAAATGAAGAAGTGATTACTGAAATAGAAGCCTATTTTGAGAGCAAAGACAAATCCTTCTACGAAAAAGGTATTAAAAAATCAGAAGAGCACTGGGCTGCATGTATCACTCTTGAAGGGGAGTATCTTGATAAATAAAGTTCAATTTTGCAGAATAGTTGTTGTTTTATTAGTTAGGCCCGGGCTTATTCAGTGATGTGTTATATATATATGAAGTGTTTTCAAGACTTTTAATGTTAAAAAAAATTGTTAATAAAAAATATTTGAACTTAGTGTTGGAGAAAATATATAAAAAACTCAAGATCTTGATTCAAATTCAAACGGGTTATAACAAGTAATTTTTCGATAAAAATCTGTCCATTTATTTTATTCCATTGGTAATTAGAAAGAATTAGCTTGCATTATTTACTACCCACTTCTTTTGTTTCTACGAACTATATATACATAAATTCTAGTACATTGCCAACCTGAAGTGCCTTGTGGCATCGTGTGTTACTGTAAATAATATAGAACGATATTATATAATATTACATATAAACAACATACAAGTTTCTGTTTAAAAAATGAAGAGTTTAAGCAATAAGCAACAGTTAGTTATGTTGCTTTGAATAATACATGATTTTTTTTTTGTTTTGTTTTAGATCAGCAAATTCAATAAGTATCTCACGTAGTACAGAATGAATCCTCACAACATATTACAGCAGCTATGAAAGTCACTCATGATCGTGCACATCATACATCAAACAAAAAAGTGGTTTTAATAGAGAGTATACAATCTTTTACGATTAAGTTGTTTTATCTCTCACATAATTAATTCATACTGGAATTTAAGAAATTAAAAACTTCTTTATTTGATTTGAAAATTTTCCCCCACTCTAACAACAACGTAGTATTTAGGCCGTGGGTTTTTAGGGGATGAGAAATACGTGTTCCAAGACTAGAGCATTTCAAATTATAGGGTTTAACTATTACTGTCTTAATTGTGAGGTTAAAAGCTCTACTTTCCAGATTATTTTCTAACAGAGGAGACCAATAGGAGTGTATTGTCTTTCAGAAACTTGAAAAGCATGTAATATTTCAAATTATAATTCTGGAATGGTGAACATAATGTATACTCTTTTTCATGCTTATATATAATGAAAAATATAAAACAGATTCATAATAAATAAAAACTACCGTAAAATCTGACGTAGCACAAAAAATAAAAACGGAATTTACGAGTTCAAGTTATACGCCGGGTTTTAAAATAAGAGTTTAAATAAATTAAAAGAAAAACAACTTTTTTAAGAACAAGCTTTTATTTAAACGCGCTAAAAAGAATAAAATAAATTTTTCTTTAAAATTTTTTTACTATCAACTTATAACGTCATTACACAATTTATATGATATAAAAGCTTGTCGCGAGATTTACCTCTGCAGATAAACAAGTAAATTAAATAACTTGATCTAATTGATTTCAATTTCTTAAAATTTTCAAACTAAGTAAATAAGAGTGCTTTAATCTTGCGACAAGCTTTTATATCATATAAATTGTGTAATGACGTTATAAGTTGATAGTAAAAAAATTTTAAAGAAAAATTTATTTTATTCTTTTTAGCGCGTTTAAATAAAAGCTTGTTCTTAAAAAAGTTTTTTTCTTTTAATTTATTTTTTACTTTTTAGTTATCACTGGACAGGTTTCTTAGTCTGTTCATCTCATTCAACGCATCGTTGTTGCTAGGTGTTAGCCGGTTATTTTCGAACAGTCGAGCTAAATGAATTCTCGCAAAAAGGGTACTAGACGAAAAACACAAGTTTTTCTTAAATCTGTAAATTTTAAGCAATTATTTTAATCTTCGTACAGATCTTGGGTAATATTATCCTACACACGAAAAAAAGTTTTATGAGATTTTCTTCATAAATGACGAAGTTATTAAATATTAAAATGTTGAGTATTTTTTGAAAAATCGTAAAAAAAAATTCTCGACATTTTATTTTTTAAATGACTGATTCTAAAAGAGCAAATCATGAACTGTTTTAGTACGGAATGTCGATTCATTTAAACAAAAAAAAATGTATGCGCTTCGATTTAGACATTATTTTCATAAAAACGCATCGATTTTGACTTATTTAAAAAAATCGTAAGAAATAAAAATATGATTATTTTGTAAAAAGCATTATACCATATCGGGACGAATTAAATGATCTTTCCGATTCTATAATTATTTTTTGTCTGAGCTTCATAGATTAACCTCTTAAGCGGTCAATTTTTTTGACCCAAATTCTCCCAAAAAAAGCCCATTTTTTAACTGCATGTAACTAAGCATAATAATTAACAGAACGCACGAAAATGGAAGATTTTTATTTTAATCTCCGGTTTAAAATTTTACTCATTTTTTTATTTTATAATTTTTAACACAAAACCCCTTAAATGTTTGCTTTTAATAAGTACATTCTGCGTACTATGAAGAATATTTCACATATATCTTAAAATATATTTTCTTCCACTTACCAAAAAATTTCATGTTCATACCTCTTTTTCATACGATTGATAGGATTTCATGTGTGTGTGTGCATATTTATATACACACACAATATGAAGAATAGTGTAACACTAAGTCTTATATTCCAATGGGGATAGAGATAATATCGACTTCTTTGGATTATCTATCCATTTTCCTTTTTCTTAGGCAACACATTGTACATTGCCTTGTAAATCCCTGTTCTTTATCCAATATTTTCAAGAATATATATTCTTGCCTTCAGTGAAATATTCTCACCTTCACCACTACCAAAATTCTGAATGAAGAGTAGTTCAGTACCATGGACAAACTCTCTCTCTGCATCTCCTAAAGACACACTCTATACTAATAACCTTATTATAGGAATAAAAATGTCTGTGCAAATAAAATATAGAAATAAAAAATTTCGGTGCCTGTACGGCGCACGGGCAAACCGGTTGTGGCTAACTTTCAGTAGCCCGTAAGGTGTACGGGCAAACCAGTTAAGGGGTTAAAGTTAGAATTTCTATAATACTCCATCTCAGTTTAACTTGGCAGCGTTGAGAAAGGTATACAATGTACCAATATACTTGAAAAATAGCTCTACTTTTTTTGTTTTGAATTTAAATCCAAGAAAATAGATTGAAATTTGTAAAAAAAATTGCATATGTTGTAGAAATTAGATTATTTTTACGTTGTGGAAATGTAATTATTTTTTTAGACAAAGTTAATTAATACAGTCAATAGCGCAACGTTATGAAATTCCAGTTTGGCTGAAAATCGATTTTCGACGCCAACTTTTGTCATTGTTGTAACAATAAAATTATTACAACAATGCAGATATATCCAAGTTGGTGCCCAAAACTAGTTTAACGTTTTTAATTAATATCTTTTTAATTAATTGCAATATTGGAATATAAATGGTCAAAACATGCATTGTCATCCAAACTAAACGTGTATACAAAATTTCAGCTCAATGGGAGGAAGATATCAGCTTCAAAATTGAGTTGCAAGATTCCACCCGAACAAATTACATACATACATACATACATACATACATACATACATTGTAAGTTAAATAAAAGCTTTTAAAAAAAAAGAGAGATGAGCATAAGAAAATTAGACTTAAAAAAACTTAAAAATACTGTATATTTAAAAGAAATGGCATTCCTTATGAACTTAAAGAGTTGTAGTTCTAATAGTGTACTATTTTTTTCGAAAGCTTGGACTAATACATCGAATAAAGACATAAGAGACTAAATAAATTGACTTCAAGACATAAGAGAATAGCTCAAGTACATTTCAGATTTTTTTGTAAAAAAAAAAAGGAAAAGTGCTTTATACGGCGAATATACCAAAATGTATAAAATGCAGCTTAAGAACATAGGTGTGCATTATACGCCGGATTTTGCGGTAGTTAATTAATTTAGTAAAAGTTATAAGTTTATTCTCGGAACTTTTTTTCCCCCGATCTATTCGTTTACTGCGAATCTCTCGCGTACGTTCTTATGACCTCGAAGAATGAGGACGAACAAATTTTCTCATCAAATAGGGAACCAAATATAAGAACTCTTGTTGTCCAAGGTAAGCGATTGTTGTAGGTTGAAACAAACAATTATTTATTTGTATACATAAACACACAATACACGTACTATAAGCATTCATTATAAACCCAAGACAACCCTGAAATAAAAGAATAATAATAAAAACATACATTTAAAGAAATTAGTCATTTCTTATTCCGATTAAATAAAATCCAAATAGAATATTCAACGACAATACTTTCCCCCTTCCCCCTTTTTTTCTTTTAAAATATATGTTTCTTTTTTCTCTGTAGTCATTACTTACAAGATACTATCATTAAGAGTTATTTATTGTTCAAGAAATTACATAAATTGAAAATAAATAGTCAATAAATTGGTTAAAGCAAATATAAAGTTCCACTTGCACAAAAAGAAACATTGTTATACATTTACTATTTAAATTCCAAAGTCCTTGTTCTATCTGAAGCTCAGGTTTTTTTAATCTGAAACATCTTTTCTTGATAAATCATGCATTGTTTAATTTTGCATCAAACCAGTGAGGTACCGAACGATTGTATATTTGACGTGCTTTAGTTTCGATCATTAGGGTACATTCTCGCTCTTGAGAACAAAGGATATCAAATTCTATTTCTTTTTAATGTTTATCTAGTCTCGATCAAAATATCAGTGGTTCAAAGGACTAAGCAACCGTATATGCATAATGCTTAATGGTCACCAATTTAGAGTGATTTCGTGAGTTTTATCATTTAAGAAATTTTCTCTGAAAGTTTTTCAGATTGTTTTGATTAGCATTGTTTCAAATTCTGCAAAATGTTTCAATGTATTGGCCCATTAACGGCACACAAAAATAATATTGGATTTATTTTTCATTCCCATGTGATTAAAAAAAACAAGACTCCTGCTCTAAATCTCAGATTTTAGATCAATCACATGTTATTTTACAAATTCATTTAATGAACCTGCTTTCTTATGTACATATTCTTTTCTTTATAGTATTATTCATCAAAAAATTAATTTTAAAAGTTCATTATTCTTCCTAACGTTTGTAAATCAAATTTTGATTGCTCTGTTCTGAGTTTAGAGGCCCGGGATGAATCAGACAATTACTTATGTCGCCTAATAAGCAATTGACTTTAGTCACAATGTTTATGACTTTTGATAATTCTCTCCCGCGAGATTGCGTAATCAGAGATAAGTCAAACTTTCCAGTTTAGTCTGTTTACCTTCTTTGTTGAGGTCAACTCTGAATATTTCGCTGGAATAATAAGCATCGCATGATCTTATGAAGTAAAAAAAAATTAAATAATATAATAACTGTTATTGCTAAAAAGATTTATACTGCAGAAAATATAATTTCTATTATTTGCATTAAACTGAAACTTGGTAGAGATTTCTGCTTCTATTTTATTTCTAAGATGTGACAATAAAATTACTTTTCCCACTGGTTTTGCTTAAAATGTTTACATATGAAAATTCCCATTGGGAATTACGAGAATTCACAATAGGAATTCGGATTCCTGACTCCACAATAGCCCCAATTTATTATATTTTGATATAAATCCTTATTTGGCTTAGATGTACAACATTTTCATTCAGACCTACATTTTATGTAATTATCCATCTTTGTCAATGACGGCTTTGCATTTACAAACTGTTTCACAATTGTATCGTGCTTCATACATCTATCAGGGCAGTCTCAGACCAAATGAAAATGGCTCTACAGCTATTTGTATGAACATGATATCTCCCTCGCTTCTCGTATTTTTAAAACTCTGTTAAAATTGGGCTGAAGAACACTGTGGTTCTGTTTTCGCATTTATAATTCGGTAGTTTCTAGTTCTCTGAAATATTCTCTTGATTTTTTGTGTTTGTTTACTAAAACATTTCATAGCTATCTAGTTTCTACATCCTCAGGTGTCCCGAAATCTAACCAGCCCCTAACAAAAAAAAATCTCTTATATTTTGGAAGAAATTACATTTTATTTTATGAATGATCAAAAGATTCCATAACTCGTTCAATTAGTTGGATTCTCAGACCACAAATGAAATTGTGAAAATAATTTTTAAGGTATAATTCACAAATTCAAACCATGTAATTTCACGTATTTTTCGATGCTTGACAAAGAAGTGACGAAACATTTTAATAGTTAGATTTTATCGTTTTTTGTAGTATTTATTTTTATTTGCTCATTATTTTTTGTGTCCCCGTTTCAAGAATGATTGTTTGTGCTACGGTTAAAGTTCAATGAAGTATACACACATTTTCTTTTTTACCAAATAATGGCACGCATATTTTTTTTTTATCAAACAGTGGCACGTATAATTTTTTTTATTAAATAGTGGCACTCTTCCCAATAAGGTTGACCACCCTTGTTTTATAGGATGTTGAGAGAGAGAGTAGCTTTAATTTCACTTCTACTGGAAACTCATAATTTTTGCTGGATGCACTTCCCAATCCAATTTCCCTCTTTTCTTAGCGATTTTTTTTTTATAATTCAATGTTTGTACTTCTCTTTTTTTTCTATTTATGTTCTTTCTTTTTGTTTTCGTTTTTCGATAAGAGCATTTATCAATTATTCTTTTTCTTTTTTTGGTAAATCTTTAATCATAATTTTCAATGCTATTTATTAGAATCTTTAAATGCTGTATTATTAGACAGAAATTCCTTTGACACCTATTTCTGTAGTGGCAAACTTGTAAGTATTTTTATTCAAACAAAAAAAAAGCCAATTTATTTATAAAAATCGATAAATTCCCCAACACATTTTAAATAATTAAAAGAATAGATCCTTTCGATTCAAAAAACAAAGTACTTTTATTAAAGGTTATCGTGATGAACCCTCCACTGAATAAAAATAAAACGTTTTCTTCCCAAATGTTCAAGCTTTGGTTCTCGAAAGAGAGTTTATTATAACTGCGTTTTTTCTCACTAAACCATAATTAAAAATTAACTCATCATCAAACAAAGATAATCTATTTAGTTCAAATTAGTAGTTTTCTTTTGTTAAAACCGCCTTGTTCTGCACGCAATCTCTTTTAGATATATTTTCTTGACAACCCGCCTTTGCATTGAGTGAAGACGAGCAATATTTTGTCTTCAAAATTACACAGAATATCACACATAGTATTCTACAAAATGCCAATCTTATACCTCATAACAATCACAACTATCCTAACAAAGATACAGATATGTGCAGTGCCAACCGATACGCTGTCCGTTCAAATCATTTATTAAAATGTGTTCTTCCCTTGATATAAGTAGAGTGTTTATATGGCTTCTGTAGACTAAAATCAATTTTTAGACTACACTGAAACACTTATAAAGAATTAGAAATATCCATCATCGTTGTTGAAGAGAAGCTTCATGTGTTTTATTCTTTTCTAAGAAGGGTGTACAAAATTGAGAGAGATGCAAAAAATTACTAATTATAATTTTCAAACAATAATAATAATTTTCCTTAAAGCAAATGTTTCTTTAATTGTTGTTCAACAAACTTTAAAACCTTAAAAATCAACTTTATATGGACAATTGAAGGTCACTTCAATAGCTGATAATCACATTACTGTAATACTTCACTGTATTGAATAAATTTTAATCATTACAGATATTTCTATATATTCAAATAACTTACCGAGATTTCCTCTCTACGTATACAGTAAACTCAAAATTGTCCATGTGTTAAGAGAAATAGAGAATTTTATCCCCTTCCCTTTATTTTCCATTCATTAAAATGGCCGAACATATAGTGTTTCTAATTTTTATATTTACATTTGAATTCCCCTAAATATTATTAGAAAATCATTTACGTTGTAAGCAAGGGGAAAAGTCAAACACAGAAATAAGTATGAGGATTTATAAACATGTTCCTCTACATGCACTGACAGACCCCATACCAAAGCACACATGCGTAATCAAACAACTGTATCGTTTTAGTTTAACCTTAAATTCAGTAATTAATGAGAAATTATGCACATTTTTAAAAATTTTCCATAACTAAAATTATTAGCAACATAAATACATTAATGCTCCGTCTGTCTATAGTTTACCTGATTTTAAAACAGTTTATCTCAAATTTTGCACTGAGTTATTATTATTTAGATATTTTAGTAATATATTTTTTGTTATAAAAAATAAAATTTATTCTTATTTAGTGTAAAGAATTCTCTATAATTTATTGATGGATGAATTGCACCCCGAGTATAAATTTTCCAATACATATCAGCTATATCACTTTAAAACTCAGGAAAAGTAATGTTTGAATTAGAAATCGTGACTTTAAATAGATTCTGAAACTCAGAACTGTCAAAAGTGGACTTTTATATACTACTAACTCTTCAGTGGCAGTTAGAGTGATCAGAAATAGAAAAGCCGAACAATAAGCTATTTGTAATTCTAGAAATGAATTAATCGACTTAGAAACTATGAAAGGATAATTTGGAAAGTACTTCTAAAAGAAATTTGCGTCATTGTTTTCTGATAATTGTTAAAATTTTTGGGACATGCTAATTCAATTTTATAAACTGATAATATTTTCTTATTAAACCCTATCAACCTCTACTAAGAAACTTTACCAAAGTATTTTTTATTTTCAATCAGGAAAAAAATCATTTTAGTTGTAGTTATTAAAATATTAAAACGCTTTTTTTAAAAAAAAATTCTGCATAAAATCTCATTTAATTTAATACAATATCTTCTAGAAAAATCATGTGTAAGCGTTCAATATTTTGTGTCAATTTTTCAAAAAATATCGTTAATTGATTTCAATTATAAAATTTTTATGTAGAATATAATTGTTTTCACTTCTGGGCATTTTTTTAATTATTCTTTTTTTTAAGTTCCTTGACATTCTTTAATTCTCCTGAAGGATGCCTTTATGTATCTATGAAAAATAATTTTGAAAAAAAAAATACGTTTAATATTTATTTATTCAATTAATTTTTTTGTCATTATCAAATAAAATAATATGAGGAATTTTTCCAGTGCTTTTAAAACAAATTATACTCTTTTTACCTGAATAAAAAAATATCATAATTCTCAAAAAGTATATTTCTTTTTTAAAAAAATAATAAACTATAAGCTTAGGAATCATTAAATAATAATTTTTCAAAATATTTTTTTCGAGTTCTACTTTAGGGCATATTAGATAAAATGACACTTCATTTAATTAATTTTTTTTCCTTTTACTATTTAAAAGAAAGAAAGAAAAAAAAGAAACATGTTTTGAAAAAAAAGTTAAAATTAAGGTTTACGCAATGAAAAAGAATTATAGCCACGCTGATGGCAAATAACTTAAAATAAATAAAAAAATATATGTATACATTTATTTTCAGGTGTTCAAAGAAAATTCAAAAATACACATATTCTAAGAGATTTTATGAATTTGAGATAGTATAAAACAATCCACACATTCTTATTTCTTTCTGAGTAACATGGGAAAATCAAATCCTAAAGGACTTATCTTCCATTTACAAATATTTTAAGGAAATGAAATCATTTTTTTTTTCATTTTACTTTTTTATCAAATGCATTATTACCAGCTAATTAAAGCACATGAAACTCTAAGATTTTTATTGATGGAGTTCACAGAAATTAAAGTTATAAGTGGAATTTATAGAAATAAATATTCTTTTTCTCATTCAGTTAAAAATGTTTATGAGAGGAAACCTATAAAAATATGTTTGACTGTAATATATATCTTTGTAAAATTTCAAAATACAATAGGAACCAATATTGTGATTGCCTTCAGTTATTAACTCATATTTTTTCAATTAATCAAAAAATTATTATTTAAACCGTTATATTTTAAATGATAGCAAATTATATGCCTCAAACATCATTCGATTGAAATAAATATCCTAAATTTTATTCAATAACCTTAATTATATCAATTAATCTCCTTCAAAGAAATATTTTCTAGTAAATATTATTAAAAATAAAGTCATTTTATTAAAAAATTGTATGTAAAAATATGATATGTAACAGGAAAAGAAAATTAGAGCATATTTCCCCCATTTCGACTAAAAAGTTAAATACCTTGTTATATGACAATGAAAGTGAAATATTGTTTTTACAAATTTGTATCAAAATGTAAATTTTCTCCCTATAAATGCATATCCTAGGATTATGATCCATTTAAACAAAAGAGAATATTACTTATAAAAGAATTAATAAGTTTTCCTTCTCCTTAGAAAACATCCGAAAACATTAGAAAACATTATTTACTCCAGTGCTTCCGAAATTTCAATATTTGTGAACCAATTATCAATCATAATTTTCATCAACATAATTTCAATCATAATTTCACCCTTCATGCAAAAATAATGTATTGAATGCAATAATAATGCACTTTGACTGTAAAGCTACAATACGATCTTAATCGTAAACAATACAAATTATCAAGATAAGTATTTTGTGTACAATTTTGTAAATGATAAGTCTATGGAGTGAGTGAGTGAATATTAACGTCGCGCTGTTCAGGTACACGAGGGCTTTTGGGGATGGTCCGCGTAATTTTGAACCATGGTCAAGTGACGCGGACGACACCTGAGCTGGCACCTCTATCTCCTAACTACCACATCAACGGGAGGACGTTTGAGCTCTCGACAGATTTAACGTGCATCGCACCTTTACACATGTCCGGTCTTCAGTGATACTGGGCTTCGAACTCATGACATGCTAGCCATGATCAGATGCCTTGACCACTTGGCTACCGTGGCTACGATAAGTCTATGGAAGTCAATAATAAACATTAAACTTGTTCTTAACTTAGTAAGGATGAATTAATTGTTAAATACATTATGTATTTGTCTGATACATTTATAAGTATAATATCAGTGTAAACGAATATTTTATTTTTATTGTATCAAAATGTACTTTGTTTTGATACCTTTCAGTAAATTTATATATATTTTTTAAAAAATTATCTTTTATTTTCGACTTTTCGATATGCGTGCGCTCTCACGTAGGGTTAACACGCTCCTCTGGGGGGGGGGCACTCCTTGACAAAAACATACCTGCCAAATTTCTGATCTGTATGTCTAATAGCTTTGAAAGACATGAATTTTTATCTATGTCTGTAACCCCTCGCAACTCCCTCTCCTTTTCTTAAAACTCTTTATTAGCGAATCTCTACTAAATGAAAGAAACATGACTGCTGAATGTCAAGCCTGTTGGTCTAATAGTTTGGAAGATATTATGATAAGTGAGTAAGTGTTAATGAATGAATGAGTAAGTGAGTGAATAAATGAGAAAATTATTTTTGTCTTTTATATATAAATAGATTAATAAATATGTACAGTTAATTTTTCGGATTAAAATGCAATATTCTGCAAGTCATTGTTCAAGACTGACATTGTTTAAATTCTATTCTTTCTGAAATATGAAATAATATATTTCTCAATTCCAATATTTCACGATGTTGATTTATGAAAAAATTCCAATGAGAGTGACTCTATTACTCAATGATTACGATATATCAGGAACTATTGGACCTACAGATTTCGGTAAATATGTTTCTTCCATAGAGATCCGCTACGAATGGAATTTAAGAAAATCGAACAACAAGAAGCCTTACAAGGGCTTAAGTTGCGTTACAGATAAATATTCTGTTCTTGAGAGAGAACTATTATAGACCTACATACCTTCACATTAAGTAGGCGTGTTCCTTTTATAATTTAAAGATTTACTACAGAAAGGGTTTTGCAAAAATAGAACAAAACTGGACGTTCCAAGGGGTTAAGGGGTGTTATACACAAATAAATTCCTGTTTTTTGTACTATTACACCTGTTGTTTTGAAATCTGGTTGACTCGTCCCAGGCATAAATGATCCATCGGTAAAATAAATAATTCATCGGTGAAATAAATAATTTTTTCGCAAACATTGACAAGGTTATTTATTATATTGCATTCAAAGCCTTCGGAATAGTTGAAATTAATAGCAGCGCATTGCAAAGGATCGTACTTCTGAAAGGCGTATCAGGAACTCCTGACTTACTTGTCATGAGTTCGAGTATAGTGCCACCACGTCAATATTCAAGTAGATATTTTATTAAAAACTAAATTTACTATTTTGAATATGCCGGCTGGGGGGGGGGCGTAGTTGGTTTAAAGTTGCCTTGTATGCCCAAGTTTGTGGGCTCACCCCTGGCCCAAGTCGGTGGATTTTCACGATGCAAAAAATTGACAGCGCCCATGTCGTATGATTATGCCCTGTGTTAAAGATCTCTTGAATGCCTGTCTGGCTTGGGTGCTCTCGGCAAAATTAAATTTCTAGTTCAGTTTCGCATCGTCAGAAATCTCGTCCCTCCTTCTGGCAAAGAAACTAGGCGTCAAAATCCCTTGCGGTGTTTGGTATACAACCTATATGGTAAAGCATTAAAAAGAGATTCCTGCTCCCGGAGAATGCACTGAATGTGCAATAATAAAATACCAGTTCGCAGCCTCATTAGAAATAAAAAAAATATTTTGGATATTTAAATCAAGACAAAAAAAATAATAATAACAAATGAACAAGTCAAAGTTATACTCAGGATACAAAACGCAAATACAGTTTTCAATGCCTGTTCGATAAGGATTTTATGTAAAAATGCTCTAAACTGTAAATGCTAATGTAAAATGCTTTATGAAATTAATTGTGGGCAAACGCATGATTTCTATAGAAATGTGCTAAATAAAAATGACACGACGGACATCTTTTCAGATTGGGACAAGTAGTCAACACAAAGTACACAATTCAGTGTGCTCATTTAACAACTTAGACAATCGTCATAATTAAAATGCGCGTAGTATTTTTGATCAAACTCCAACGAATCATACAAAATACAACCATTGAATATAAGTCTCAATTATTTGAATCAATATATATATATATGAACAAATGTCGGTTTTATCTTTAAAATAATGCCTTCTATGTAGTATTTTTTAAAAATTTTATTTGCCCAGATACTCCTGACAATGCTGATAGTATAAAATCCACATTTAATTTTCCAATGAAACCCTAGACTCACTTATATTTTCAAAATACCACCTTCTCTTTAGAACAATAATTAAAATTATATTGCTCTGATTCTAATAAAAGCACTAATTGGGTGTAAGTATCTATAAACTTAACCAATGTAACTAAATTAGGTCTTTTCTTCTAAAGTACCACCTTCTTTCTTTATTTCATGATTTTATTGGAGAATTTGCTAAAAAAAGGCGTTAAAAGGATGCGAATCACAAATGTCACTATACATCGTCTTTTATTTCTAAAATACAGCATTCTTCAGAGTATTTATTTCATTGCCCAGATACTAATCGATGAGCTGATTGGATAAAATCATCATTTAATTTGACCAATGACAGCCTAGATTACTTTAAATATTGAAAGAGTTGAAAGTCGTTGTAAATTGAACCAATGATAACCCTTTCTTTTTAAAGTATTGCCTTCTTTAAATAATTTAATAATTTTATTGCTGTAGTTGTTCAACAAAACGTTGGTGAGAAGCAGGTCACAATTATTTTATTAAATATCATGTATTGGCTTATATTTTTAAAGTACAGCCTTCTTTTCTTTATTAAATTTTATTGCTCGGATTCTAATGATTGGATGTAAACTATAACTAGCCAGCCGAAACCGATGCAATAATAGTTAGGCCTTCCCACTAAAAGTTTCACCCTCTTTAAGGGATTTAATGATTTTATTGCCAAAATTGTGCAACATATAGCCTTGATTCGATGTAAATTACATTATTTTATTCAATACCATCGTAGATTGGTTTTAGTTTTAAAGTACCGCCTTCTTTACTTAGTTTAATTTAATTGTTCTGATTCTAATGAGAGCGCTGATTGGACGGAAGTTTTGATAAATTTAACGCATGTAATCAATGTTCGGCCTTTATTTTTTAGGTACCGCATTCTTTTAGATCATCAAACAATTTTATTGTTCAGATTCAAATCGAAATCCTCATTGGATGTAAGGCACAATTCTTTTAACCAATATAATCAAGTACTGACTTTTATTTTATAATGTACCACCTTCTCGACAACATTAATTAAATTTTATTGGTATGTTCTTCTAAAAACGCTGATTGGAGATATATGGTACAATTATTTAAACCAATGTTACAAAATTTGACTTTCAAATTCTAAGTACCGCCTTCTTTCGAGGTGTTACGAATTTATCTTTCAGATTTCAATGAATGTGACCAGTGAGAATGTCGAAACTACAATTATTTTGTCCTGTAGGATCATTGTGATATATGCATTTTTCGTACAATTTTAGCATGTGTGTATTCTTATTTATAAGAATATATATAGGTATTTTCTATAGGTAATTTCAAGAACGCGTTTGACTAAAAAAAGTCTAATTTTATCGGAAAAATTTGGAATTTAAGATGTTTTTTTTAATTATTTTTCTTGAAATAGAAGATAAAAGAAATTATTTCAAATTAGCTTAAAAAATTAAAATTGGCCTTCATACACAAGTAAAAATAATGCTTATGTTTTAAGCCCACAAAAAAAAGAAAAAATTTTTAGAAATTTATTTATTTTAATTCATTATACAAATTTTCTATTTCGTACTCGATAATATGACAAATATAATAAATTTGTATAAGGTAGAAGTCACATACAATGAGTTTTAGGGAATTTTAAAGTCCAAAAACAAGGCAAAAAGTTGTACAGTTATTTTTAGTTCAAATGCACATTTTACAAAGCAAATATTACATTAATATTAGGAAAATTTACATACTGGGAGCTATGTTATTTATTCATACCAATTATTATATTTAATCGATTTCATCTAATTTATCTGTTATAAAATAATAACAATAAATGTGTTAAAAACATTTTATTTTTCGTATGAATAGCAATGTTTTTTTTCTCTCAAATCCATTTTCTTGTACTTATTCAACCTACGTCACATGTTTTCGTTTACCTGTTATTTTGTAGCTCCTATTAAAGTGAACATGTGGCCCGTTTCTCAACAAGTCAGTACGGGATCTACTGTTACTATAAACTGTACTGTGTCTGGGCACCCGATTTCCAGCATTGAATGGATGAGGAATCAACATCCGTTGAGTCTGTCCCGCCGTGTAGTGCTTATTAGCAGAACTGTTCTCCACATCACTACAGTTGAACGTGAGGATAAAGGAATGTATCAATGTGTTGCCAGAAATGATGAAGACTCGGCTCAAGGATCAGCGCAATTAACTATTACATGTGAGTATGCATGAATATTTCAAATGATACCTTGTAGATGACTTTAGTTGTTTTTACATTCGATTCATATATATTTATATGTATAATTTTTGAATGCAATAAATATAAAATACAGTTTAATTTCAAGTTTCACAGAGCTTAAGGAAAAAATTGGATTCAAATACTAAAAAAAAATACGAATTTGCTTAGGGCATTTTATTTTTTATATTAAAGAATTGATTTTCGATTGAAATGTTATTTAGAATTAATAATTATGGTTTCTTGATAAATAAATATATTATGTTTAACCAATTAATTCAAAAAATGATCATCATTTCATATGCATGGATCATAGAGATTACAAATGAAATGTAATTATCTGAAATGTTCAAAGATGAAAGAGAGAGATGTGTGTGTTATTTATCATAAAATTTAATTAAATTATCGTTAATTTTTTAAAAAAATAATTTAAAAAAACTATTTAATTTTTTATTTTTAATGTGACTTAATTATTGAATTAAGTTACAAAAACAAATTAAATCACTTTTTTTTTGCAGAATTACAAATAAGATCTTTAGTTATTCAGTGAGAATATAAATGTTTCTTTTTTAAATTTTGAATGGGGCCGCGGGTTAGAGTTTTATCATTGCAGACCTAGTATATTCTCCAGAAGCTGGTATCTCTTTTTAGTGCGGCACCATGTATGCGGAATATCAATCGCTGCAAGTAGTTTGACGCCCAGTGTCCCCCCGTAAGTTCTGACGATGCAAAACCGTTTTTTCTTAGAATTTAATTCATGCACTCAAGGGACATTTTACGTGCCGCATAATCATAAGATATGGCCGAAGTTGATTTTCTGCCTCATGAAAAATCCACCGGCATGCGATTGGGCCGAGTTCGTAACCTTAGGTGTACAAGGTCAGCGACAAACCAACAAAGCCACCCAATCGGTGCGAGAAAAAATATACTATAAAAGAGCAAATACTCTAATACGCAGATTATAAAATATATGCAATTGCCATACATACCTATGAGTCTTTTTGAAAAATACTCACAAACGTGGATCCTTTTATTTTCTCAAAGAAGTAAGAAGTCCTTATTCTTGTGAAATTAAAAAGTATGATAAGCTGTTGCAAATTAAGGGTCTTTGTCGCGAGCTCATGTTCAGTAATATTTAAGTGGGACCTCGTGACAGAGTCGTGATTTTTTTTTTGAAAACGCACACTTCTGTGTGTGTACACGCGTGTGTGTGTGTACTATTAACTTTAAAATAAGATTCAAAAATTTCTTATTAAAAAATTAAACTCTCTAACAAGGAGAGTGAAAGGTCTTGGGATCACGTTTAGTTAAAATTTTGTAGGATGATGGATTTATATTTCCTGTTGAGGAAGATATATAGTTATAGGGGCCACTACTCAATAATTTTTTAGATATGTACAATTGAAGATACAATTCACTTGTTAATTTCAGCAGCAGATGCCTATGCAGCAATAATGCACTGATTCGATGTGCGAGATGTTTTCGAAATTATGCTTTATTTGCTTTTATGACGAGTTTCACCCTTGTACGGACAATGAGGGGTAAGAAGCTAGTCATATATTTTTACACTAATTATGTTAATCTGATAAATGTTTTATTTATTGTTTCCTTTCAGAATTTAATGTTTCCAGGCACGTTTAACCGGCACTTAAAGAGCTTTTCTCCTGTTTTTCTTGCGAAATACTTTCATTATTTGTAATAAATATTATTCTGTATTTATACGATTGATGATGATAAATAAGACTAGTATAAGGTTTCTAGTCATTCAAGACATTTCATTTCAAATTTATTTAAACTCCATTATATGTCTTTATATGTAAGAATAGACATAAAATTGAAAAAAAATAGTTATTCTCCCTGCATGGACTCAAACCCGGCTCCTAACGACGGGAAACACCGATCCGTTGCTGCTACGCAGTAGCACACACAAAAAATTTTCAAGGTCCATGGTCGAAAGCCCCCAAATTCGTATGAAACCTCAAGACAACACCAATTGATTCTTCTGATTTTATCAATTTTGTTTTACAAAAACAATAAAAAATAATTATTGAATTTATAATTAGCATTAATAAATAAAATAAATTGTTAATTACAAATACTTAATTAAACTTTACGTTATATATATATATATATATAGGATTATCATCAATCAAACAAAAATCAAGGTCTTTAAGGGGTACCCGGACCCTCAGGACACCCCCCCCTTGTGTGGGCCACTGCTGCTACCCTATACCCATTACGTGTAATCGTTTGCTACAAAACTGAATTTAACGAGTGAATTGAATCTTCAAATGCACGTATCTAGAATATTATTCAATATAGTGGCCCATTTAAACAATATATCTTCATCAACAGGGAAACTAAATCTACCATCCTACAAAATTTGAACTAAATCCGTTTCCCGAAGACGTTGCACTCTCCTTGTAAGTGGAAAAAGTCTAAATTGAATTCTAAGGTATCGATATGTTGCTTATGGTAAAGTAGAAAAAGGATAAAAGAATACACTCTTAATTGTAAGCTTAATGAATTATCTTACTCTAGCATGAATTCAAATTTAAAAACAAAAAAACAAATTTAATGTTGTAGCAATAAAAAAGTGCAGTGGTTTAATTAAAAAAAATATTTTGAGATTAACATGTGCCTTTATATAAATACATGTAACAGTAATACTTTTAAGTGAATTTTTAATTACTTTGGCTAGTTCTAAATTGTAAATTAATTTTTCGGAGAGAAAAACAAAAACATAATGAGAAGAATGAAAAATAAAGTAAATAAATAAACATATTCGCAATTCTTCTACATTTATCAGAAAGTATATTTTTTTCTTTAATTTATCATTACTTTCACATATTTCAGTTAAATGCGTTATTTTACAAGCGTTAAATAAAAATTCTATAAAAAAAGGCAAAGTTCTGATAATAGTGAATAATCCAAAAACTAAAGAGATTCCAAACGCATTTTTCTTAATTTCTTGAATATAAAAAAAAATAAATTTATTATAACATGTTGCATAGATTTTTCAGCCCCTTTGTCAAATAAAGAATTAAGCCAAACTTTAAAAAGAAGTAAGGAAAGCTACAGAATCTTAAATTATTCCACTTTTCTTTTATTTCTTCGTTTAATTGTATCGTCTATCCCTTGTTAGAAACTTAAATCTGCATTCATGTTGCGTTATCTCTGCCTAATTTGAATTCGACGGGAGCCACAAGAAAATTATCCACATTCTGTAAGTCTTAGGAGCTAACAATGCATAAAGAAACGAAGGCTTAAAGGAGGGGGAAAAAAGCAAGGCCAATTTTTCATTTTACTCTCTTCTGAGCGACTTTAAATTTTTACGAAAAGAAAGGAAAGCAGTCCATAAATAATTTATCAGGCTTTGCGATTATCAGCTTTGTTTTGGCCTGTTGTTTTAACATTATTGAAAGAATCAAACTTTAAGCTGGATTTTAAGCATTTTTGTTGGTTTAAGGTTGATTATACCTCCAGGGATACAGAATAATTTTCTGAAGCGAAGTAAAAAACTTGCAGTTACTTTGAAAGAAATTTTCGTCTCTTACAGTTGTTTATAATCAAGAAAGAACTAAATTAACTTTTTTTTTCATTATTTCAGCTTTAGAAATTTGAAGTTTTAGAAATGATTAAATATTGTTGCCTGGAATTTTTCTTTTAGGGGCTGTTTATTTTTTATGGCTGTTAGGCAATTTACAATTTTTAAATATTGAATCTTTAAGGTTTTTTTCTTTTAAAAAAATAATGATTTCATGCAAATCTGATGTAATTTTCTCTCAAAATGTTAATATTTCTAGGATTAAAAAGTTACTTTTTTTCATAAATTGTATCAAGAGCAGAACACATTTTTAAATTGACTTTCACCTGGTTAAAAATGTAGATAGTGAAACTATACTTTTTTATTATTGTTTACGTTCATGTAGTTTGATATTTTAAATAGAATTTCAGTATTCATTCAAAAAAGTTTTTAAAAAATGAAATGTAGGCTGGTTTTTGAAATATTATTAATCTGAAAAATAATTATGAACAAGATAATTTATTTTCATTTTTAACTTTTAAGAGTGTCCTTCCAATTAGAATTGTCAAAAATTGTTCAAAAAATTATGTAATTGTTTTTCTGAATAGAATGGAATAACATTTAAATAAGTATTTATTTTAAAAAATTGTTTTAATTCCAATAGTAACATTTACAAATAGTTTTAATAGCATTTTACATGTCAGCTTAGAAAAAAAATCAGTTTGATTCTAAAAAAGATAAATATTACCCATCAGAACTTTTTTTAAAGAGCAATTTTGTCTTAATTAAACATATGATAAAATGCAACTGACTTTAGGCTCATAAGAAAACTTCAAAAAGTAACTTTATTTAGCTTTGCTTAGCTCCTGTTCCATATATATTTTGGGTATAAGACGGATATGTTATTTAAACAACATTATTTACAAAAAAATATTTCAAAATGAAAGAAAATTAAAGCACCATCATTTCTCAATAGTACTCACATAATTATATATTTCATTTTTTTAAAATTAAACCTGTTAAAAATATAATAGTTTCAAAGTGTATATATATATATATATATATATATATATATATATATATATATATATATATATATATATATACTAGCTGACACGGCCTGGCGTTGAACGGGCTTTTACCGAGGGTATAACTTAATATCCATGTTAATTTCCTCCTTTCTTTCTGAAGCCAGAACTTTGGTGTGGGTGTGACGAGTACGATGTGAGTGTATGGCCGGTGAGTGCGAGTCATGGCTTTCTCGTTTAACATTTTCCCTTCTCTTCACAAAATCAGCACTTCCACTATTATTTCTCGAAATTACTTTTACTTTGTGTTTTTCCTCTCCGCTTAGCCCGGCGTTGCACGGGCTTTTACCATTGAATAACTTAATCCCCATGGGAATTTCCTGTTTCCCTCAGGACGATAGCACTGTGTGTGTGTGCGCGATGTGAGTGATTTCTTTAACTATGACATTAAAACTCCCTTTTCCGAAATTTGTTCTTGCGTTCGTGTGGTGTGGTGTGGTACTTAGGAGAGGTGGGTAAAAGCTTAGGTGTCGTCCTCGTCACTTGACCATGATTGAAATTTCGAGGTCCATCGCTAAAAACCCTCGAATAGGCGAACAGTGCGAATTTATAAATCACTCACTCACTTTTCAATTCTTTCTTTGCAATTTTTTAGTCCCCGGAAACGAAAATGTAGCTTTTTTAAAAATAATTGTTTGTTGAAAAAAGACAGAAAAGTAGAAATTTTTTAAATTACAAAATATTACTACTATTTTAAGTCTTGAAGTAAAATTGTGAGGATATTTTGAAATGTTCGACACACGGAAAAAAAGTTCCATGCAATTATCTTTATAAAAGAAGAAATTATTAAATGATTGTTGTAAGTAATTTGAGTGTTTTGTTAATATTTGTTCAAACAAATTTTTTGGCTTTTTATTTTTTAAATCACTGATTCTAAAAATTTTAAAAATCATTTTTATTTAAACGCAACGATTTTGATTCATTTTAGAAATAAATCATAAAATATACAAAATATCTTTGTTTTGTAAAAAAAAAAAAGTTTTTTTTTTGTTAAATTCTTTAAAAAAAGATAGTTTTCGGCATTTTATTTTTTTAATCACTGATTCTAAATGATCAATGAACTTTTTAAAAATCATTTTCAGTTAAATTCATCTATATTTATTCATTTTAGAAGAAATCATAAAATACAAAACAAAATTAATTAATTATTTTATACTAATATTGATTAAAAATATTCATTTAGCAATTAATTGTGACATGCCAATTTAGTGATTTTTGATACATTAATAACACGCAATTAATAATGAAGAATTTTTTATTTGAACATAGCTTTTATTTTTTTCTAAGGAAGTTATGCTTATTTAACTGAATAATTCAAAAAAAAATTCGAAATGGGCAAATGTTGCGTTTTTATTATGAAATTATATGTCAAAAAAAGATTTATATATTAGGCATTATTTTAAAGTAAACTATAAGTTTTATGAAAGAGAACACAAATTTTGATACTGATAAATATTTTAAATGAGTCTCAGAAATGTATTGAATACATTTTGTCATCTTAATCTAACATCTATAATGATTTAATTTTGAAAATTATCTAAAGAAAAAATGACGAGAATTGAAGCAAAAATAACTTTTTCACTGGCATTTTTTTTTTTACTCGCCAAATTTACTGATTTCCCCATGTTTAAGGCAGAACTTTTTTAGTGTAACCCTTGAGTTAGATGCGGTTGATGGTTAAACAGTTCAAAGGTCTTTGGCGCAAAACTATTTTTCGACTCCAAGGTTTGGCTAACTGTCGTATTTATTATTATTTTTTTTTATAATTTTAGGGCATAATTTTTAAGTTAATGCTTTCAAACTTCAGAAATTAATTGCAAAAATAAAGTACTTTTAAATAAAAAAAATGTACAAAAAATACTGTCTAAATTATTTCTCGCAAAAACGGTTTTTTACGAAAATCACAATTTTTTTTTTTTAAATCCGTTCTTTTTAAGCAATTTTTTTAATCTTCGTACAAATTATGGATAATATTCTTTTACACACGGAACAAAGTTTCGTGCGATTATCTTCATAAATGACAAAGTTATTCAATGTTAAGTTAAAATTTTGAGTGTTTTTTTAAAAAATCTTTAAAAAGTTTTGCGAATTTTACTTTTTAAATTACTGTATCTAAAAGAGAATGGCTTGAAATTATTTAGTGTACAATATCGTTTTAATAACACGAAAACAAATTCATACGCAAGAATTTAGAAATAATTCGCATAAAAACGCATCCGTTTTAACCCTTTTTTAAAAAATTCTTAAAAAATAGAAGATATAATTATTTTGCAAAAACAATTATACCGTATTTTAACGAAATAAACGATCTTTCCGATTCTTTAATTATTTTTTGTCTGATTTCAACAGTAAAAATTGGATGGCAATTTTAAGATGGTGGAAAAACGTCGGATCACCGCTCTGCCGAAAGGGAATGGAAGTTCTGCCAAGTAAACAACCCGCAGGAGTAAAACAATTAGGCATTTTTAAGGTTTTTAATTATTATGTTTTCAACTAATTGCAATATCAGAATGAAAAATAGTTTACGTCCTATCCTCAGACCTACTGAATATACGCACAAAATTTCATAAGAATCGGTCAAGTCGTTTCGGAGGAGTTTGGTTACAAACACTGTGACAGGAGAATTTTACATATTAGATATATATCATTTAAAATTGTAGGAAATGCAAGATAAATGGTCAAGTTTGAACAGTCAGACATAAAAGCTCTTAGATAATTTTCATGTCCCAGTCATTTAATTTAATGTTCCCTAAATATAACACCCATAGTATTTACAATGCTAATCATTAACACTACAATATCAGGGAGGAAAGTAAATAACGAAAATGTATTTTATAATGCGTATATATCATAGTAGGAAGAAAACACGATTGTACATTCATAGGCAATTTTGGGGCATACAGATATTAGTACTCACAGATCCTGCCTCTGGCAGCCGGAATGGCTTGACCCTGTTAGACAGAGAATCTAACAAGGCTTGTAGGGCAAATACGGTGGAGTCATTTCATGCTGCTTCAATTCTATGTCACACGAGGAGACATAGTGGCTGGATAGCTGTGATGGATAAATATTTTCAATGGGTGAGAAATCTGGAGATTATGCTGACCAGCGTAGCAATTGAACACCTGTGTCGAGATAAGACAGGCCAAGCAGGGCAACATGTGATCTTGGTTTATGTTGCAAAAAGATTATGTCTTCTAGACCTCAACGATAATGCCCAGCCACTGGCCTTAAAAATCTGATAAATGTGAAATTAACTCTTCAGAATACACACGACGCGAAGAAAAAGTATCCGCGTCATGTATCCCAATGGTTGTCTTTATTATTACAAGAGGAGCCTACCATTTGAACATGTCAAATGCGAGAAGCTTCATTCGTTCCGCTCAGTCTCACCAGGCGTGGGTACGTCTGCCATGATAACTGTAAATCGTCTGTAAAGACTGCTTAGTGCCACTCATGTAATCAGTTTTGTTATTGAGCTGCAATCGTCGTCAAACTGTCCTTGTGGATACTTATCTCGTTGCGAGCAAGCCTACTTCCTGGTTCTTGTTTCTTTTCAATAATATCTCGCTGCAGTGAGCATTATTGGTCTCTTATTATGATTCATTGACAATCTTTCCTAAGAAATTCTATCTCTGGATCCGATCTCGTTAAACCAACGTTACTCAAACTGTGGAAGAGCGTGAATCCCCTACTAGGGCTTGATAATCCTACGAGGGAGGGGGGTGAGTATATCGAAAAGTTTAAAAAAGTTTTCAAATATTATCAATTACTATATATTTATACATGTATATATATATAGTAATTATTAATGACATTCATTGGTTTGTCATATGCAAAATAATGCACGAAATATAATACTTATCTTGATGGTTTACGCAGTTATATTTGAAGTCGCATTGTAGTTTTTGTAGTTTTGGCGTTGAAGCATTATCATTGCATTCAATACATAGTTGTTGTATCAGGGGGGGGGGGGTTGCTCGAAGGTTGAGAGCCCCTTTGTTAAACTGTTTGCATTAGTTGGACATAAAGAATAATTTATGTAATTAGTCTTTTTTAACCTGCAATTGTGAGACTCACCCCTTCTCCACAAATCTCCTGAAGATTCTCCACCTCATTTCATCCTCCTAACAATAATTGTTGCAAAAAAATATCATGAAAACAGTCATAGTCATCGAAGCACAAAAATTTAGTACTTTCACATACAAAGCATTTTCTTGCAAATACACATGTGTATATTATCGCATTTGACACTTTTATGTCTTTTTTGGGGAGAGTTAGTTTTACTTTTTTATGCAATATTTTAAAGAAATTAATATATTGGTTAAATATATATATATAGTATATAATTCCCTTAATTTAAAAATTAGTGTATTTGACACAAAGCTAGCTTTTGGAAATATCTATCGAAAAATTTAGATTAAAAATCGTAATTTATAAAGAATATTTTTGCAACAAAACTGAGCTACAGTATGAATTTGTTCATATAAATTGTATGTTTGATACATTTAAACGATGAAATATTTATTTGCTCAACATTTCCTTTACTTTTTTTAGTAACATGAAAACAATATTTTCAAATTAATGAATAAAATAAAAGAGCCTATTTAAAATTTCAATTATATATATTTTAAATAATATTTTTTAAAAACAATAATATATATATATATAGAGAGAGAGAGAGAGAGAGAATGCAAACATGATTTTTCGTACAACTTTTGCAAAATAACATTAGAAATATTACTTTTTCTCTGCATAAAAAACTCCCATAGTCTCCAATGAGAACTACTGCCTCCGGAAAAATCAAATATTGCATTATTCCCTAATGAAGTCTGTCATAACTAATCTTTTCAAGCTACATAATATATAATATAATTGAATTTTTCAAAGATTGCGACATTCTCATATTCCAGAAGGGTAGGGAGGGGAAAAAAAGTTGAAGTACTTTTCTGTGTTACCCTAAAAATAAATGTTCACCTTCGGGAACCACGATGCTGCGAATTCTTTAATAAATAAAATGAAAGTAAATTAATAAAATAAATCTTTCGCGCCATTAAAAAAGAAGCATTCACTATCCGAAGAACGGAGGGAGAAAAAAAGGGCAGAAAGTTCACATTAGACCTCAGTGTCGAAAAAGGAAAAGAAAAACTTAGTTTGAGTAATGAGTTACCACATTTCCGTGAATTATGATGCAATCCGTAAATTTAATTTTTCACACGTCAGGCGCAGGTGTTAGAAAGCGAAGAGCATTTAGATTCTTTTAGAAAAATATGGGAAACCTTTCAGATCAGCAATGATCCTTATTAATCTTCAAGAGATTTATACGTAGTAAAATCTTGCTGATATCGATATAATAAAATGTATTATTAAAATTTAACCAATTTATCAAGATGTGTGAAAGAATATAGGTTTTTCTTCATGGTGGATCTAAAGTTTTTTTCCCCTTTAGAATTGAGCTTAGTGTGGGATTTAAGCATGCATATTTCGATTTCAGATGATTCTCTTTTTTAATATCACATGCAAATAGCAAATTTTGCTACATTATAGAAAACATTTATGCTCCTTTTTTTTCAAAAATATTTTCTAGCATATATAGATAAAAAAAGGAGTAAAACGACATTAATTTTCTTTTCAAATTTGTGTTTTATATTGAAATGATGTGTGTGTATATTGTTTCCATAACTGAAAGGTGAGAGGAAAACTCATTTCTCTTTTCTTCAGATGTTTTCGTTTTGATTACAAACATTCCAAACAATATTTCTATGTAAAATAATACACAAAATATCCTTCTACAACATTTGCTCATAAAATAAAGCAAAAGAAAAATTCTTTAAAGAAACAGATCGAAGAAAAACTCGAAGTAAAAACAATGTATTGAAATAATATGGAAACTTGTAATGATTTAAGTTTATGATCTAAGATTTTTAAATATATCATGCATAAGTATTAATTATCGTAATAATAAATTAACTTTAAGGAATAAATTGAACATTTTTCTCTTATGAGATGGGAAAAATCTATTGCAGTTAATTTCTAGGACTGTGATTATATTTTAATTAGAAATAGAAATAGCTGAATACAATAACGACGTTAATATTTTTTTTGTTATTTTCCAATGTCTTGGAAATTAAAAGTTTGACAGAAAAAAATATACGCAAAATACAACAAATTCAAAACTAAATATTCAGAATTTGTCAGTATAAAAGATATTAACTTTTCATATGATATTTTGAATTGTAGTAATCTTATTAATTATGAAGCGTTCATTGTTTACCTTAGAGAAAACACGCACTTCAGACTTGCGTTTAGAGTAAATAATTATTTGAAGTTAATTTATTACGTTAAGTTTAATAAATGATAAAAATAATGAGACGTTAATTTGAATAATCCTAAATAAATTGACACATTTTGAGAAATTATGTTAAAGAAGGTAGCTAGAAAGCCAAATTAGTCAAAAGAAAGTAACCCTATTGAAATCTCTTAACGTTTTTTGAAAACAGATAATGTAAATTTTTAACAAAAAAAAAAAGAACTTATAACGGAAATCCTGAGTCCTTCATACTTAAATGCTATCTCAAATATTATTCATATAATTTTTGACATAACAATAAAAAAAATCCCATCAAGAATTCTTAGAATTTCTTAAATAATATACTTAATGAATACATTCGACTTACATATTTTCAAAAACATTCTTACGATAAACTTAAAAATTGGTTCTATATATTTATATGGTAAAAATATTTCAATCTGAAACGAACAATTCTTTATTTCAGAAAGAAGAACAGATATTTAAGGCTTTGTGATATAATTCATGGATGTAATTTTATTTATAATCATTATTCAAACTGATTGATATAAACAGGAAAATTATATCTGCAGATGTTCGAATTGGCTTTCATTTTCAGTAAAATAGTGATAATTCAGTAAAACTTCAGCTAAGCTATATCATTATAAAATGGTTTTCAATATTGAATATTAAGAATGTAATGAGTTTAAATGGAAAATATTTACTTTTTCTCGCATTACTTTAGGCACTAAATAGCCATAAAAGTATTAACAAATTTCATAGCTGTACATTAATTGTTGATATTTATGATTTACTACAATGTTTGTATATATAATATACTGTGTGTTCGAATTAATGGGAACAAATGGGAAAAAACATCTTTTTTCCCTAAAACCTTAGCTTTAATCATTACATATCCTAAGTAGACTGAAAACTTTTTATATTAGTACTAAGTATGACCTCTTTTAGCAGAAATGACCTCCTGCACACGTTTTGACATTGACTCCGCTAGTGTAGCGCACATGTTCTTGACTTTTTATCGAGAAATTACACATTTACAGCAATTTTTATCATTTGTTCTGTTGTTGCGCAATTTATCTTATCTAAACGATTCTTCAAAACATACCATATGCTCTTAGTAGGATTTAGGTCTGGTGAATTATGGGGCAAATCCAGCACCTGTATTTTATATTCCCCCATAAGTGTCTAGACTAATTTCAAATTGTGATAAAGAGGCAAATCATGTTGAAATATTCTGTAAAATGTTTCCATGAATTGAGCAATGTTACTGCGTAGTATTTCTATGTATTTGACGGAATTCATCATTTCTTTAAGAGAAACTAAGCTTTCAGTGCTATTTATCGTGAACAAAAACCTCAAAACATCTCTATACAGAGGTGTTTTACAATGTGTTGGAAATGATCTGGTATCAGAGTTTCACCTTCACTTCGTTTTACTGCATTTGATTTCAATCCCAGGACAAATAAACGTACTTCAAAACTGAAAATAACCTTCTTACAGTCGGAAAGAGTCCAAGATCGGCATGGCATTTTTGGCCCATGATAAACGTTTTTTCTTCATTTCCCAAGTTAGGAGTTGTTTTGAGGAGGGGGCTTGTTGCCTTCAACTTCCAGACGCTTTTTGCGTACAATTGAGGTACTTCATTCAACATCATAATCCAATAAATCCCTTCGAAGGCCTTCTTGTATTGTTTACTATTTCTTATTAGAGAATTATCAGTTATTGAAGAAGTTTTCCGCTTTCTCCCACATTTCCCTTTTCTTTTTGGAGAGGGTGTTCCGGAATCTTGAAATGTTCTTAAAATTCTTGAAACACTTGATTTGTCCACACCAACTGCCGTAGCTAGAAGCTGCCACAGTCATAGAAGTGTTTTCATTAAGAGCGATTATTTTAGAACGCTTCCTCGAAAAAATATCCATCTTTGAACAAACAAAAGTAACATATGTTACAAGGATTGCAAAATTATGACTACCTGCTTTCGCACTGAAATGCTCACAACTGAACTATTGATACATTAAAACCAGTCAAACGAGTAAATTATAGTCAAAGTCGATCTATCACACTACCTCTAGGCAGATATAAATGATTTGAGGCTGTTCAGGACATCGCTTTTAATCACGTACCAACTCAGACAAGAAAAATATGTTCCTTCCAATTAATTCGAATAGTATAGTATGTTGAGAATACCAACCTCCCTCTTGAATTAATGAAATATTTGTGATACGCACGCATTCTGCATTATATTTAAATCATGCACTATACATAAATCTTAAATGTACCTCCAGAAACGATTCTTGGAGATTTTGCTTATTTTATTATTTATGGAGTTCTAAGCTGAACTTGTGCAATTTTCTGAACTCTGTTTACAGTCTTCCATTATATAGTAAGTATTAAAGTTTGATAGAAGTAACCATTATGTATATGTTTAAGGCAATCTCTCGTAGAAATAAGAAAACACACGCGCTATTTTTTTTTAAAAATTAATATTTACTCACGAAAAACGAGAACAAATCATATGCTCTTCGAAAACACAAAGGACAATTAAGATATTTTTCAAAAATATATATATTAAATGTATATTACGTATGAGTTGTATCAGATAGTATGCGATGTAACATTGTAAATTATTTCAGTTGTGTCAAAAAAAAATCCAACTTTTATTACAAATTAATTTATTTTTAATTGAAATCGGAAACATTTAGAAAAAATAAGCGTTTGACATTCATACTCTATTAAAAACATTCATACTGACTAAACCATTTCACTTTCATCAATGGCCAATGATTTTATAAAGTTAAATTTTCAAATTGTATTATAGAAATCTAGTTATTTTTCCATTTTTCTTTTCTTATTTCCTTAAGTAAATTTTAGAATCCATATACTTTTGGATCGCTTCTTCACTATACTAAAAAGTCAGACAAAATGGTGCTGGTGTGCAAATTCCTAAATATATAGCCATTCAACTTAATGCTAGGAAGTCGGGATCACCTAGTGTTTTAGACAAAGGATGCCGTCGGGATGACCTTGAAAGAACGGAACTATAGACGACTGAAGGGAATCCTTGAACGAGATAGAAATGCGACATTTCTTCAACTTTCTAAGGATTACAACAAATGTCAGAGTGCATAGTGTTCAAAGGATTGAAATTGATATGAGACTTCAGAGCCTAAGGTGTACTCGTGTAATTGGGATGGCTTCACAGTGCAAAAACTTTATGCCCCACCCAGGACCACCAACATCGCAAAATGATTGTTGATGACTAGAAGCACATTTCCCGCCTGGTCTGACGTGTTTTGTTTTCAGTTGTATCGGTAGAAGGGCGTGTACAGGTATGGAGACAACAGCATTCCATGAACCCTACATGACAACAGAAGACTATTCCATTAGGTGGATCCTCAGTAATAAAATAGGGCGTGCGCATTTAGCCTGATATGGGAATCCTGATACATGTAGAGACGATTTAGACAGATGATAACACATATACATCCCGGTCTATTACTGACAAACTATGTTCGAAAGATCTGGCAGTTTCAATAGAACAATTCGAAGTCTCTCGCATTGGAAGTTGCTCTCATGTGGCCTTATCCATTGGCTGTCTGAGCATTATTGACATATCTTTGTTGCCTTGCATCATGCTGATCGAACAGACATCTACCACCACGCACTGTTACGTATTTATGAACTTACATGCACTATTTAAGGTCTGCCTTCAGGATACCTTCAGACATAAGTCGAATCTTTGCCACCTCATGCTACATGTTACGCACTCTTGAGGGACACGATATTAGGCAAGCGTACAAGTTTTAATGAATATAATTGTAAATTCAAGTATTTCAGAAGTTTTCTTAGTGAAAAATCAATACTGGGGAAAATTTTGTCATTTATATTTTAACAGCCTTTTTTTTTTGTACAACTTAATTTACCATAAGAGTATTTCTGATGTACGTGTACCTTAGTTTAAGAACTTTTGTTAGTTTTTGAAACTAAAATTTTAGAAACAAGACATATATGTATGTATGTATATATATATATATATATATATATATATATATATATATACATATGTCTTATTTCTAAAATTTTAGTTTCAAAACACCTAGTAGGAAAAAACAGCTGTTTTGATATTAAGTTATATAAAGAAGTGTATGAAATTTGTTTTTTGATTTCAGCCGAACCTCCTGTGTTGCTAAGCAAGTTTGAGGAGCTTATTGTGAAACCAGGCGAATCAGTGTCACTTCGGTGCTCAGCTGTTGGGAATCCTTTGCCGCAAATCACATGGTATTCGTATGATATGCCAGTTCAAGATACAAGCAGAATACGAGTTGGCGATTATGTTAGTCGTGAAGGAAGTGTCATAAGTTTTATTAACATAACTAGGTCAGTACCTTATAAGCAAGAGAAATATTTTTTTCTGTGTTTTTAAGGATTATTTCTTTTAATATTGAAATAACTTTATATTTTAAAATATATGGATCAACTAATTTAAATTTTTTAATTTCCCTGTTTAGAAATTCAGCATGTTATAAGTTTATATTTAAACCGACTCAATTTTTGTTTTTACAAATCTATTTGAATCAAGGAAATATATTTGATGAATTTAGCTTTTTAAAATATTTTATGTGTGTTCTTCACTAAACATTCGAAATATTTTCCTTAGAATTCAAAACAGCATCATTTTAATGCATATCCATCGCAATGCATAATTTGTATTTTATTAGAAAATAATACACAGCTGTGTGTGTGGATATTGCATTGCACTAAAATGTAGATATTTATTAATTAATCACTTTACTTTTATAAGATTAGGCAGTGCTCATATTTTTTTTTAAATGGATATAGCAAAATATATTAATAATAAGTTACCAAATTCTTTTGTACATTTATAGATTGTTTTTTTTTCTCGTGGAAAATAACGATGAATTCATGTTTACATTTCACAATTTATCTCCTTATTCTAATACATATCATCAAACTCAAATTAAGTTTTTAAAAGTAAAAATAAATAATAAAAAGCAAAATTGGACGTATAGCTGCATCATCAAATGACTTTAAATGGAATGCAATAAAAAGAAACAAGAAAATTATCCATAAAATAAAATTGATAAATTTTTAATTAAGAAAACAACTGAATGAATTACGATATTTTTAAAGTAAATTAAGTGAAATAATTTATTTATAAACAAATATAATCTATTAAAGTGAATTCACATTTCTGTTTCTTTCCTTTCATAGATTTTTTCTCTATAAATCTAGCAAAACACTTAAAATAATAAACTATCAAATTCTTTTATATCTTATATCTATCAAAATATTTTATTTCATAAAATAATCATAAAATTAATATTTACATTTCAATATTTTTTCCTTGTTCTAATAAATATTATTAATCTGAAATGAAGTTTGTTTAAAGGAAAAATATTTATAATAAAACTGGATTTGAAGGAGTTGTATCATCAAATGACTTCAATAATGCAAGCAATACAATTTTCCTTAAAAGCATATGTTGATAGTCTTTTAAATAAAAAAAAACTCAGGGAATTATAAAATAATGTAACTAATTTATTTACAATTAAATATCTTCGATTAAACTTAAATTAACCTGCAGTTCCGTTTCTTTTGTTTCAGGGTGGAAGTTTCAGATGGCGGCCAGTATGAATGTAGGGCCATAAATGAGTACGGGGTGGACGCTTTCTCCTCTATAGTCCACGTCAGGGGACCTCCATCTATTCGACCCATACGGAATAGAACGGCTGTTGCTGGCGATTTCTTGATTATCCATTGTCCGATATCCGGCTATCCTATTCACTCCATCCGGTGGATGAAAGGTACGTGAAACGAATCCTTACTAACTGATGAAACCTTAGAGGGCTGAATAAATTATCTGATTAAGCATGTACAGATTTACTGAAGCTAAATAAATCTAGATTCGATTTAATTTCATGGTAGCACATGAGGACAAAGCAGGATTCAGTGGAGAGAAATATATTTTATTCAGATGGGATAGGACATCAAAAGGAGGCAATTGAAAGCAAATGTAATTAAAACTTATATGGGGATGATGGATTGGAAATCAGATTTTAAAATCCTTTCGTTTTTTAAGCAATCTATGGTGATTTAATTACAGGATTATATTTACCTGAAAATATATTACATTTCAATGCTTAATGAATGTTAATAACGAAATATTTACTAATAATCAATGCATAATATTTTTATTAACTATATTTTTATATTCAATATTTGATTATTTCAATAAAACACACATATCTGATTGCTATAGCTATAAATTATTAATAAGAAAAAATATTAAGAAACAATTTTTTTCTTTCAATTAGTTGATTTAAGAATCTTCCCCATTTCCTTATTTCGATGTCAAAAATATATACTATATTTCCTCTAAATATTCATATTGCTTTTAAAAAAATCAAAATTTGTGCCATGATAGTCAATTGAAATTATCAACCACTAACATTAAGCAAGACTTAACAAAAATCTTGGAAACTATAGAAATTATTTTTTTATTATAATTAAACTATGTCTTTTTTTCTTGTAAGAACAACTTTATACTGAAAGTTACCAACATCGTTGTAAAACATTACTAAATACATTATCATAACTAAATACACTTAAATTAGCTTTAAATTTTAAACGTTAATTACGAAGTAATTTAAGTTAAACCTGCTTACAAACTTTAAATATAAAAGAAATAAAATAACAATTATAAATTCTAAATATTTTATATTTTTCTAATATTTTAAATAAGAATACACTCGGTTTTCTAATAAAAATTATCTGTTGAAAGTGAAATAGGTGTTCAAAAACCCTTTTAACTATTTTCCAGAATTTTTTCCTTCAAGTTACCTTGTTGAAACATTCTTTTTATAAAGCATATGTAACATTCCTTTTCATTAAGAATTTAATAAAAAGCATCTTGCATATCTTCTCACAAAGCTGACTAAAATCAACTGATATGATTGAATAAAAATTTCAGACTAAAGCTTAGTAAAGATTTTTTAAATATTTTTGCTTAAAATATTCCTCGGGATGTATATTAATTTCAATATTTTTAAAAACGGAAACCAAATATTTTAAAGAAAATGTTTTAATGAGAAATATAGTCGAGTAGTAAAATTTAAAATGAGAAGAAATTCTATTTGAAAAATGGAAGTGTTATTAATAAATCTCTGATTAAACTATCGTTTTCCTAATTTATCACACTTAATTCTTATGTTTCAGATGTTTTTTCTTCAAACGACTTAAGCTACTCGAAGCTGCAGTACAATTAAAACCTTTGATAGAGTATCCCAGTAATATAAGCTGGGAATGACCAGAAACTAAGTAGAAAGTAGAAAAAAAATGTCATTAATAATGAGGATTAAAATGCTTCAAAGTATTTATGCCACAAGATCAAGTATACTTCGCTAATGCTATATGTAGACTTGATAGTTTAAGTCAAATTTAATGCTCCTTTAAATTCTACACTGGATTTTTTCATGTACTACACATTCATATTCTTACATTTTTTATAATTTCTGCTATCAAGTATTTTAATTCTTGCATTTAGATTATAGAAGGGCAGAAAATATTTTTAAAACGGTATCTTGTAATAGCGTCATTAATATATACACACCTGTTTAGCGTGACCAATACACATCAACACGTTTCACTCACCTAAAATTGCATGTATCGAGGTGCTAAAATTCCCACACACTAAATAATAGCCTTATGTCATTATTTTTAGTTACTATTAAAATAGTATTATAGAAAGACAGTGTATATTTTCCGGTCATTTACTTATTATTGCATAATTCTGGTCTCCCGGAGAGGAAGTATATCGCAAAGAAAGACAGAAAGCAGAACAAACCCCGCCCTCCGTTAAATTTATTGCCCAAGCGTGATACAGACTACAACAGGCAATAGGATATGAAAATTGCCTGTCCTAGGTAATGGGAGTATATCTAGTGACAAACATATTTCATTTCTGTTGAGAATACCCTGCTAATTTGGTACCGGAGTATTATCTACGTTTTCAAAGAAGCATGTGTATAAACATTTATGGAATTTTATCCTTCAGTGAAACAGCCATTTTTTTTCTCCTTTGAGCTCATATAAAGATTTTCCTTTTTTTTTCCTAATGCAAAAACATCTGTGAGTTGTTTGCATGTTTTGTAAAGAACCTTGTGAAATGCTGACTGTAGATAATTGAAATACTTTTATAAACTAAAAAAATATCATGACATTGATCTCCACAAAGAAAAAATAGTTTTATAAAAAAAAATTACAGAAAGATATTTTATGTAGGTATTTCTACGAAAGAGAAATAGATTTTCATTTTTCAAAAATGACATCATAGATCTAAGAAAAGAAATCAAATACATCGTAAATTCCATTAAAATAAGCATTTTTTTTTTTGCTGCTGTTTCGAATGATCAAAGATAAATTCAGTACTATTTTCATGTTTTTTTTCAAAGGAAGTCCCGAAGATTCCAATTAAATTCTTAAATATATATTGCTACAAAATTTGCAACTTTATTTTTTATGTTGTAAGCTTTCAAATAGTTTTGTTAAAATGTTAATGGAGATAGAAATCTTTAAATTATACACATAAATACGCCAAATAAAATCAAATTTTACGTCAAGTGACAAAAATATCCTATTAAATGATGAAATTAACCTTATATTTCTGAGAAATATATTTCAGGCTAAGTTTTGTTCAGTAGGAGATTTCTAACAAAATACAAATTATTTTTGGAAGTGATTAATTGATATAATGCGCATTGTATCTTAAAATTCTTATTTCGTGTTTCAACATCATATTATTAAAACATTCCGGTAATAAAAAATTCTTTAAAAAATAAAATGAACTTTATTCTGATCTACTATTAAATGTTAATCTGATCAATTAAACTACATTATAATCTTCTTTAAAAGATTACGTTTATTAATTATCATTGTACTCTTTTTAAAAAAAAAAAACGATTTGAATAAAAAATAGATTTATAATTCTGAGTTGTGTCCAAATTAGTAGTTGTATCAAACGTATTACTAGAATTATGTTTATAAGTAGCAATATTTCTTAAAATTAAAAAAAAAAATCATTTTTATATAGAAGTACTTAAATATATGATTTTAACACAAATACAATTAGAAATATATTTGTGTATAATGATTAAAATATATGATAGACTAATATTCCTTGTGTATTAACACCTTTTAAAAGCTTCACTTGCATGTAATGGAAACTTTGAACTCGATTTTTACCCACTTTATAAGGTCGTATTAATTCGAAACATTGCTCACTTGTCAAGGACAGATAACTATACAACAATTTAATAATGTTGTTCCATCGTCCTGATAAGGATCATCAGGACAAAATATTTCCTATTTTCAGATCCCATCCCGCATCTGGCGACTAATTTCAGATCTCATTTCCAGATTTGGCGACTAAAAGATTAAATTACAGCTTAGTTCGATTAACTATAAGGGTGTTTTTAGTTTTTTTTAAACAGTAATTTATTTTATTAATGCATTTCACCGGTTAAATTTTTCAAATAATTCGAAATACTTAAGAATCATCAAAAATATTCTGTTGATTGACTAAAAATATTTTGCTTAAAAAAAACTTTAAAAAATAAATGAAAAAAAAGCTGCAGAACTTTTTCTGAATTGCAAAAATAGCAGTAACACTGCATCTCACATGTTCTCTTCAATGCAATTTCTGGTACACTGTTTGTAATATAGAAAAAAAATATAGGAAGGCTATATTTCAACATTTAAATCAATCTACCTCTTCAAACCCCAAAACGAGCGAAATATCCTAATCTCATTGGTGCATGCCTCCTAAAAGGACAAAACCCCACAAAGAAACCAGCATGGCGAAAAATAGATAGAAAAAGATTATTCGGGAACAAAACATTTAAGACATGGAACCATCCATCATATTTCTTTGGAAAGATCCTGATTTCTTTTTTATCATTTTAGTTTTTCTTCCTAGGCAACCGCCAACTTCCTCTGGGAAGACGCCAGAAGGTGTTTACTAATGGAACTTTGCTCATCCAAGGCCTGGACGGTATGGAGGACGAGGGAAAATATCGGTGCCAGGTAGAGAGTGATGAAGGTATCAAAGCTTCCGTTGACGTCTTCCTCAAAGTTCTAGGTGAGTTCTATAGATCTATGATCGATTTCGCTGTCGAACATCGAAGCCCAGAAACTTTAACATGCTATTTGTACATTTAGAGATTTCTTCTGCGTCTCTTATTTTGTTGCTGGCATCATTTATTTTGGCGAATGTATTGGACATGTAAAGTATCATGATATTCAACATGGATCAACGCAAGGGTAATAAATAAATGATATCAAAATGGATTGAAAATGGAACGTTATCGACTTGGAGAAGTATTAGTGTGATGGATGTGTAGAAACATCGATTCTATACAGCACTGTGATGAGGCACAGCATAATTTTTCAATAGAAACTAACTCATTGACTTATGGTGATTTTCGATGTGGCTTTTTGGACAATATTTATTTGACTTTTGGTTTTGGATTGTTAGCCATTTTTCGAAAGGGAATATTTTTCAAGGATTTTGATAACAAGAGAAATTATGATGCCTATAAAATTACCGATAAGGAAATGTATGCTCTTGATATGTTTATAAATGGTGCAGAGTTGAATGGTTTTTAGTTTTAAGAAATAAAAATGGAAAAAAAATTCTTCGAAAATATATTTGAATCTCAATTTTTTTAAAAAAAATTCTTCCAGAACTGTTTTAATATTTTTTTTGTGTCTTTGCAGTTTTCTCTATAAAGTATTTCTTCTTAATTTACGTATAGTAAATAAAATATAATTAATCATAATAGGCTAATTCTAACTAGAAAAACTTTATAAATAATAGTAACTTAATTTATTTCCTAATATTCACAACACAATACAATATAAATGATTTAAAAAATATCCTTTTAAGAACAGATTAATGAGTAAAAAAAACATAAGCAAAGCATTTCGATAAGGCAACGACTTTCAAAACAAAACATGGGTTACCATGATTTTAACATTTTTGCCTTATTCACTTTTTTGCAGCTGTTCAGTGAATTTCTAAAACTATATTATTTTAAACAAGTTTTTCTGGCATTTTAATTATCACGAATTAATTTCTTGAGCTTGCAACCGTAACTCCATTTATGTGGATTCACTTTAACGCGTTTAATTTGCTACAGCTCTAATGACACTGTGAAGTGCTACGCGAAAACACCAATTCGAATAAAACTACAAAAATAAACAATAGTTGCTCAAAAGTTTGTGCCTTGTTGTTTATAGGGTTTTAAGTGCCTCTTAAACTTGTCAATCCGGTAACTGTTAATTGTATATTTAAGAATAAGAAATACTTCATTTGCATTTGCAGAGATTATTGTATTAAAAATTCACCACGTCTGTATCTACTCAAGACTTTTAACGTCATCAAAAAGTTTCAAAGAAGTTAAAAATAAGGGACGAATTCAGGGTTTTTACGTTTTCACTTATTGAAGATTAATACTTCTTTCGAAAACTGCTATGCAATGAAAACGTGAAACCAATGGGGTAAAAAAAGGTTTAGTTCAAGGTATTACACGAATTAAGTCTGAAACTTTGAATTAAAGATCTTTAAGCTCTTTGTTAGTAATTACCAGCCTGAATATAGAGAGAATACATTCAGCACAATTAACGCATAAATTAAAACAGGAAAGGTTAGGTTTACTGTGTTTTTCGTATTCTCTTTGACAGAACCTTTTTACATTTTCTGCGTTAAATTCTTTTTTTAAGTCTTAATTAATGGCATTGCTTTATATATAATTCAAAATATTTGATTTAAGTCTGAAGAATAATATCTGAAATTTAAAATCTTTGTGTTTTTATTAAGAATATTTTATTATTATATTTTAAAAATAAGCGTTATTTTATAAAAACGGAGGAGTTATACTAAAAATATAAAAATTGTTTAAAATGAATTTTAAACGATTATGAAATATCAAAAAGCTTCAATTAAATTTCAAATAAATTTGTTTCAAAAATCATCAAAAAAATTACCTAAATTCCCTAAGAGAGATAATCCGCAAACCTCTTAGCTTAAGAAGCTTAAGTGGTATTTTGTTTTTATCTTCCTTATTAACGTTATGAAGCACACTTTTGACACACGTAATTACAATAAATTCCTTAGAAGATGTTTAAAATTTCTGAATTTATTAACAAAATTAAAATAGAAAATAAGAAATATATTTGATTTTTTAAAATATTACAAAAATAATATATATATAAATATATATATATATATATATAATATATATCCATAACACTTTATAGTCATATATTGCTTATATATTTTTATTCTGCATGATGCATCACAATGCAACTTATTGTTTAAGTATAATATATCTGTTATATTGAAAGAACAGCAATTCTACACCGTATTTTTAATGCCAATTTTCAAATAGTCGAAGAAACAACATAAACTATCCTAAATGTTTATAGACAAGTGCAATTTTATGCAAATTTGATTTCGGTTATAAAGACGCCAATTTAAAGCCTAATAAATATGTTGTAAGAAAAGGAAAGTGGTCGTTTGTTTTGCATTTCAAGATACTCTTAAAGCTTCGCAATTCTGTAATGAAGAAGTGAGTAAAAAATCTGAATAGAAAATTATTGTTTAGAAAATACGGAAAATATTGTTCTAAAAGTATAATTTATCGTGTACTAACTCATAAAACATTATATAAGGCAGAATGTCGCTCGAGAAAATGACGTTTGAAGGCTTACAGTGAGAGACGAGCACAAATAATTATTTCAGTTTTAAAAAAATGTGCATCCACGACATTACTGTGGTTTACTTATTGTCTATCTCCCAGAACACAGTTCTTAAATAAATTATAGAATCTGATACATATTCCGCACAAAAATGATTCGCAATACGAAGTTCTCAAAGTTTTCATATTTTAAAAAATTAGAATAGAATCGTAACCATATGTTATATAGTGATAAATGGATGGCGGCTCTTTTCAGGGATGAAAAAAGACGGAATTTAGATGTGGACCTGGCAGGTATATTAAATGAATAATTATACGATTTATAGAAACAGCACAAAGTGGATTCATCATTCGGAAACTGTATTCAAATTTTGGTTTGTTATCTGAAGATCGTGTTATGTCTAATACAAGAAAGAGAAATGACTACTAGAAAGTGTAAGATTTCGATAGTGGTGCGATCATGGCCTATCGAATCACTATAGGAGATTTATCGTTCCACGATATTTCGTTTTGTTCACTTCGAAATCCATAGACCACTCTACCAAAATGGGCCCAGGAAGGTCATAATGAACACCATACAAGATCTCTCAGGATGATAGATATATAGTCAGATTGGTCTTCCAAGGTTGTACAGCTACATCATGAATCTTGAGTCAGGAAAGGAGCATGTTTGTACATGAAAAGTATTCCCACAGTCAGTACATAGATGTCTAGACTTTGGAGATCTTTACAATGTACATAGATGTGAACAAAGAACAGTTTAGTGAAAAACAAAAACAAAAAATACCCGTACAAAATAGACATAATAAAATAGAGACCCGCGGTGAAAGTGGTGCACCCAAACACAAAACTGGATACAGGAGTGGCCCAATATCACGTTTTCAGATAAGACTCGGCTCACTGGGTAGTATCATGATAGACTTACCAATGTCTGGAAGGACATAGGAGATCCTACGTAACCTATTTGTATTCGACATTGTTACAAGAGCTCTTTACGTAATGCTATGGTAAAGAGAATCATTGGTTATATAACAGCTGTTCTTGTCATCAATAATCTGAACATCCAGCGTTACATTTCTCAAATCTTAAGGACAATGACTCTGTCCTATCTTTGAGATCTCAGAATCATCATCTGTCAAAAATATAAGAACGCTTGCCTGTGATGCCACGTTCTATTTTAACACAGAAGGTTTGATTAGCATGTTCTCCACATTTCTCACCCATTGAAAATATCCAGTTATGTATTGTTAAAAGACTGAAGCGTCACAACTCTCTAGCCACTACGATCAATGAAGTGTAAAACAGATTGAAGTAGCATTAAAAGACTTGATCGTATATGTTACTCAAGCCCAGTTCGATTCAATACTTAACAGGGTGAGGACATTTTTATTGTCCAGATGTAACAGCTGTGTGTACTAATTTCGGACAAAATGTACCCAAAAAGTTCCTTCAAATTTAACTTGTTTTTAATACACAATAAGTTTGAATTATTTATATATTTTTTCTTTCTTATCTATGGATATATTCTTATCTACCTTGAAATATATATCACCTTCATTCGGTATATAGAACCCGAAATAATCACCATTTTGTTCAACAGTCCTGGCTGGAGATAATTACGATAACATGTGACGGTAATGAAATAAAAAGAGTCTTTTGATAAACTGTTGGCATACGTCAGTTTGCTGTCATCGCACTGCAGTGGCGCCTCCTTCAACAAGTCGCAAATAACAAAGTACAGGAATAAGAGCCCTTAATGACTGGCTCGAATAGGGATTCTTTTTTGTATCAGTCGTCTAAGGCATGCACGGCATAGATGCGAACCGGTGGGTTGGTGGATCAAATAAATACCCCTGCCAAGGGGTATTTATTTGATCCACCAACCTAGAGGATCCTGTCAACCAAGAGGATCCTGTCACCGAAACACAAACTGACAGCGAAATTTCATCTTTCACAGAAACCGGTAGCATAAGCCAAGTCAGTAGTTAGACAATCAGAAACCACCTATGTTTGATGAATAACAATCAGAAAAATCAGAAGACCAAGGAATCTGTGTAACTTGATGGACAATGATAAATTATTAGATGTTTCGGCTCCAGATAAAAGATCAAGCTCCGATAGGGAAAATTTCTCCATGTATACGCCTAGTTACAGCAAGCAAGAGTGGTTTCACAGCGTCTTGCTGAGACTTGGCTGCTAAAAAGTCTTACAGATAAAAGAAGATAGTAGATATGAAACTCCCAAGATGCCATAGTAGTAAAAGCAATGCACATCTTAGGGAGTTGGAGTAGATCCTAATGTTAACCTAAACTATAGCACCTGAAAACGAACATGTATGACGAAGCATGATGGAATGTTCATGAAATCTCTATTGCAGCACCGGTGTGTTATGAGCAGAATAGTTGTCAAAAATATATTTAAATCCTATATTTAGTATTGCTATGTCATTCAGTTATTCTTTTGCTTTTATTTTTACTCAATAAAAGATCTGTATGCATGTGCATTGCAGTCAAAAGTAATTGCAGGAAATGGCATCTTACCAAGATATTCATAGTGTTGCGTATCATACCATAACTCTTGATCTGCAGTTATCAATATTTATATATAGTATTTATTGAATTTGATTCTATTATATCGAGGACTCCTCACTATAAAAAGGGAGGCTTGTATTACAGGCTTGTTTCTGTAAAAAGGTTGTTTTATAAATAAATCAATAAAATGTTATTTAAAACTTTTGGCCAGTGCTAAAATTTTATTATACTAATTATCGATACTATAAATTTCTGTTATTTTGACTCGTACGATAATTATTACAAGGTTTTCAAAATAAATTCATTCTGATTTTTCTACTATTCGTAAACCTTGGAATCAGTATTTATCAAAGATTTTCTTCTATCTATTTCTTCATAATTATTTTCTCTCTTTTGATGTTCATTAATTAATTGCATTTTAAATGTCCCTATTTTTCTTTATTTGCCGATAATTAATTTTAACATTTTCTTACAACACATCTAGAATAATTTAGTAAAATATTTTTTAATAACATGTTCAAAAAACCGTACTGAAAGCGGAATGAGCAAATCAAATATCAATTTTTTTCGTAGTTTCACAAATGGCGGAAGCATTCTTATGCAGAGTCTTATTTATCTATAAAAACAGGAACAAGCTTTTAGCGGAGCACTTTCAAACAAAAAAAGGAGAGAAAACACTGCTGGTATATCGGAAACCGTTAATCACTGCAGCTATTTGCTGTTTTATATATCAGTTCTTTTGGTGATGATACCAGTCAATACCACCAGATCTTCATAAAAGGCTGCAATGTTTCCCCCACAGAAAAAAATCTCTGTTTGTGCCTTATATTAAATGTCAAAGTAAGAACTATTGATTGCGATGTGTTCGAATGTTATTTTTTTCGTGTCAACTCTTTATGTAAATGGGCTGTCCGAATTTTATTGATGAACATTTTTCGACAAAGAGGTACATCTTTGAGAAAACGAATGATTCCGAGAAATATTTTTAAAAGTCACAAAAGTTTGAAACACTTGGCGCTGTATTTCGTATTGTGTTATTTCTTATTATGTGAAAAATGTGATATTTATGCATGTTTTCAAATAAATGATAACTTCTACAGGGAAATGAAGCATTCTTTTCAAAGATAAAATAAAATTTACAGATCAATATAAGAAAATAAAATAGTTAAAAAAACAATTTTAATATCGTATAAGGGTAATTTTAGTGTCTTTTATCAATTTTTTATTTTATGCACTAGAAATTTGTACAGTTTGAAAGTTAAAAATGTATTTTGGCTAGAAAAAAATAACAAAAATATAACAATTGTACTTTACATTCATGATATTTTAAAAATAATTAAAACTTTTACATTACACTTTATTATAATATATATCATTAGCTTAAAAAGTAAACAGCACATTTTTTTAGTATTACAAGTATAGTATGCAAATAATTTCAAACAAATTAGAAAATTAATAATTTATGGAAGAAAACTCCTTTGGAATTCCTACTTTAAAATAATTTTGTTAGCTCTTGAATATGTGATAAAATTCTTAATTTTAACGTTATTTATTGTTAAATTGTAATTAGTGAAAATAATGTTGCATTGAGTGCTGTGAATAAAAATGCCACATCATTATTTTAAAATTGTTAATTACTTTAAAATATTTTAATTTAAGTTATGTAGTTTTCGTTAAATATTTTATATTCCTTGAACCTTTTTCTTCGTAATTACATGAACAAATAGTAATTCACAGCTTAGCATCTTTAATCTGTGATGAACATAATAATTTGCAGCATTCGTCCATTAACTATTATTTTTCCATTATAAAATAGTTTCATCATTTAACTGAAATATAATGCTCTAAAACGAACATTTGTCTGTTTTTAATAAAATAATTTTGAGCCTAAAAGTTTTTTTAAGTATTAGCATTAATTTCCATTCTTATAAGAACCCTTTTAATTTCGAACGCCAGTCTAATTTCAGCATCTAATAATAATAGCTAATTTTATGATATTACGCGTATCGAATATATATGTGTACGCATGCCTCTTCTTTTCAATTAATTTTCATTTGGGTATTAAAAAGTAGTTACGGCTTTGAATTATCTAATTATGTTTATTATTAAAGTATTTGGTATTTATTTATGTGTAAGATTATATATATAAATTTTTAAGCAGACAACATTTTTAAGAAATTGTTTCAAATTTTATTTAAGATAAAATAATTTTCCTAGAGTGAAATGATTTAAATTTCTATTAAGTGTATTATAAAACATAATCTCGTTTCACTGAAATCCATGCTATACCATTTTAACTAAACTATTAAAATCAAATCACGTTTAAGGAGTGCAAGTATGGTGTAAAATCAATCGAACAGATGGGAAAAAAATGTTTTAGTTTTATTTCTTAAACATATTATTTCAAATTTATATGCTCTTAAAGGTTTAATCAAAAATAATTTCTAATGTGTACTTGTAAGAAATAAAAAAGAATTTAAAAAAAAAGGATTCATATATATAGAGAGAGTAAAGACAAAGATCATAAGGGGATATATATAGGAAAAAAATACATTAAACAGTTCACAAGACAAAAACTATAGAAAGTTAAAAAATAGTTCTAAATAGTAACAAACTTAAACATCAATATTTTTTCAAATAAAATATGTATATTGCTAATTTTTTTTATTTAAATTTAAACCCATGAAACAGCAATTCGTATATTTTATATTTATTGTAAATGCGATTTCTTAAGGTGTATTACAGAGTGCAACTACACACATTTTTACTGAAGAAATATAATTTGCAGATATTTTCTTTTAGAAGAATAAGAACGTTCCTCATCCAATAAGATGGAATCTGTATTTTTTTTTTTTTTACTTTTATCACGTTCAGACTACCAGAAATGTATAAAACGTGTTTTCCAAACATTTTCTTAGAAAATATATATTCACGTACAGCAATGTAATCCTGAACATTGAACAAAACTGTAATGTTTAGAAGTAAACTTAACGCAAAAGTCTGTCATCAAGCTGTTTTTAAACGCTACAACTTAGAAACAAAGGGTTATAATAGAGCACGTATTACGATGAAATATGGCACATATCTCCCTCTAACTTTATCATTCTTTTTTTTTTCTAAAAAAAGGGGAGGGTTTTTTTTAAATCCTTTTTTTTTCTGTGTTACAAATTCGCGAAAGAATCTTTCAAGGCATCTCTTTATATACGAATACGCCAGGTTCTTTCTTTTTTTTTTAGTAATAAAAGCAGAATTCGAAGATCATTTTTCAAATGCAAGTGTGAAATTGCAGCATTATCTTCATTGGTTCGGACATTAAAGTTCCTATCTTTACGATCAAAAATGTCCATTTACTTTATTATTATGTCTTATTGTGAAATTTTATTTCGCCACCTTTCAGTTGCGTCGTTCCATTTTAAGTTCGTATTTATTCAAGACTGGTGACTAAAAACTTATACGCTTACTTCATATGAATTGTAGCCTAATATATGCGATACCATTTCATAAAAATACTACATTTTATTTTTAATAAGAATTGTAAAAAATGTTTATAACTTTTATGCATCCAATTGAATATATCAGACATAAAAGGGCTATTTGGAAATGAAGTGTAAGACATATAATTTGTTTTACGGTAATGTCTTTTGTAAAAGGAAAAGTTTAAAATGAGTACTTCTATATTTACAATTTAAATTATCTATGGATTTTTAAAACAAATTTCACAAAATTTTTAACTGTAGTGGGTTTTAAATGTAAACTTTTACATTCCAAGTAATCCCCCCCCCATTATTTGGAGAACAACAACAACAACAAAAAACGCGTATAGCAGGCTTTTAAGCTGCATTTTTAAGTTTTTAGGTATATTCACCGTATAGTGCACACCTTCCTTTTTACGAGGTTTACCTGAAATGTACGCGCGCAATGCTCTTATGTTTGAAGTCATTCATTCGAGGCTCTTATCCCAGACTTTTTAAAATATAGAATACTTCAAGAACTACAACTCTTTAAGTGCATAAGTAATCTCATTTCTTTTAAATAAGCAGTATTTTAATACATGTAGAAGTCTCATTTTTTAAGCTTATATTTTATTACTTAAGCTTATATTTTCTTACTTTTCTTACACCATCTATACCCGGCATATACGAGGGTCACTCTGAAAATTTTGAGATACTCCTAGGCTTTTAAAGTTATACTTAAAAAATTTTAGGAGTGTTTAAAGTAGTCTCCTCCAGCATCAATGCACTTTTGTAGAAGAGTTTTCCACTGATTAAATGCCTCAAATCATTCAGTTCTTGGAATTGATGAAAAACAATTATTTATACCCACATCAATCTTTTCTTCTGAAAGAAAACGACGTCTAAGTAAGTTATTTTTAAGATTAAAAAATTACCGAAAGTCACACATAGCTAGATCTGGAGAATAAGGTGGATGTTCCGTAATTTTAATTTGTTTTTATTTAAAAAACTCAACTGTTAATCCGGTTGTATGAGAAGATGCATTGTCGTGGTGAAGCATTAGTCCTCTAACATTAACTTCTTGGCGAATTTCTAGGAGATATTTAGTGGTATACCAGTTTGCTGTTATTGTCTTCTGTCCTTCCAACTTGATGACTTTGACCGATCCCGTACTTCTGAAGAAAATGGCATACATTACTTTTTCATTGCTTGTTGTCTTTTCACCATTGTCAGCTTGGGATCATCTTCAAAGACCTATATTTTGCTTTCTTGACGTGTTGGAACGTCAAAAATGGTATGTACGTTTCATCACCCGTTACAATTTTAGAAATGATGCAGTGGCCATCATCATTTAGCAATTTAAGAGTTTCTTTACTGATTCTGACGCGTTCCTCCTTTGGAGACTGAGTTAGATTATGGGGAACCCAACGGCAAACTACTTTTTTCATATGTAATTCTTCATGAATAATTTTGTGTATGGCTGCGGATCCAATGGTAAGTTCCTTCAGTATCATTTGTTAGGTACAGTGATTATCATTCATTAATATTTTTCTTATGGTAGGCACATTAACTAGAGTTACAGCCGATCTCGGCTTTTCTGTGTGTTCATCATCCTGCAGATAATTGCGACCACTGCAAAATTCTTTAAACTATCTGAATATAGAAGCACGACATGGAGATTCATCACTAAATGCTAATTGCAGCCATTGAAAGCATTCCTCTTGATTTAATCCAGCTTTAAAATCATAAAAAAATCAAAGCGCGATAATGTTCTCGTGTCAACTCCATTTTCTCTTCCGTCTAAAATTTATTCTACGCTAAATAACTTGAAGTAAGTAAGTAAAAAGTCGTCTGATGTGTTAAAATCTTTTCAAATTAAACCGTTAATTTTCTGTTGCAACTTATCGTCTGTGCGTATCTCAAAAATTTCAGTTACTCTCGTAACTTCCATCCGTACATTTCGATCTTATTTTTTATGTTAAAAGTGCACGTTATACGCTGGATTTTACAGTACTTGTAAGACTTATCGTGCTGTGTTAACCAGGTTACTATCACTAAAAATAAGAATGCGTGAACTTTTTTTTCTTCTTAATATCAAATTAAGAATAAGGTGGAGTGAAATTTTATTAATTAAATTCAATATTTTTTTGCGAGGGAATAATTATCGAATTTAATAAAATAGTAACAAATACGTTAATTTTGTAACATTTATTAGGGGAATATAATTTTCTCAGGTGAATTAATGTTGCAGAAAGTGTAGATAAGTATTTTTTTAAGCCGACTTATTTTAATGTTACGTCCTGAAGTAGAGACAGCAATGTGTCTTTTACTTAATGATTGTCTAAAATAATGCAGTTTTTACATTTGGTGTTCATTCGCTTGATAATGTTAAAATATAAGGCGTGCACTAACTAGTTAATTAAGCAGTAACAGGAATTAAAATTGACAAATTGATTCGTGTTCATGCATGTATTTTGCCCAGATCGAAGTTTAGTTTTTGAATTCGAAAAAACAGAATTTAATGTTAATAAACCACTGATTTGACATTTTATTTTATGAATGAAAACTTTTACCTTCAAGAAGGCCCATTTTAACACTTTTCTTCGTTTGTAGCATTTGCTAAGTTTATTTTAAGTCACACTTTAGTGTTAATAAGAATCAATGTTTTTAAAAAGATGTGTATATTTTATTTTGAAAATCTCTAAAAAACAGTATTTTTAAACTATTTTTCTTGAAATAGTGTACATGATATTTTTATATTACAAAGTAATTTTGATAATACTAGGACAGCATCAATTTTTAAATTAACAGTTTTAGACTATCGAGAAAAGTGTTTTTTCATGATTGTTTCAATAAATCTACTATTTTAAATAAAAATTACATTATTAGCGTACAACCCAATGCTAAATTTAAATACCAAATACTTTTCCAAGGTTTTATTTTAAAAACAATTGTATTTTTAAAAGTATTAATCAAACGCAGTAAATGACTTAAAATACTTTAAAAATATCTAAAGACTTTTAAGATGTTGAAATTATGTAAGGAATAATCAAGAGTTTTACTTAATGATAAAAAGTTAAACCTATTAGCAAACTTCTTTTTTTACAATTGTTTCAATTACTAAGAATAATGATAATTTTCTGAAATTAAAATTTTTAAACTAGTTTTCGTAATAATTTCTAAGATTTAAAAATTATTTTAATAGTTATTCATGATTTATATATACGTACTTCCAATCAGTGATGAATAACATTAATTAAATGATTGATTCACTACTAGTCTCAAGTCCAAAATAATCTTTAAAGGTCTTAAAGATAATTTTTATTGCTAGTGTAATTTTAACAAACATCTTTTGAACACAACTAAAAATTAGGTACCAATCATATTAGAAAATTATGAAGCATGGACAGAATGTTCTTCAGTAGCTTATGAAAAAAATTCACATAAAAAATTTTAAAAAGTTATAAAACTTAAATAACATATTTTATTAAAAATAAGATAACTTATTTAGATTTCCATATTTTATCTTTCATCGTTAATTGCCCTTATTTTTTAAATTCATATTTAAAGAAAACTGCATTGTTCATCAATGAAAATGAATCTGGTTGAATTGTAAAAATATACAAATAAGATTTAAATGATTTCAATATGATTAACTCATGCCTTGTACTCATGCTATCTCTTGCATTCTGATCCAATATCTATGCAAATTTATTCACAATGAAATTCAGAAAACATTTGAAATATTTGGAATAAAATTATTCAAAATATCTTCTTATCATACTAAAATACAAAGTATAATATATAAGTTATTTTAAAAATCTTTCTCACAAATGGGTTTATTAAAATATAATAAACTACATATAAAATAATTATAATAACCTATAGATTAATAATTTTGATATAAACTTTGTCGTGTAATCAAAGCTTCAATTTTAATTAGCTTACAATTTAATGACATATATATATATATATATATATATATATATATATCATACAAGGAAGCTAATATGTTATTATAAATAAAATAAGTAGCTCAAGGCTAATTTAATAACTCCATAGATATTTCGAAAAGTCATCCCCTTTCCTTATAAGTCATTAAATTTTAAATTAGGAGTCATAACTGTAATGCCCTGCATGCTTCTGGGAATATAATAATAATAATTAAATTCATTTTAATGGGAAGTTGCAAATTCATTTATTTACTCTGTAATGACATCAGAAGTCTACAAATAGGATATCATTTATAATTTAGCTTATAACTATGGCATTAATTTCAAAAGCAGTAAAAAAATCAGTTTCATATGACAACATGGCACTGAACCAATAAAAGACAATTATCTTAGTAGGTGTCTCAAAGAAAAAAAATTCTTTATATCATCTTCACAGAGCATTGCAATCCCCCCCCCTTAAAACAGGCTAATTTCCTGTTATTTTTGGAATTAATAATCTTTTTCGAGAAATATACTTGTAAAAGAATGAAATTGTAGAAGAGGAGATCACACTCATTTATTTAACACTTTATTACATTTTACATTTTGCATGATTAATATAATGCTCAAATTAGTCCTCAGATTTCAAATGACTAGAAAACATCGTATGTTGTATTAGAGTTTAAATACTCAACCACTATTAATTTCCGAATATAATCATAAAAAATTGATTATTCTTCCTAAAATTATATGAATTATAAAATCGAAACATATTTCTGAGTTTTCTCAGTTTTCTAATTACCACTTAAAGTTTACAAAAAAAAAACGAAATTAAAAAAAGTATCCATAGCTTATACTATCTAAATTTAGACTCATACATTTTCCATTCGTTTTCTTTTCCGTTTTTGCACTACGCAAAAAAATTGTCTTCTAAAATTACAGCTTCAGATTAAAAATTTAAAAAAAAGTTTGTTATGTATTTTTAGAAAGCCGTAGGCAATAGATAAAAATAAACTGATCAGATATCAATTTTAGAGTTAAGTAAATTAAAAATAACGCAATGATTTTTAAGGAAATATAATTGCATTGTTGTCAAAAATACATTTTTGAAACTGCGGGGGCATATTATTTTCTCGTTAAAAGGAAATATTTAATAAGATGTTTTCATTATATAAGATTGTATTAACATTTATCCATTAAATAGATTTTTTCAATTTTCCTAAAATATCCAAAGTATATAAGATGTTTGTTTTTTTTCAAATATTAAATATGCATCGAATTTCTAAGATACCAAATAATATAAAACATAAATATTTTAACTTATAAAAATACATGAGCATCGCGTACACCATAATTTCATTTAGTTTTCATATAAGTTTTAAAAACATTGATTATTTATTAATTTATTTTCCTTTTCAAACAAAAAGCATTTTTTTTTACTGTAATAAACAACAATTGAAAAAATTTTCGGCATTAAACTAAAAAAGATTTTTTTTGAAAGAAAAACTACATAACTCAAAATGTGAAAATGAAAATATTTTCAACGGAAACGGGAGGCAAAATGAATAAAAAAGTAAACATTATTTTTTTATTACGTTACGATTCAAATTCTCTTCACAATAGAGAAATAAAAAGATTTTGACAATCCTTACATTCATTTTTATCGAAAATCAATGATTACATTGGTTATGATTTTAATTAAATCAATTTATGCAACTTTTTTCATTAACATATTAAATACTAGTATAAAGTTTTGAGCATTAAGTAAGAAGTATTATAATTGATATTACAATTGTTAAACAATATTTTAAATATGTGTTTGTTCGGAGAGCTTTTTTTAAAAATTTTACTTAATACAAAAACCATCCATATAAAATTCCTTCAAAATCATGTATAAATGCAAAATAGTGATTAAAATTTGAATTACATGTGTATTTAAAGTTTAAAAGTGCGTTAATAAATGTTGGGTTCTAATTATTTTTAAGTTTTGAGAAAACTTTATAGACTCAATTGGTAGGAAAAAGTAAACTTTTTTTATTCAGTAAACGTTTATTTATTTCTTCTTCAATTTTCTACTTAACTTTTTTTTAAAAAAAAATATTAGTTATTTATGCTGATGGGATAAAAATATTTTTCTAAACTATTACAAGAAATTTTGAATGTCTGGGAGAAAAAAATTTATCAACTGGGAAAAACTAATTTTGAATTGCCATTATTTTTAAAATATGTATCACCATTAAGGATATTCCAGTTTCTTAATGTATGCTTCAACGCATTGTAGTTTTTATCCAATTACAGAAATGACACAATTATTCGTCATCCAAAAAAAAAAAATCCTAAGAAATTATTTCTTTTATGTAGAAAGATTTATCTGTTTTTAAAGTCAATGTTTTTAAAGTCACACATGGAAAAAACACCCAAATATGTTCCCTCACATTTTATCCAAATTACTTGGAGTAGTCGTCAATAAAAGCATTAAAAATCTGCTTAAGGAAAGGTGTAACATCATTCCATTTGTCTCGAAAATAAGACTGTGACTATACACAAATGCAATTGAAAACTATAAGGCAATATTTATAAGACGACATGTTTCGACAAAATTAAATTACCACTTATAGACAAATATGTTGAAGCAAAACTGTCTAGACATTTTAAATATTTGATATGGCCTCATGAAACAATATTATAAATTTTTATTACAAATAATATATCTTCGATAATTTTCTAAATAATCATACGGTTTTAAAAGTTTTTTTTTTGTGAGGGGTAATGATTTAAATAATTAATGCCTTTATATTACAGTGATCTTATAAATTTAATTATATAAGAATGAACTATTACATGCATTTATAAAATACACAAAAGAAAGCTTGAAATCAATATTAATTCTCACCAAAAACGATTAACAGAATAATTTAATCATAATTTAATGTTTGAAATCGATAAAATGCATTTTTAAAAATGTTCTTATAACTACTAAACAAAATATATTTAAATTTTAAAGGGTAAAAAAGGATAAAAAAAGTTCCAAGAATAAAAAAGTGATTTAATAATAAGAAACAAAAAATTGAAAAATTATTGACTAAAATGGGTACTTAGTAAATATCTATTTAATAAATTTTGGCTAAAAATTCCTGATTTGCATTATAATAATGATTGTTTAGAGTGTATTAACTTAAACCTAATATACATCATCAAACTGTGTTTCTAGTCTCAACTAGGTACTTCTAATAAAAAAATAATTTCTAAAAAACCTATAATAAGTTTCAACCTAAATATTCATACATGTACACTCTATAATATATAACACCTAACTAAAAAAAGGACGAAACAAGAAGAAAACATTCGAATAGAATGAAATTGCGTATATGTGTACCTTGCAACAGAACACGCAATTGTTTAATTTTGACCGTCAATGATTTATTGGATGGAGCTGCAGCTTATTGCAACTATGCGTCAGGATAATGTATGGAATATAGGGCATTCCAGTGTCCAATGTTAAGGTAGTATTTGCAAGCTAATATGGTTCCGTCGACGTGCGTGACCTATACCAATACCTTACAGACGAATTCGTCAACAGTATCAGCAAATATTACCATCTGGGGGGGTAATACCATCTGCAGTTGAACTAAAAGAAGTTGCTCGACATTGCTCGGAGTGATGTAACCATTTGATGATGTTCCCTGGAATTGCCAAACAAAGCATCAAGAAGGTGAATGGCGATATAATATGAGGACGAAGTAATAGTCCGAATAGGCATTAAGAGACTCTGATGCTTCTTCATCAATGATCTGTCTTGCAACTGGAACATGAGCGACTGTAGTCATCTTCAGTAAGTTATTCATCGAACGGTGGGTTGAGATCTTGGTGGCCATTGTGCTGACTTTCCCAAACTTTTACACGTTGCCATTAGCATTCGACTTGGAATCTCATAGACTAGATTTGAATTGTTTCAGCTAGTAGTTCTGCTGAACCAGAGAAGCGAACTGGTTGCTCAATTTTTAAATTGATTTGTGGGCTTTTATTTCTATAGGGTAATACCCAAATGCATGCGATATTCTTTTCTAACAATGATCAAGCAATGCAAAAGTGGGCTAAAATATTATGTATATGATTTAAAAATTATTTTACCTGAGTGTAGCAATTATATTCAACTATTATATATACGTTACACTTACCATTAACTAATTATAAGAGGTAATTTATTGTATTTTCTAAATTTTGTTCAATATCTGAAAAAGGCTTAAGCCAATTTAAGACAGGAGTTTCCTTAAATTGAATATAACAAAAAGAACTGAATGATTTTACGTAATATAACCGTCTTTAATAGATCGCGCCACTTTACAAATGAAATAAAAATTTTAATTGATCATAGATATATGTGTATAATCGAATATCCATTATAATCTAATTTCTAATTCTGTTTGTTCATAGTGATTATTTTTTAAAAATAATAGAGACATCTATCATTATTCTTCGATTCATTTAAATATCTCTATAAATGGCGTGTAATATTCCATCATTAAATGCAGAACGATTGAGTTTGAATATGAGGTAGCTCATGTATAAATCATCGTACTTCGGTCTTATCTCTCATTATGAATATCTTCCGTGTTTGCAGTTCCTCCTAGCATAACTCCCTTCAGCTTCCCCAAGAATCCCCAAGAGGGCATGAGGGCCAGTGTATCCTGCAGCGTTCCCACCGGAGACGCCCCCATTCGCATATCCTGGCTAAAGGACGGCATTCCCTTGTCCTTGGAATCCGGAATATCCTTGGAAATGATCGATGATTTCGTGTCCACACTCATCTTCAAGTCCTTACGGCAGGAGCATAGTGGCACCTACACGTGCGTTGCATACAATGATGCTGCCACTGTCAATTACTCCGTACCACTCTCAGTCAGCGGTAAGCAAGTTCGATTGATTGAATAGTTTAAAGGAGTTGGAAAGGTACAAGCTTCTAAGATAGAGGATTGACTAAATGATTGCATTGCTAAACCACGGATATTGAGGGTTAAGGCAGGGAAATATTTGAGGAATATTGGTGGGTAATGAAAGATCATAGAGTTAGAGGAGAATTTTCGGTCTAATTAGCTATCTTAAAATCAATTTAATGAAAATCTTTTAGTAAAGTTTTGGATTAAATATTTTTTCCACCTCATGTGAAGAAACTTATGCCTTGCTGTTTAGAAATGATATTCTAATTTAAAATGACGCTTTTATTTATAAACATGTATGTGGTTTAATTCATTCTATCAATTACAAACCATATTCAATTCAATTTATATTAAATCACATTTCCATATGTTGAACATAAATCAGATTCTAAATTTCTTTCGGGATGATAGTTCTAATTTAATAAACTGAAAATGTTTAATTCGTCGATTAAAGGTGGGTGCTTGTTTATTACTAATATTTTAGTTTCTTATTTCCACACATAAACCCAAAATGTATAATTATATTATGCAATATTTCATGAAAGTACTCACTTATACTTTATAGCAAGAGATTTAATGAAACACATCACAAGCCCTGTTTTTAAATAAGAAAAAAGTAATCGAGTAGAACAGTGATTCAGCATTTTAATGGTTATTTAAATAAATATATTGTCACTTTTTTTTCAGAATTCGTCATATAATAATAACAATTTAGAATTGGTTCATAAATTCCGACATTTTTCAATTTAGCTCCTCCTCGATGGCGAGTAGAGCCCAACGATCAATTTGTACCAGTTGGCGGAACAGTTATTTTAGATTGTACAGCAGATGGTAGACCAGAACCCAGGGTGATATGGAAAAAAGGCAATGGTAAGAATAATTTTTTTTCAACACAATTCCCCTAATTAAAAGTTTAACTTATTACACTGCATTTATATATATATATATATATATATATATATATATATAAGAAACGAGAGAAAAAAAATTAAGTGATTTTTAAAAAAATGTACAAGTGGATAATTATTTGAATTGTGATTTGAAAGCTGCAACTAATTGTAATTAAAAAAATCTGAGCCATAATAATTTGGATAATGATGCTATAAGCTTAATAGTGCAGCACTGATTGACTATTGTCATTCTTCATTAAACTGCAATTTCTTTAAGGTATCCACCTACATTCAAAACCATTATTTTAAAAAAACATATAAAAAAAACTTTTTTTGATATTTAGTGTCCCCGGAATTAGAATATACATATGCTGCTCTCAAGTCCTTTTACAGTTCTTCATTATTTAAAAACACACAGGTTCATGGACTTGATCTAGACATTTCTGTCGATAAAGTGAGATAAGAAACAATAAACACAAGAATATATTTATAAAATGTTCAAAAAATATTATTACCATACAAAAAATAGTTAAGTGTAATTTCTTTTTTGCAAAAAAAAATGAAAAACGAATGATTATTTTCAAAATATTCTCTTTTGAAGAAAAATGCTTCAATAATAATTATATTTGGCCTATATATAGCTAAATCTTCTGTGCAGAGCCTGAAGAATGATTTTTTAAATTTAATATTTTTATATGTATGTTTTAAATCAGGTGACATTAAATTCATTAATTCGTTTTTTCAAAAATCTCACAATTTTGAATGTAGTCAGATACTTTAAATATTTTACTCGTTATATTTAGCACAGATTAATTTGTTAAGGTAAATAAAAAATTTATATTAAAAAATACTATTCAAATTATTTTAAAAAATTACACATTTACAATGTATATTGTATCTGTAGTATTATAGACAATTACAACAGAGCATGTCAGTTAGATAAAACATGCTGTAAAACTAAGATACATGTTAATAATCTATTCATTTTATGTTATTTTTAGCTGAGTTTCATTCATATATTTTCAGTTCTTTATTATTATGTCCATATCAACACAGAATGCTTTAAATTTGTATTTATATTCGTTTATATTTTATTAAAAAAAGTCGCATAGCATACTTCAAATCCAGGCAATAAAATGTATGCTTTTATATAGTCTACTTAAAATGATCATCCTTTTTGATAATAAACTTACAAAGAAGGTCTTACAGAAAATGCGTAAAAACCATAATAAACCGCTTTTATGTATTTCATGTATTGGTACATTTATGTTTAAAGCGATCGCTAGCGTCCAAGTTGGACACAAAAGGAGCATCCTTTGAAAATAACTATCTTTCAACGGAGTTTTCATCGCTGGTGATTTATAATCTTTTCCTGGCAAGATAAATCTATTCAGGTGAGATTCTGCCAGCAAAATATATCGCCGGTTTGGCATGAAAAAAAGACAAGAAGATTTCCTTCAGGCGTAGGGAAGATGGACCTTTATGCAGTGTATAAATGACATGCTTAGGGGAATGTGAAGTAAATTGAATTACTTGCAATAAAAAACCTCACCGATGAATTCAGTAAATTGACACATTTAATAAATTATCGTTTCGATGCATTTAAGAGTTTAGTTTATCTTCTTGAATTTGGATGCTTTTTTTTAAATTTAACTGGTGTGAGCATTATAGGTTGTTATTTGAAAGAGTTTCAATCCTCAAAAATAAAAGTTTTAAGCTTTGTTATTTTTTTATGAGAAACAGAGAAGGAAATGCGCAAAATAGACATGAAATTACTTTGGAGTTCTATTTGATGAAAAAAATTAAAACTCTAGGTATATAAAAATCTATGAAGAGCAATATTTATTTCCTTTTATAGTATTTTTAGTAAAATTTTTTTGATTTTTACCTTCAAGCGTTATAGATTCTGCAAATGAACTGTGAGCTAACATTTATTTTCTAAATTTACAAGTACTATTAATAAATATGTAATTTTATTTAGGTTAATTCATACGTACTAAAAATTCTATTTCTTGCGCAGGCTCAAAATCGTGGACATTTGAAATGGTTATTGCTATTGATAAGACTTTTAGATTTTATGTGTGGTAAAATAGTTTGATTATAGCTTCTCTATACGTTTTTATTATATCAGTGGTTGTCTATACAGTCATTTTGCGTCACTGATTCTAATTTTACTTGATGGAATTCTCAATGTTGAACAGCCCTTTTCAACATTTCCCCTTCTCCCTATAGCAAACAGAATATATATTTAGTTAACTTTTGCCTCAAAAAGCTTCAATTTGTTTTGCAATTGAGTCAGATACAAAGAAGCAGAATTACAAAGTGTAATACAAATAATACTAATAATAATACTTTAGACAAAGTTAACGGGCTTTCTCGCGAGGTTCCCTCGCTGAACCAGCTTGAGATATTTAAAGTTTTATTGAAGCTACAACTCCTACTTTCTCATGGACGAAGCGCGATGTTTAAAGGTATTGTTTTATATACAGCGAGACGAAGTGATCTAGACTACATTTATATTGTCGAGTGAGTAGCAATTCTTTTTGCCTAGACCATATTGCTAGGTGTTTACTTATTATTAAAATAAGTCTTACAGTGTGGTTACAGGTTTTGTTGGAGTTGGAATCAATTAATGTGTTGGGAAAATTATTATCTGCTTATTGGAAGAACGGTATCAGAAAGCTCGGAGATCGCTGGGATCATTCAACTAAGCAAGCGTTTAATTATTTACGACAGAGTAGTGAAGCTGATCTTCCCCTCTCATACTTTCCTCTCAGTCAGCAGATTAATAAATAAAAGGTAGTTTATTTGTGTTTGTGATTATTTTTGGTACTTGTATAACGTCATCTGCTTCTTACTTTCGTGTCGAGTTCGAGTCACAGTCTTACTAGTATAGAACCTTTGTAGTTTGCTTCATACATTTGGGAGTATCGCTACAAATGTAAATTAAATTCATGTTTTAACAAAGTAAATATGCAGCAAAAGGGCATGTTTTATAGACCTAATTGGTAAACAAATACAAAAAAGTTAGATTTGCAGTATTGTATATTGCTGGGTATAATGATAATAGTGTATCAATCACACATGTACTATATATGGATATTTTTATTTAATATTTATGTTGCAGAGGAAAGTGGTGATTACCGAACTGTGATTAGTGGATCACATATTCAAACTTTAGTAAATGGATCACTGGTTATTAGGGATGTTGAACAAGATGATGATGGCCGATATATGTGTGAGGCAAGCAATGGCGTTGGCACTCCTCTCAGCACTGTAGTGAAGCTAACTGTACATGGTGAGTTTGATATTCATTTATTGATATATTATTTGATTGTAAAAGTAAATGAATTATAAGACCTTAATTTGACTTGGGTTATATATATATATATGATTACTCAGTTTACAGGCAGAAGAAGGACAGTCAATTCTTGAAAACTATACAGATTCATTAAGGTATCCGACCACTTGAGAGAAAACTTTAAAAAAATAACAGAAGATATGGGGATATTTTGTGGTTTTCAGATTTATTTAGTACATTTTAAGAAAAATGTGGTATAATTAAGAAGAGAAAAATAAATTATTACTAAAATGAAAAAAAATGGTAAAAATACATAAACGAGGCCCATTTTGTACAAAAAAAGTTTGTGAACACGCTTTTAATTTTTCAATTCTGATATGTTGCTATGTCATTTATTTTTGAAATGACCTTCAGGATAAGAGATATTTTAATTTTTGCAAAAACCAGAACCATTTATCTTTGTGATAAAATGAAATTGTTTAAAAAAACAGTGATTATATTAACATAAGTGACTGTACATTTTGAAATAAAATGGTGATTGATAAATCTGAACGTTAATACACTTATACTATTATACAGAACATACAAAAAAATTCAGTTAATTACTTGTATATTGATTGCGAAGGAAATTTTTTTTAAAATTTCAATCAGATAACAATGTTATAATAATTTCACCATCTGAACCTAAAATATCATGGCATAAAAATTTTAATTTCGAGTCGAGTGAATGTAATTATCTGTACATACATATTTGTAAATCCAACTTACAATATTTATTTCTTAATAATGTATTTAATTTATATTAAAAATTTATATTTCAAGTTATAAAACATAAATGTTATACATAGAATCCATTTTATTTATATCATCAATATATTCAACGAAAATAGCAAAGAAAGAAATAAAAAAAGAAAATATAAAATTAGATATAACAGCCTTTAAAAGAACTACGCATATTTTTCTTTTAAAAATTAGTGATGCAAATGCAATGGTTTTCCATCTTTTGAATAGGAGCAATCGTGATCTATTTTTCATCTTGATGTAAATTGCACATTAATTGATATGAATGAAAGTATTCACAATTTAGTTCAGATTGTACGTAGGGCCCTACAATAACCTTTTTTGACGAAAAAACAATCAGATATTTATATGACTTTGCCCTTATATTAAGTATATTTGTAATTGTAGAACGAATCAGAAGATTTCTCTTCTTTCCATCTATACTCATCAGAAATTCGGGTTCTTATAGATAATTTATAGCTTTGAAGGGGAAAAAATGTAGATATTTCATAAAACATTTTATTTTTAGGAATTATGATTATGTCTTTAGTAAATTTTAAGCTTTGATAAAATATCAAAAACAAAAATGCAAATACTTTTTATTTTCTTAACGATAACAAATTGAAATATTGTGATGTCATGCAAGATGTAGAAGGGACTACTCATAAATATTTTACAACTTCTACCTTTGAAAAAAGAGGCATAAAACAGTCATCTTCTATTTTACTTAAGACATACCTCGGAAAAATACTTTTTCCCTCATATATTTGTTTGTGAAAGTTTTTACAACTTTCTCTGACAGCTAGTTTAGACGATTCACTATGAGCTTTTCCTATCAGGGCATTTTACAAGTTTCTCTGCATATTTAATGAAAGCATAATGCATAAAAAATAAGAACATATAAAAATAAATTACGTCTTCAAAATGCTCCTTGCCTTTGCCAAGTTTTAAGAACTCAATCGTTTGTGTTTTCAATAATAAATAACCTGTCTCTTATCCGACAATTTTCAGTTTCAAGTGAATGGACATTCACCATGAGCAATTTTGCCAAAGCTTCTAAATATGAGAAAGTTTTTTAACTGTTGCAAGGTATAAAAGTTTAGGAATACAACGCGATATTTGATGTTATACCATGTCGTATTTTTTTCAAATATATTTCAAATAAATAATAAATTACAATAATATTTATTCCAGTATAATTTGTAAATATATTCCATGAAGTGTTAAGTCAAACAAGAATCGTAAACTTTTTTCCCCCCTAAAATTGTGAATTTTGCCAAAAAATTGACAAATTATTGACAGTTTTATTTTTATCGGCCATCTTATTAGCTTTATAAAAATACCAATATTACTATTTTACGTTCACTAGAACAAAAATTACAAATGTTTTAGTAAAAGAAGATGTCATTAAATTAAGCAAGATGTCATACTTTAAAACGCGTTTTAGTCGAGAAGTTTATTTTTTTTGTTGAAAATAATCAAACGGGGACAGAGATAGCTCAAAAGTTCTGAAAATACAATACCAATATAAAGCACTTAATCCAGTTTAAAAATATTTTCAAACATACGTATTTTACCAAATTTTTATAACAAGAAGAAAAAATATCAAAACCAAAACTCATCGTAGTTAATTTAGTTTATTTGTATCAATTACGTACCATTCCTTGAAAAGGCATTTCTGAATTGTGTTCACGTTTCATATTTTCCTTCTTTCAGCTTATAAAGTATCAAACCTCGACACAGTGTTTTAAGTCGTACTTGAAATTAAAGGGTTCAAAATGTGTTTATGAGTTAATTAGCTTACATAATAGGGAAATGAAGATAGTATAAATAGCTTGGGTAACCCGATTTCTTTTTCCAATACGAAATAAGAATACTTTTACTCTTGAATTTTAGAATATTTTTTATTTATTTATTTCAGAAAATATATATTTTGCTTGTTTTGTAAGATTCAAACTAAAACTAAAATCGTGGTTAAGAAAATAAAATAAAAGTGTTTGTTTAAAAGTGCTGTATTAATTGTATTAGTTAGCTTAAAAAGAATTTTTAGGAACAGTTTTTACTAACTGAAATATTTGTGTATAATATTTGCTGTGTTTTTATATATCTATTTAATTATATTGATGTACGGGTTATAAATTGTACAGATAAATTTTTGTAGTATTATTCATATATTAATCTTTTTTTATCTCCTGATCCGGCAAAAAAATTAAATGATTTATGGTATTAAAAAGAATAATGCAAGCAACAGTGCATGAGAAACTCATGTGTTAAGGTGTACAGCATCATGAAAAACCGAAGCTTTCAGGTGTTTCAACTAATTTTCAAGCTTTAAACAGTGAAATGTTTATAGCCTTTAGAAAAAAAAGTGCATGTTATTTAAGTTCCATTTTTTTCGCATGTCAGAAGATATTAATCATGTTTACGATTATTATCCCAAATGAATTTAATTCAATACAGAAACATCTAACCACAGCTGGGTCTTCACATTAAAAAAAAAATTATTTAGGATATCACAGATAAGGACGATAATAATGGGGAGCTTATAGGGAGAGGGGAAACTCAATACCTGCTCTGTTGCATGTATTTTAAATTCAAATGTAATCTAGAATTTAATGTAATAACTAGTGTTTATTGGATCAATACTCATTTTTCTTTCTTGAAGTTGAATACGCGATTACAAATTTAATAAAGTCAAATTCGTGTTCCATTCTTTTTGTTCTCTGAAATCGTAAAAAAGGTTTAAATATTCGTGTTCCACGCTTTATATCTTTAGGAAAATTTAATTATGCTCTGTGGAAGTGGCCCTAGTTTTGTGTATGTCTCTTAACAGAAACATAACATTAATCTCCATGAAAGTAAAATTAAATTCTTTTAATTAGCGAATATGTTAAAAAGACTTATCTTTACATGTTTTACTCTTCTTTTTTTAATATTTTATCGATGAAATTCAGGCATACGCGATTTAATTAAAGCTGAAACAAGCGAGTATCACATTATGCAAGTGAAAGGAGAATAAATACCAGAGCCAGATAGTTGGAAAATGAAACAATATCTGAATTGAATTTTAATGCCGGTGATTAAGCTGAACTAATTTTTCTAATAAAGCCCTTTGTTTGTTTAGGAATGTACATTTTCTTTGCAGAAAAGTGAAAATTAAAATCAAATTAAAGTTAATTTTTCTTAGTAAAGGCTTATCTCTAATATTATGCTATAATGACCGTATTAGTTTTATGTTAGTATATGTAATCGATAAGTTGATGACGGATTCTTACATTGACTTTTCAGGAAAAAAATACTTTAATGTAAAATAAAGAATTTGTTTAGTTAAAATTATTGAAATCAAATATTTTTTAATGGATGATACATTTATTCTCTATTAAGTGCAATGTTATTATGCTTCATTACTTTTAAATATGTAAAAAATGATGTCTGCCTTTATGAATTGTATGTCGAAAAGAACAAAAATATGTTTTAACTCATTATAATCAATTATAATAAAGTTAGTTTTGTATACTCTCTCTTACATTGCTGTTTAAGTCTATACATGTTAAAATTTTGTAGCAACTAATTTGTTATTTAATGGAAATAATAAAATTATTAAATTTACAACTTATTAGATAACCATAAATCTCAACACATATCTCTTCTCTTTTTCGTTAGTTAGATAAGTAGCGAATGGGTACAATAATTGCTCAAATGATAGTTGCGGGAAAAAAAGAAGAGATTAAAGGAAATATTTAAAAATACATTATTATGTTAGTTTTAAGCGACTAAATAGTGAAATTTTTATAAATTTTAAAGTTAAACACGTACGTTTACACTAAACTTAACTACGTATTAAATTTTGTGCACGGATTGTATTTTGTTTTGAAATGTTCGTACAAATATTCAAACAGCTAATAGTAACTGTACTAGATGACAGTGAAAATGCAACGTTAAATACGATTGCCTTGCAAAAGGTGCAAATTGCATGGTAGGACCAATTCACTGATTTATGTAAATGATCGAGAAAACCCTTTGAAGAAATGAAATTATCGCACTTTAGGTAGTACAAGCAGACAGACAAATTCGTGAGTGGTTGCGTGACTGGATTCAGAAAAAGTCATTTGGTCCAACCGTCAGGTCATAAAGGTGAACTACCTACATACGTACATCCACATTACACCAGCTATACAGAGAATACTTGGAAGATTATGCGCCACGTTGAAGGGGTGCCAGTTCGTGCAGAAGAACTGGCACATCAGTATGCTTAAACGGTCCATTCGGCAGTAAATGCTTCAGGCTCCGAATTCCACTTTTGGTGAGTTATTTCAGTATGTGCAGGATGTCTAGAAGGCTTTTTATGTACTGAAACCATTGTCTGTCAGTTGATTATTAGTATTCCCCAGCCTTTAATTCATAGAGGACTACTGGAAGATAACTGGTCGTATTTGAATTCGCTGCCATCCAGTGGCACAATAAAGGGGGGGGGGATTTATTATAATTCTATGTATATAGTACGTAAAATTAAATTAAGTATTTGTTATTAATAATTAGCTTTATCAATTAATGCAAATTATTTTTTAATAATTAAAGTTTTAATGTTTTTTGTTCCGATGTCTGTGACTGTGCGTCAACAGCTGTCTTGCCGCCATCAACAAGTACCGATGTCACACGTTTACGGCCTCTTCCAGGTTAAACTCCTAGTTTATCCGTTTTTTTAAATCTCTTAATCATGGCACGGATAAGTTTAGTAGACATTGTCCACGCAGTCGGTTCTTCTTACGGCTAATTTAACAAACTGCAGCTGAAGCATTTTCTTTGTTTTCGTAAAACAGCTTCACCAATAACGTACGTTCAACTAAAGAGACCTTCATTAGTACACCCGGAAACATCGATATATAGTATATATGTATAATGAAAACTTAATAGTATATATGTATACATTGATATAAAAACATTTTTATTTTTATATATGCATTTTTAAAGTAAAGTATTATTTACTGTTATTTCATAAAAATTATGTTTACATTTTCTATTTTATTTCCGTAAGCATTGAAGTAATAAAATGTCCATTTAGTTCCAGCCCATTTCAAGCAAAAATTTATAGCCCAGACGGTTCGTACTGGGGAATCTGTCACCTTAAAATGTGAAGCATTTGGGGAGAAGCCGATGACTTACATGTGGTTAAAAGATAAGCAGCCGTTTGGCGGTTTGAGTCATCCCAGGTAATATTATTTTGTATTTTCAAATGTATTTTTTAATGCCACTTATAACAAATTATTCTAAAATGGCATTTACTACGATTTTCAGTTGCATTCTTTGTTCGTTTTAGCTAGGAAATATTTGTTTATATATAGTAATTTAAACAAGTTAATCAAAGTTTTCCAAATTTATGAAATAAACACACTTTTTAATTTAGTTATATTCATGGTTACTCAATACTATTTATTAAAATAAGCTTTGAATAAAAAAAATAAACTGCATATACCTTTAAAACTCAGCTGTTTCGGGAGATAATGAATAAAATCCACGGTTATTTTATTATTTTTTGACAAAATAATGTCTTAAGAACCAATACATGCAATATTGTTTAAAGATGCGGCATTTTCTTAAAACAAACACTTTTATTATGACTAAATACGACCTAAGCTATGGGAACTGTCAGGTTAAATACAAGTTTAAATATCTATAATAATATATTTAGTAATTATCGTGACTAGAAGATGCTGAACAATAATAAGATACCTAGAAAAATAGCTCGTCGAATCAGTTAACTTGAACCACTTAAAATATCAACTATTAACTTCTCTAACAACTTAATCACCGTATGACAACACACAATCACCATCCTGTCTACATCACTCTTCACTTGACTTTAAATAACAACCCACATTATCATAAATCACGATCCTTTAACCAAAAGTGGTTTTACAATCCTATAACGTTCTCGCGTCTTAGTTTTCCCTAGAAGATTAGTACGAATCGTGAATAGAACTCGTTACAATTCATATTAAAAAAAAAAGAGCATATATGTTTGTCAGAATATCCATTGCAAATAAATTTTTTTCAAGTAAAACATTAGCATAAGCATAACATTACATAAAACACGCCAAAATTATTCTATATTTGAACAAATAACACACAAATACATTTTTTAAAATATCCAGAGAGATAAATAATATTTATTTGATGTACTGAAAGAGCATTACTAAAATTGATAAATTATGTTTTTTAAAATGACTTTAAGCTTTAAAACAGTTTTTCTTTTTATTTTAAAATCATCAAGTGTGAAAGTATGATATGAAAGCTTCCGTATCGAGGATTCTTATTTTCTTAAAAATCGAGCTAAAATGCATTCCAAACTTCTAAAATGACACAAATTTTTCCAGCAATAAAAGGAAAATGGAAGCGCTTTCATAACGTTTGTCTATATACCTCGATATTTCAAGATAAAAATAGACATGAATCGAAGAAAAATTCTAATCTAATTCAGAAAGTGCTAGCGACAAAGCTAAACCGTTTCCAACTCAAAAGAGACTTCAAAGTAAATGTAGGAAACAAAGCAAGAAAAAGTCAAAGGAAACTTGGAAGGAAATTTCCCCCCCCTCGTTCTGCTAGCGATGCCCCTGTTTCAGGTGATGTTGGTCTCCTATTGGCTATTTTCCACTCTTCATTTTGGTCGAACCCACCCAGGGGACCACTCTAGCCAGATTGGTCGGATCGTATGTGTCTTGGAAAAGTCCAATCTCCTAGAAGACAAAAATCGACCGGCTATGACAATGGCTATTCGATTTGCTGTTTGTTTTTCTTCGTTATTGTTATGCTTGGAGTTGATGGTTTTAGTTGAGCTTTTTTTATTTTTTATTTTTGAAAAGTCATTCGATTGGTGTATTCTATTACGGGAATTTCTTGCTTTGTCAAGATTGCGAACAAAGATTTAATTCACTAATGCTGCTAGCAAGAAAATTTATTTTTGTTCCTTTTATTGATGGAGAGTAAAATGGTTTAGGAATGGATTTCATTTCATACGACTATTAAAAGAAAGAACACCGCTTACGATTTATTTGCATTGTTTACCTGATCAATGATTTGTCTGAAAATAATTTCATTCTTAAAGAAATTTTATTTAAATAAAAAATAATGATTTTTTTTTTTTATAATTGACTTCATTTTATATTAAAAAATCAAAGAGTTATTTATTTTATACATAAAAATAACTTATGTAAACAACTAGTTAAGCGAATGAGATTTTATTTTTCAGTTCAATACCTGAACAGTAACTTTTGTACAAAAAAAGTTATATATATATATGAATTTAAAACGATGAAGCACAGGGCTTATATTCTGTATATATATACGAGCACATCTTACAAATATTTTTATTTATCATATTTCAGTATAGTTTTGCGTTGATTAAATAGCAAGTATGAAAATTTTAAAATCCTTAAATTATTTTATGAAATTTGGATACATAACACAAAAAGGTCAATTTTTAAAAACATGAAGTGCATTTACATAGATCAGGGGTGGCAGACTTTTACAGGGTACGGGCTACTTCTAATTGTTTCAAGGTCTTGTGGTCCACTTAGTATCAGAAGTACACACAAAGGGTAGGCTCCACGGGTCCGAACCTTTCCCACACCCCATGATTTTTCTTCGATCGATTATCACCTCATGTATATAGTACGTAAAATCTAATTAAGTATTTGTTATGAATATTTTTTCATTAATTAATGCAAATTACTTATTCAATAAATTAATTCTTACTGTTCTTTGTTTTCGACAATCTACAAAGTGAAAAAAATATATGTTTGGCTGCGTATTGGATTAGGATATAATAATGGTTGACATTCGACCCTGGACCACCGCGCCCTCCCCTCTTTGAAGAATTAACAAGTGCACCCACTGCCCTCGTAGGTGCGGTGTGGTAAGGAACAGGCCAATAATATGTATTGTAGCTTAACAATAAATACATAATATGTACTTACCTACGTAAATAAAATTTTTAAAAAACTCACTTTTTTTAAACCGCGTTTAAAGTAAAATGCAAAATACAACATAATACTAATAGTCACAAATATAATAATACCTAATGATGTATTCTTTTTATTATCAAGCAATTCTAAATACATTAAAAAATAAAACACTTTCATCTAAAGTTGTTCTCGTAATTATACTCAGTAGAAGCCTTTGGATGACAGTACGCAGACTACCTTGAATGTTTCAGTATATAATTGCTAACTGCTAATCTTCAAGCGGTTACACTAAATTGTCTTGGTGGTCCACCAGTTGATCGCGATCGACGTAATGCCCACCCCGGGCTTAGATCATAGCTAACTGCATAATAAATTAACCCTCCATCTTGTTAATAATTATATTTTCTTTCTTATTCTCTATCTCTTGAAATAGTATCATTTCAAGAATTAATTAATCATTAACTTTTTATTCTATGAATAACGTAATAACATAATATGATGCGAAATCTAACATGTATCATTTCATATGATGCAGTAATTATTTAGAATTGTTTTTAATGAAGCATTGATTTCTTAAATATTCATGAAAAGAATGTGAGTATGTGTTTTGATTAAAAAAAACATCATTTGATGATTGAAATATGAAATTGCGGTTTCATTAACTGTGTAATTTTCAACATCTTTATTTTTGTTATCGTAGAAACAAAATAACTGTTTGGGGACGCAAATGATTTTGTATTAAAAAAATCATGAAACAGAAATTGTGAAACGTCTTGATGTATGGGAGTGAAATACAGGTTAGCAACAGGTTATCCAAATGAAGGTCTCATTTATTTTCGGTCGACATCAGGATGGACAAGGGTTACATAAAAGGGCACACATTCTTACAACAATAAGACGTCAACACACTAGCTGAGGGAGAATCAGACTTCTTAACCAGTTACAATGTAATCTTTAAGGTTACAGTTATCTTGTTATAAACACAGTTATAAACACAGTCTGTTACAAAATCTTATTCTCGACCAAATTTGATCATACTAATTAAGGCAGAGGTTTCATAATATATTAAACTGAGATATTGATTATATGACACACTTTTTTAAACTAAAAAGATGATAGCGTAACAAGATTAAAATTACAATATCACATAATAATCGAAATTTAAAAGCAATTATTTTTAAAGAAATCTATTTTAATACAAATATGTATTCCTTAGAGTTTCAATGTAGTGATGCATTACATGTTTTCAGCTTCAAGCAAATGTATAGTGTCTTCCGCTATACAGAAACATATTAGCGTTATTCTCAGCTTAAATAAGACGATATTTCACACAGAATGACCCAAAAAATGTCTCACCAACTTATCGACATCTATAAACTATTGAACATTAATAAACATCATTACAAAGTCGATTTTAACAATATGATCATTCTAGAGGTTCCTTAATGAATTATATATGAAGGCTATATAAATGAGATTATTAGATTGATATAAACTGAACATTTATGCATAGGTCCTTTTACATTAACTTAATCACTAACATTTTCCTTTTTTTTTTTTTCGGATATAAGAAAGGCTTGGAAAATTGAGAATATCCGATTTCGTTGTTACGTAAATGCAAGAAAATAGTTTTTATAATTCGACTCTATATTTCTGAATTACAGTGACCTGCAGAAAAATATCAAATGATTAATCTTAATAATTATTTAGATGACATTATTTTCTAACTGGCATTTTGTATTACCCCGTATTTATATGAAATGCGTAAGTTTTATTTATTTGATCGTATCAGCATATACGTATATGGACCATATCTAGACATTCTAATACCTTGCACTTACTAATTCTGCTAGGAAAATCATTAATTTCACTGCATAATATCACTACATGTCTTTGCAACTAAACTAATTAAGATATCTTACATCCAGTTGATCTACATAAATTGATATATTCATTAGTTTTAGCATTACTATACTTTAGCTTCTAAGATAACTCATATTAAATTGGTACTTAGGTATTATACCGTCGTCCAATTACGGCAAGAGAAAAGATTTCACGAATTCAAATTTCACGAATTTCAACGCCTTTTGATTTGAAGAAATTTTTCGATGATAAAATACGTAATTACTATTGAATTTTACTTGATACTTCAACGAAATAGTAACCGCTATACAGATTTTACATTATTTTAACAGAATAATGATCATAAGACTATAAAATTTATATACGCATTAAAATGCTGCATTTCATTAAAACTTTCATTTTCAAATCAAAATTTTATAATTGCTAAAAAGATCATAAGATTTTTAAATACATTTTATTAACATTAATTTTAGCATTTATTTATAAGTTTGTTAATTTACAATTTGATAAATAATTCCAGATACGTTAGAAGATTGAAAAGATCGAGACTTTCTTTACAATTTTCTTCCTTTTAGGTACATGTTACGAGAACAAATGCTCAACTCTGGTCATTTATCAGAATTAACAATTCATGTTGTCGAACGTCAAGACAACGGACTGTATACTTGTGTGGCATCTAATGCATTTGGGCAAGATGAAAAGCATAATCAATTAACGGTTCAAGGTAAGAATGATTTTTAAGAAACTACGACTAAAATTACATAAAAGTACTTATTAATCTCTTTTTTCAGTTGAATCTCAGAGATAAAAAGAAAATGCATCAATTTAACATAATTTAAGTGCCAAATATAAATTTTTAATATTATATTATTATGTACTTATTTATAGGAGTAATATTATATATAGTACAAAATCCAGATTTTCGAAGAAAAAGAAATTAAAAATGACAGTGTTATGGGTTTATGACATTATAAATTACATTCAAATGTATGGTGTAATAAATATTACTATATTGTAAAAAATATGTATACCAAGAAAAAGAAGATGTTGAAAAATTACTAAAAGCTGTTGGAAAACTAATATCAGCTAGATTTAAGTGATTTTATGTACCGTAAAACCCGGTGTATTACGCGCACTTTGAATATAAAGTAATCGAAATTTATGAATGTGTGTTGTACGCCGGTTATAAAAATGATAGCTTCAAAAATAATTTAAAAAAAAGAGATGAGTATAAAAAAATTAGATTTCTATATAGATCGGAATGTTGTTAATTTAAAAGAAATGTCATATCTAATGGATTTAACGAGTTGCTCTTGAAGTATACTATATATTTTTTAAAGTCTGGATAATACCTCGAATAAATGACACAGCCATTAGAGCATTGCACTCATACATTTCAGGTGCCTTCGTAAAAAAAGAGGGGGCGCTTTATTCAGGAATACATCTAAAAATTATAAAATGTAACTTACAGGTAGATCGCTCGTTTACACCGGATTTTACGGTAATTAACGAATTTAAATTAAATTCAACATTGGAATTCAAAATTAAGTGCAAAATACAAAAAAGATAAAAAAATTAAAAATATTTATTATTGAAATTATTTTTTTAAAATTTTTTGTGAGTAATCTGGGGTAATATTTTGTGGGTTCTAAATTTTGCAGAAATAATTATTAAAAAACTCAAATATAATGCATTTATTTCAAGTTTTAAAAAGATAGGCCGTGCTAGCTGAGTGGCTATCGTGACCAGCGAGTTCCTACCGTGATAGCTTTGAATCCTAGAGCCACTGAAGACGTCATGTAGAGTAATTGATATGCTTTCAATCTGCAATTGCTGAAAATCCTCATGTGACATGGTGGGGAAGTATGGTGAATGGGGTGCCACAGTTCAGTACTGTCAGGGGCGTAGTTATCGAAGTGTAAGATGTATCATTGACACGAGGCCCCTTATGTTACAGGGACCCAAACATGTTTGAGTTAAAATTGTAATATGATGAGGGGCCCCAAGAAAGGACCCATAAAGGATTTTGATGTAGGTGTTCAATTGGTGTTGTGCTCATCACTTACCAGAGGTGGCACATTTCAGTTTATTTAATCATTTACCATTCTAAACGATTTGATTGTTTGATTAACCTCACAAGCTCTGAGCTCCACGAGAGCTATTGGCCGAAGAAACCACGCTCACCCGATTATTAACAGTTCCCGCAGGCAACACGCCCCCCCCCCCGCTCTCCTCTTCCCACATTCAGACTTTATTAAACAAAGTTTAGTTAAAGTTTTTTTACAGAAATGTACAGTGAAATTATTTAACTCAAAGTATATAAAGGTAAATTCACAGTATTTATACATATACAAGGTAAGACCGAAAAGTAAGATGACTAATGTCATAATAATCCCTTTTTTATATATTTCTAGATTAATACCTCACTGTCGTTCAAAGTAATTCCCGCCGTCTACAGTACACTTCTGACAACGTTCATGCAAGTGCTGGAAACTTTTGAAAAAAGTCCTCCTTTGAGACTGTTAAGTTCCTTGGTAACAGCAGCTTAAATGTCTGAGGTGTTTGAAAATCGGTGTCCCTTTAGTGCCAATTTCAGTCGGGGAAAGAGGAAAAAAATCTGCTGGCACAAGATCAGGGGAATAAGGAGGGTAAAATAACTCCATGACATGTTGCTGCGCGAGGAACCGTCTAGAGCAGATTGCAGTGTGCGGACCCACATTTTAAAACAGAATTTCAGATTCGTTTTTCTGCTCCATTACGCAATGCACTTACACATATTACGTTTAAGTGACCACACAAACAAATACGATCCAAGAAACTTTGCAAGTGACTCAGACCTTAAATGTTGCAAATCGAAGATCGTAATGCACATGTGTCAAGTCGTCGGGCTGTTCTCATTTTCGAAAGGAGGAATGAGTCACTTTACTTTTCGGTCTTACCTGGTATAATACGTAATGCAATTATTTTTAACTTTGTATATTTGTTGCATATTATGTAACTACTATATTTTAAGGAATTAAGTGCATGCATATATTGTTAATGTAACTGTATTAAGTAAATTTACTTTGGACACTAGATTTTGTTCAATAAAAGCTGGTTGCAGGGTGTTTTTTTCTCGAGAAACGGTATATAACTCTAAATCCCTTTAGGGTGAGCTCGGTACCTTTGGGAATTCGAACAATTACCTTCGTGATTCTTTAGAGGACGACGTTAATCAAAAATTAAATCATTTACAACGATAATCAATCAAATAAATTAGTACTAGTAAATGTAAAAATAAACGCACTTATTATCTATATTGTTATTAATAAAAGTATATAATTGAAGTTTATTAATTAAACTTAAACATTTAACGTCAATTCAATAATAACAAACACGCAAATCCACTGCATATTCGTGAGTTGTGCTATTGAGTTCCGTGACCAAACTTGAAAGTGAAATTTAATAAAAGAGAAAAAAAAACCGAAAACGTTATTCAAGAGCCCCTTTGAAGAAAATATTTTGGAATAACATATTTATAATGGTGCTAGTTCCTGAACTTGTACTTCACGCAAATTAATGAATGTATAGTTATATAAGATAATAAGGCTTTCATAAAACAAATTTTCAAAGAATGTACAGAAAAATTTAAATTTAATGATGCTATTATTTAATCCTTAAAATTTGAATTGTTTCCTTAGTTAAAGCAATAACGCTTTGAAAATTAAGTTTTACTGAACTTCTAATTAAAAACATTATTTGGCAAACTTGCAGAGATGCAAGCAGCAGTTCTTTTTCCACAAGCATATTGTTCCAAAATTCCGTTTGTTATAAATTAAGCTATAACAATATATGCTTAAAACGCTTCAAGAAAATTAAAGATAAAATGGTTTTTACACAAAAGACTGCGATAACAAACCATTCATAAATTTCTCTTATGCTGTTAAAACAATTTATCTTAATTCCAAGGGTTTATTACCCAGCTTTATGCTTTTGTTTTCTGGGCGACATTCTCCATGCCAGAAAACATAGCATATTAATTAAAAGGAAAGAAAATCGTGTCTTTTTCGGTAAATAAGCTGAAAATATCTTAACAGTAAGACTATTAAGAGTTGGAAGTCATCCAACATATACGCTTACTCGACCGAAGAAGTAAATCATCCGGATAATTAGGAATTCAGTAGAAATGATTTTTAAAAGTGTTTTACGAAGAGAAACATTTACCCTTCATTGCAAGTTCTTTTTTTTTATCTTCCTCTGTAGAAAGACCAGATCCTCCTTCGAATCTTGAGGTTATTCACACAAGTGGTCGGAAAATCGTTTTAAGATGGAACAAGCCCTTTAGTGGAAACAGCCCAATTGTGAAATACATTCTAGAATATGTAGATGAAAAGGGTAAGTCAGTTTTGTAACAATAATTAAATTAAACATAGAGTGACTTAAATGATGCATTTTGAAATTTTAATATCAACATTCCGTGAAAGGAAGTAGATGTATTTGTATCTGCATTCAGATATAAGTTGTGCATTTTGCATTGCATGATACATTCAGAATATTCTGGATACATTCAATTCTTATAAAAACATTTAAGATTTTTTCGATATTTTTAGAATGTTTCCGAGTTCTTTCAATATATTTAAATTGAAGTACTCTAAAGAATGATATCTTGCATGTAGATAGTATCGAAATAGATTTATCCTCGAGGAAATAATATTTCTGAAAATAGTCTCAAAAACAGCTTTGATTCTTATTCTATATTTAAAATCATTCCGTTCATTTTTAAATTCTATTTTTCATCAATAACCCGAGTGTTATTTTGAGTAAAAAATTTCTTAGGGATCATAAATTCTTATTCTTTTTAAGATAAATATTTTGAAATAAAAATTAACGAAAAAATTAATGTTTTCTAAAACGCTTTCTCAAAATTTTTGAAAAGGGAAATAATCATTGAATAAACTATTGTTATGTTTATGTATAAAATAGTCTATAGAGATTTTTTTCACTTTTTTCTTCTGTGAAATTAGTGTAAATATAATTTACATGTTATACATTTCAAAGAAATAAATTATAGAACAACTTTTATCTCACAACTGCAAATATTTGTCCTTCGTTTTCCTTTTGATATTATTTACCTCTACTTTTTACTATTAATTAGGTAATTAAAAAGTCTATGTCTTCAAATAAAAATAAAAATGAATTTCCTGTTTTTGCTTTTTTTTTCTCAACGCCAGGGGTGTTTGAAAAATACCGTTAATGCATGCGAATATATTTCACATAGCGTAATTTAAATTAATTTTTACAAGTAATATATATGATCATAAAAATAAATTCATTAACAATTATAAATTCTTGGATTACTATGTCAAATAATATATTCGTCAATCTTCCAATTAATTCAAAAAATGTATACATCTAAGCAATTTGCATGTTATTTTCATGTTTTTAACCAAAAATGATAGAACATTTTCTAAGAAGAAAAACAACTAGATCTAAAAATATTGAAATAAGGAGATATTATTTCTGTAAATTATGCTTATATTCATGCCTTTTAAAAGACAAATATCATGTACTAAAAAAAGGGGGGAAATGTAGTTTTAGAAGTGAATTTAAAAGTAATATATATATATATATATATATATATATAAAATTTCCTTTTTAAAAATAAGTAGAAATCAACTTGTCATAGATAGTTTTTTATTTTAGAAACATTTTCCAAAATGTTAATTCCACTTTTCTGAATTTATACTATCCTCATCCAACTATACAGTGGTTAAATCTACCTTAATTGTAATTTTACTAAATGTTACATTCCTAGGACTGCTTCCCGAAGGAAATATGTAAACTCACTCTAATGCGGAATTTATAGACATAAAATGCACTGCTACCGTTAATGAAGAACCTGGCATTAAATTCAAAGCTTGGATTATCCTAAAATCACTCTATCATATAAATTAAATATAGAGGTTATTATATACAATTTAAGCTACCAGCTGCAAATTATGTAACAAATTCAGGTTTGTAGTAGTGAATTACGTTAAAAAAAAGAGAGAAAGAGAGACAATTTTTCATATAATTGCATGCATGACGTATTTTTAAATGCAAAATTAGGGAACAGAGTAAAACGTTTCAAGCATAGAAATATTTAAAATTTACAAACAGAAGTTATTTGAAAAACATTTACTTTTTATCTTCGAAATCGATACAAAATGTAAATACAATTTGTAAAAATAGACTCATTTAAAGAAACTGTTAATTAGGTCATTTTTTCTTTAAAAGTTCTTTGAGATAAAATGATAATCACCATTAAAACTTTAATTTTAAGTGATAATTTAGATACAGATTAACTGAATGTATAGATTAACTGTCTATTAAATTTTGTTTTAGAAAAAAAATTTTCAAAGATAAAATTTGTTTGAATTTTATTCAGAATTTTTGTCTTAAAGTAATAAATATACTTTCTTTTTGAATTTCACAACTTACTATATTTCCTTTTTCTTACAATTTTTCTGATAATTCCAAGTATGAAAAGTTATCAAATATTGAGAAAATATAATTTAATTCTTTGCGCAATGATGAATATGACAAAATCCAAAAAAATAATGTTTAATATATTTTTTACCACTACGAATAAATGTATTTATGTTTCTAAAGTATTCGAATACGTTTGATAAATTAGTTCTTGTATGTATTTATTATTTGTAAAAACTAACTTTTATCACTTTTAAAACAATAAGTGATGCATAAACCTAAAACAAGCATTTATTTTTTTTCTGAAAAATGGACTAGAATCCATTTATACAATGAAAAATAAACAATTACTATTATTGAATTGGCAAGAATGTAATTTTGGTCTCTTAGTAGGGAATTTTTCTGCACAAAAATGACCCAATTTTAATCAGTCAAAATTCTTCCATTCTGTTCAATTACTTATTGTCATTTTTCTGATAACTTCATGAATCTCCTGTCATGGAGTTTCTGGTTCTTATCAATAAAAAACTCGACTAAGTATGATTTGAGGTCACCGTTATGATTAAAATTTTGTCCTAATTAAAAAGTTTTGTAAAATTTAAAATAAATCATAATTTGATGCTGCAAGCTCAAGGATATATGGAGAATTCGACAACACTTCCCAAAAATGCTCTAATAATACGTTTTGCTTAAGGTATCCGAACACGTTCAGAGTACTTTTTAACAAAATAGCATACTAAAACATTGTAAATGCTCTTTTAGGGCTCAATGCCAATAAATATTACTATTTAACTATCAAAATTTAAAGTAAATTACCTGAATTTTACAAAAATCACAATTATAAGTGAAATTTTAGCAAAATTTTTGAAACACTTCAAAGCAGTTAGAGAAAAAAGTAATAAACATATGTTAGTAAAAGTATTACTAAAACAAATTAGATGCATTTATCTAGAAAATGCACTAAAATTTTAATTCTTCATTAAAATTTGAATATTTTAGAGCTGATTGAATAAACATTATAAGAAAAGTTACGTTTTTAATGAGACCATTATTTAAATAACAATCCATAACTCAAAAGTATTCATACAATAAGAAATAGTTTAGTACATTCTCTAGAAACATAAATATCAGGTTCAAAAGGTTTTATAAAAATACATTCGTAATATTTTGAGTTATCAGACTCGCCATCATAGATTTTGAGCAATTTAAATGCCCACTTCTGGTAGATCAAAAACCCACTTCAGGTTTTTCTAAATTTAAAAAATGGATTGTAACTTGACCTCTAGGTAGTGTAGAAACAAAACAAAGTATGTTGCGTAAAGTCAAAAAAGATTGCTCTATTCAACAAAATAAAAAATTAAAAAATCTGTCTTGACTGAATTTGGTCATTTTCAACGTGTGTTCGGATACCTTAAGATTATACTAAAGATGCATCAAATTCGGACTATAATCTTTTTCGATTAGTGTTTATCTAGACGATCTATTCTTCATCCCCGACCTTGCATCATAAAATTGTCATTTATATTAAAGTATACGAAACATTTTAAACGGTAAACATGCCAGCAATAATGATTACCTTAAATCGCATTTGGTTGAAGTTTTTGTTGATACGTACCAGAAACACTATGAGGTCGGACTCATAAAGCAGCCAGAAAAATGGCAACATGTAACCAACAAAATGGAAGATATTCGCCTCAATAAAGCTTATTTTTAATATAGAAAAATTCCATACTAAAAATTATTTTCTTGCCAACCCTATACATATAATAGGTTCATCAATTTAAAAAAAAATAGCAAATAATAAGTTGATTTACAAAAGTCAAATCTGCTGAAAATAGTCTGAACTCCAAGAGAACGTCGAATCGAGTCACTAGCAGTGCGACAGAATAAAAATGCTTCCGAAGCAAAAGATCAAAAGGGGGAAATAGGAAATCAGATCAAAGGGTAAATGGATTACGAGCAATTGTATAAAAACATTTTAGCCGCGCAAACAATGGTTATTGAATATCTCTTCAAAATAATCATGTAACACTTCCACTTTATTGCACTATATTTAAAACAGTTAGGAATTACTCAAACGAAAAATTGAAAAATATGTATCTGAAAAGTAGATGGCAGTAGACATTCAATTTAAGTATTGTTTTAAAAGGGGTTTTTGTGTGAATCTTAATAATTTTCGCTATTTCATGTTGGCTATTAAAGATAAAGAGTTACATAAAACTGAATCATTCTTATTTTCAAAACAAAGCATTTTTATAATGTGCATGGAAATTACATCTGGAAAATGCTGCATCGGACTATATTGAGGCGTCTGAGGACGCAACTGAAACTTCATAAATCGATATCAATAAAGCTATCAGATTGAAAGACTTACACATGTGAGCTTACTATTATTTACTATTCTTTTATTTTATTAGAATATATGATTTACGTAGTATGATGCAAAAGTTGGGGGACATGGTGTAAAAAACATTACCCTGAATAATTTACAGAATCGAAGCACATCCACCCATAAAGCAGTCCCATTGGTAAACGATACACTTCTGCCAGCGTTCGTATTACTTCTAGAAACGCAGCTAGAAGCCATTTTTCGCAACATAAGTTTTCCTGTAATACTGCTTTTACCTCATTTGATGGCACAAAACGTCGTCCCTGTAAATGTTTTTTGATTGATGGGAACAGGTAAAAATCCCATGATGCTAAGTCTGGTGAATAGGGGGATGTGAAATCATGTTAGTTAGACTGTTTATTTAATTAGGAAGCTCTCGTATACATTTTTCATATGCATCTATCTTTATTTGCAAATAAAGTGTGAATGGATCTAACCAGATTAAAAAAAATTAAGTATTGGTGAAAGGATTGTATTCATTAAAGAACTGATTGAAAATTTTTTTTATCGTGTACATGAAAATTATATTTGGAATATAGTGTTCAGCGAATTTTGTATAAAACAGGGTAAATAATTTGGAAATGGATGTTTAATGTTTAATTTATTCTATGTTATATTTAATTTATGTTGAAATCGTATTATATATGTATTCGTAAGAAACGCCGTCCCATATATTGGTGATTCAATGAGAACTTGGGGAATTCTTGGCAGTACAGCCAAGTTGGCATCACTTTTGGCGACCAAGTTGGCGACCAAGTTGGCGACTTGGCAACCATGTTGTCAACCATTTTTGACAAGTTCGCGACCCTCTGGATTATTTTAGGAATTAGTGAAGAAATCCACTAATTTCACGATATATGACACAAGAGGATCTTTCTGGAAAAATCCGCCGGGCATATAAATAGAAAGATGCATACAAATACGTATTATATATATAACAATATAGAACATATAATAAACTGCAAAAAAGAGAAAATCTTCAAAATTTGTCAGTATTCAATTAGTTTAATTCCGTAATATCCATGAATTGATTCTCTTATCAACATTTGAATGTTATGATATTTTTGGCTTAATCATGAACTATATATAATCTCTAGAAGAAAAAGTAAACTTATATATATGCACAAACTTACATAAGTGTAATGCATATATATATATATATATATGACAGGCCCCAGGCCTGCGGGTTAAATGATGAGGCATTCTATAATAAACTCTTCTTTATTTCTTCTATAGTAATCTAATATCCAATATGGCGTCCATTAGGCGCGCAACACTATAGAACAATAGACGGTAATCCGGCCAGGAGTCCACCAGCTACTTCTCTCCAGTACGCGTTCGCCTTCGTCAGCGCTCGCTCCACCTTTAAATTGGTTTATTTACTCACAAATCCTTACGCGATGATAAAGAGTTCGCTCTATTTTTATTTCTTACTCCCTTAATTTTAAAGTTAATCTTTTCAAACCTGACATATATATATATATATATATGAATTATAGAAGCCGGCTGGGTGGCGTAGTTGGCTTGTCGCTGGCCTAGTATGCCTGATGATTGTTGTTCGTTCAACTTTGGTCCAAGTCGGTGAATTTTCATGATGGAGAAAGTCAACAGTGGCGATGTGGCATGATTTTGCGGCATACAAAAGATCTCTTGAGTGCTTGTTTGGCTTGGCGATTTCGCATCGTCAAAGTTCAGGTGCTTCTCTCTTTGGGAGGAGACTGGGCGTCAAAAATTACCTGCGGTGCTTGGTATCCGCCTATATGGTGCCACACTAAAAAGGGATATCAGCTCCCGGGAAATGTTCTAGGTATGTAATGGAGAAACAACAATCTGCTGTCCCATTAGAAATGAAAAAATGTATTAAAGAAACTATGGATGATTTCGTTAAAAACAAAGACAGATAAAATTGTCCTGAAAACCGTGTGGCCATGGTAGCTGAGTAATCATGATCACGAAATCTTGATTGGTGTTGTCGAGTTAATCATTCAAGTCCTAATGCTACTGAAAATGCACTATGTAGAGAGCCTGATAAACGTTAAGTCTATTGAGGCTCAAAGTTATTACGTTAGCTTTGTGTGTTACCTCGGAGAGTAGAATTCTAGTTCAGTTGTCCTCCCCTAACCATGGCTCAATATTAGGTGGTTCAACATTGATAGCCCTCACGTTACTTTATATTGCAGCTGTGCCTCCTTCTGAAAGTTACAAACAACAAAAGACTGGAATAAAACCCTTAACGACTGGCCCGAATAGGGAATGTTATAGTCTCAGTCGTCAAAGACATGCATGGCGTAGCTCCAGAATGTCGAGTCAAATAAACACCCCTGCCAAGGTCATCAGCTTGCCTTCGAAGTGGTGACCCGAACGTGATTTGAGCCTAAATACTGCGGTGTTATTAATATCAAATCAATATACATTATAAGTGGACGTCATTGTTTACAGGTGTAACATTTGATGGTTTAAGGAAATTAAGGAAATTAAAATTTTTAAGGATAGGTACACTAAATTGTAAAATGTGTAAATAAATTTAGAAATAGGAAAGATCTAAATAAGTATATCATTATGCTTTCTATTTAATGTTATTCGTATTTAATACGACATTGACACCTCCATAACAAACCAAAATATTCAACAGCAGTTTTGAATGACTGAAAATTTTTGCACTTTCACGTATATCACACATTCCAAATTCCATCACTCCTTGCTTTTACATATCTATCCATCGAATAGAAAAACTTAAGTCAGTTTTAGAATTTGCAGTCAACGCAACACCAAAATTTAATTTTAAAAATCTTAAACAGATCGAATTATGTTCTTCCCCCACTTCCACTACGGTTATGCAAATATTAAAGGGGAAAAAAACCTCTTTTCTAAACCTGATCTAGAACTACGTGACTTGAGATTACTTTTGAAACTTTCCATTTTGCGAAAATTAAATTTCGCTCTTACTGCCCGGATCCTTCAGTGGAGAAAAGAAAATATATTGTAATCTTCTCAGAAAAATGCAAATCAACCCCAATTTCAATCACGTCCTTGCGAATGAAGCTGAAAATTCGAACACAAACACGACTCGAGCAAATTTATTTCCAATTTATTGCTTTGCATACGCGAAGAGGAAAAAAGCAACAAAGCTCCAATTCGTTATAAATATCACCATTTTTTTCTTATTTATTTATCAAAAATTGTTTTTCATGAAGCATGCCTGGTAATGAATATCATTTTTTCTCACTATACGGTAGTAATTGTTTTTATACATCTTTTATACATTTATTCTTTATTTGAGTAATCTTTGAAGATGTACTTCAATTTCCTCTCATGTCGTTCTTTTTTATTCAAGAAAAATGTGATTGGAATAATTTAACTTAGAATAATTAAATGTTTGTCACTGATATTTGGTTTTTGTCACGTCCTGTGTTTAAACATTTTGTTTTTTGATTTCCTGGATTTTTTTCCACAATAAAGGAAGTGGCGATCGAATAATGCAGCTTATGTTATTGTAAAAGCATTCATGGTATTAGAATTTTTTCAACACATACAGCAATATATTTTATCATGATTTTATAAGAATATGAACAATTTGTTGTTTTTATGAACATGCAATTACTTTTAAACAATTGTATGTATTCATTTGCAAAAGTTTTAACATAAGAGGACCAGATTAAAAAATAGCAATTTTTACTAATTCTCGTATTTAATTTACATATCTTAAACAGATCCGGTTGTAAGTGATTAAAACATTAAAAAATTATTTTATTAATATGCGTTGTACTTTCCTCAACGCATGGCATTCACTTCGATTAAAATAATTCGTATATCTATAGTTTTGTTGATTTTTTTATAAACCAAATTAACTGATCGTAGCTTTATGTGTTGACCTTTGACCTATAATATTATAAAATTCACTGACAAAAGTCATGCGCGAAGAAAATGTCAGTTTCCGAAATCCAGTCTGAATTTGAAAGGCTGCATTTCGTTGTAGATATAGATGCAAACATACATGTACATACAAACATAAATAAACACGTTATGTGTGCGACTGCCAAATATGGTTTCATGTTGAGAAACATGTAAAAAAAGCAATCGTAAGACCATAATTATGAAAGGTTACAGAAGTCGCATGCAAGTGCCAATAAAAATTGCTTAGAATTTGCGTACAACTAGTTTTCAAAATAGATTGTTTCTATGGCTTTCAAAAGTTAAATGACAGATAGCTCTGGGGGTGTTTTGAAATCAAGTGTGTCAATCACATAGTTTTTGTGCTTCGACATTCATCCTTATGTATTTTCATGATTATGGAAACAATTCCAAACCAACCAAATTGTTCTATGAAAAAAATGTGTCTTATATCCATAGATTTATGATCTTAATGGAAAATTACACGGGTGAGTCGGAAAATAAGTTTCCCCTGTCAACTGTGGTCAGAGTTGTGTATGAAAGTCAAAGCATAGAATTAGACATTAAAGATTAGGCATAACTTTATTTTTCCTCGTATATTGAGACATTTGTCATACCGCTTGATGAGCTTCAAAAACCCCTCCAGGAAAAACTCAGGGATTTGCATATGGTAGTAGCATTTAACGTCTATGGGTGAACGACGAAACAGCAGGTGATTTCGCAAGACACCGCTACACCATTGGATAGTGGTCGGCAGCGATCAAGCTGATGGATTCAGAAAAAGTGGCCTGGGCATCTCAAATCTTTAATTCTGTTGTTGGATGACAATGCGATATCACACTTGGAGCAAAACCATTTTGCAACTCTTGGTTGGGAGCACTTATACCATCCATCATACAGTCCTGATCTCGCATTAAATGACTTTCATCTGTTTCCGGCATTGAAGAAGAACCTCTTAAGGAGGTTGGAAGCGACCCTGAAGTCAAATAAGCCGCTAAATTTTTTCCCCCCGTAAGCAGGCCCTTCTTTCCTGGAGGACTTTTTGAAGCTTATAAAGCGGTATGACAAATGTCTCAATGTACTTAGTATTTATGTGGGAAAATAAAGTTATGTCTTATCTTTAATGCATCATTCTATCTTTTGATTTTCATACACAACGGTGACCACAGTCGACAGGGGAAACTTATCTCCTCGTAATATGTTACTGTTAAAAGTCACCTTTTACATGTAATATGTTTGCAGTTCCCTAAGAAGTAGGATATTTGCCCTTTCTGTGTATCGAAGGCTACACATTAACGGACTGAACATCCAGTACTACAAATTTGTGTTATTTTATCCGTTCACTTTATAGGGACACGATTAAAATGGTGTCGGTAACATATGACTGAGATTGGGACTAACTGGATCACCTTTGTATCAACGGATGAATCCTGATTTGCCCTTGAGTAAGATGATAATTGTGTAAACGTCCGGAGAGAACAAAGCACACACTATCACCTCTAGAACATTATCGAGAATAATGCCTTCCTAAGCAGAAGCATCAAGGGGCTGGAAGAGGTTTCTTTGGGATATAGCACAGACCTGCACATCATTAGTCAACCAGAACGAATATTTTTGTAACCTTCTGTACTGAAATATTCATGCAATAAAAATAAATAAAAACACATTAATATTAATAAAAAAATAATTATTTCAAAAAATTCTTTTGCATGCATACGAATAAAATTAAGCAATTATTAATGGATTGAGACAAATACACATTCAGATAAGCTGATCCTTACTTTTTTCATTAAGAAATAAATTTTCGTTGCATATTTCACATTCAGAACACGTAGCTTCTTTCCTGCTTAGAAAACTTGAAAAATCGCTTGTTATAAGTTTGTAATTTCCATAAATATTTTTAGTTAAAATGTTCATGATTTAAAATCCAATGACATGATCACATTACTGATAATGAATCACAGTGTGAAAAGGCCTTCTCAACGGAATTGAAAGTCAGCACATCTGATGAAACCCAGTAGCACACACAAGGGGGGGTCTCCGGGTCTAGACACACTTCAAAGCCCTTGTTATTTTTTTATTGATTTTAATTCTGTGTATATAGCACGTAAAGTTTAATTATTTATTATTAATAATAATGTTATTTATTAATTCTAATTATTTATTCAATAAATAATTTTTCACTGCTTTTTGTTCCTTAAAGTCGACAAAATTAAAAGAACATATTGAGCGGCGTATTGGAGCATAATACAGGAATGATAGACTTTCAACTCTGAACCCCCTCCCCCCCCCCTTGAAAAATTCCTTTGTGAGCTTTTGATCTCTACAATTTACCCTCAGTTGAATACAAACAACGCACAACGTTGCTAACAATACATATTCTCGATCCCATCAATTTTTCATTTCCTTCCTTCTTTTGTATCTTTCAATAACATTAGATACGCAGTAACTAGTTCTTTTCATTTCTAGATGAGAACATGACAAAAGATTCTACATTCTACAATACATCTGAACAAGAATAAACTGCTAGTCTTTCTTATTATGATCCACGTGACTCGTAACCAAATTTAAGGAGGAATAATTTTAAAATTCTGTTTAAAAGAATATACACAGCAAACCCTTTTATATTCAAATCCTAAGTTGTAAAAACATCTTCGAACTGTAGTAGCCGAAATTATTCGTGATGCTCTTACAAAATCAGCATCAATTTACAATGAGCTAAGAAAAAGGAATAATTTGTTAATGCTTCTGGTTCAGTGGTGCATATAGGAATTTTTTAAGAGAGGGGGGGGGCAGGGTCGAAAGTCCACCACTCTTGTATCATGTTCCAATACGCTGACCTACATATTCTTTTGATTTTGCCAATTTTCGTGAACAAAAAAGTCTGTAAAAATTTAATTATTGATTCAATTTTAATAAGTTAACTATTTTATTAATAATTAGCATTAATTAATAAAATTAATTATTAATAAAAACTTTAAATTTTTTTACAATTTATTATAATCAAGGGCTGTGGGGGGAAGGGGTCATGACCCCACCCCCTCCCCTTGTGTACACCACTGTTCTGGATCATTCTTATTCTTGGAACATAATAGTCTTTGAAGCATCATTTTAAAATTTAAGTGGACTTCAAAGCCATTGGAGGGATGGTTAACATCGCACTGTAGAGCAGTTAATGGTAATGGTCCTTGTATTGTGAACTTCCGTCAAGTGACAAGGACGAAAACTGAGTTTGCTCCCCTCCCTCTCCTTACTTCCCCAGGCCGTGGTAGCCAAGTAGTATAAGCATCGGATCATGGCTAGCGTGTCATGAGTTCGATTCCAGAACCACTGAAGACCCGCAGTGTAGAGGAGCGATGCACGTTAAATCTGTCGAGAGCTCAAACGTCCACTTGTTGGTGTGGTGTGGTAGTTAGGAGAAGGGGTGCCAGCTCAGGTGACGTTCGTGTCACTTGACCATGGTTCAAAATTAAGCGGACAGTCACCAAAAGCCCTCGTGTAGCTGAACAGTGCGACGTTAATACTCACTCACTCACTCCTTTCCCAGTACAGTACACTAACCAAAAGGTTTTTAGCCTCCATACATTTAACGTGCATCCCCCTTTCAACCTGGTGGTTCTTCAAGGAAATAGAGCTCGAACCCATTACTGGACAACCAAACCAGGAATGCTTAGCTACAGCGGCCAACAAAAATGATTGAGAAAGAAAATGAGAAATATTAATCTACCTACAACAGCATTTCTTAAACTTTCAACGTTTGCGACCCAATTTTTAATTATAATTTTCATGCCCCATCTCCTCCATACTATAATAACAATTTGAATTCAATAATAATTCCTTTTGACGCTAAAGCTACAATACGACATTAATTATAAGCTGTATAAATTATCAAGATAAGTATTAAATTTTGCATATAATTTTATATATAACAAGCCCATGGTATCATTAGTAATTTTTAAACTTGTTCTTAACTTAGTATTCTTAGTATTGATAAATTAATGGTCAAATACAATGTGCATTATTTATACATTTCTAAGTATATTATATCATTGTAAATGTGTATTTTTTATTATATCATAATGCATTTTGTTTTGATTCCTTTCAGTAAATTAATAATCTTTTTATATATATAAATCTTTTATTTTCCACTTTTCAATATGCTCGTCCCCCTGATAGAATTATCATGCCCCCTAAGAGGTAGCCCCTGTCACTTTGAGAAATGCTGACCTATAAAGATTAGATAGTAAAAAACTTCAATCCATCAAATCCTTTTTTATCATATATATTTCATGTCCGATTAACATAAAAATTTTAAAATTGAAATCGAAAAATAAAGAAGTATTTTATAAAATATAATTTATTATTTTACAAGTAAAGTAAAGTAAAAATACTTTACGGTTCTTAGACCGCATAAAAAAAATAATTTTTTCTTACTTGAAAATTTTTGAATCTGACTTTTTTTAAGAGACTAGTTAATTATAAATAGTTGGACAACAGATCAAAGTACTTTATTTCTCATTTAAAAAAGAGCAAAAACATCAGCTTTCAAAGGCTTAATTCTCTTCTGAAGATTTACAATTAAGTATTATAGTATTGTAATTAACTATATCATTGCATTAATCGGAAATTACTAAAAATAACTTTCATCTGTAAAAAAAGTTTTCTGGGATAAAGTCTTAAAAATGAACTAAAGATAATCCTTTTATCTTTCCTTTCAGTGTATATAAAACTAGTTATTTCAAAAGACGTTCTGTCAGCTTAGGAAATTTAAGAAGATTATTGCACTTAAATATGATTCAACTCAAATTACATACAGTTTATTCGTTTATTTTTATATTTAATGCTATCTTTTTAATATCTTTAAACTTTATTCACTTTCGATCCGTTAATAAAATTTTTCTTACTCATTAATTTAGTATAAAATAATTTTAAATATATATATATATATATATATATGTGTGTGTGTGTGTGTGTCTGTATATACGTATGTATGTATGTATATAATGAAATTAGATCTAAAATAAAAACCCCTATTTTCCTCTAACTTTTATAGTCGTAACATCTTCAAGTCTTAAGTTAAAAACATCCAATTATTTCTCAGAGCAGATATTCCAAACATAACACTTTTAACCCCAGATCGTTATTTTCTTTTAACTCTTTATGCCATACTTCACTTTTAAATAGAACCCATAAACTAAAAAGAGTTACTTAACAGTTCTGGACATAAGTAGTCAGCGCAATTAAAATTTCAATTGGCGTCCTTTTTCTATCAGCGATAGACGTATAGATTGCTCGCTGAATAAAGCTGCTCTTGGAAAAGCATGATATTGACTTGAAACACGTGCTTGTAGGAGGCTTGAGCCATGCTTCAAATTTAGATTTTTTCTATATTTTTTTTGAAATTTTCGGCGGAAGGGGAAGGTTGGAATCCCATAAATCAAACTTAACCCTACTTATTCACCCTAAGTTTGTGACAGCTTTAGAAAACATAATAGTTTTCCCTTTTGGTCAATCTACTTTTTGTATATATTTACTTTTTCTTGGTTTGTGTCGCTCTATTTTATCGATTTCATTATTTTTCCATTCCACTTAAGGGATAATTTATTAAGTTTTCTAACGTTTCTTCATTTGACAAACACTCGGTGACAATACTTGTTAATTTTGATGAAAGGGGGTGAACAGAATGTCAAGATGGGTGATTGTATTGTTCAAAAAGAGATCGCGCATTCTTCTCTCTGTTGGGAGCCAAGCAGATGTTGAGCCAATTCTAAAAACGGCTTTGATGTAACCACACCTCATCCTCCTCGGGCATTCAGATGGATTTTAGTCACAACGATTTATAGAAGAGACACTCCTGAACAATATTTATTCATTATTTTCATCCTTCGCACATGTGGGCCGCGAAGTATTTAAATGGAAGAAATGTCAGCCAACTTTGAGGAAGACATATATTCTGGTGGGTCTTACGAGTGTCAAATTGATATGTTGAAGGATAGACCCTCCATATGGTTTACGAGGTACGTTCACGTAGTTGATCTCAGTTGCAACGGCCTATTGTCTCAAACAACCAATGGAGTCGGGAACAAGACGAATGACGCCCACTACAGACTCGCGAAGTTCGCCAATGAGAAATTATTCTGGGCATGAAAGAGGCCCACCCATGGGGTTTAAAGTGATGGTTCAGAAAGTGGAGGAAAATCTTCATCCATTTTGGTTGGACACACTCGAAAGAGGTTGCAGGGGCAGCCGTACCCGTAGGAATCAAGAGATCAAGGAATTATGAGAATCTCTTCAAGACAGGATGACGTAGTCCGTTGGGCAGCCGCTTCAGTGATTGATCTTGGGAAAAACGAGCGAAAGGGGTTGCAGGGACAGCCGCATCTGGAGAACAATAATCTGAAGGTCTACGAAAGTTGATCCCCACTTGAACTTTTCTCCAGCGAAAGGCTGTTAATATTAAATTTTTTTAAAATTAATTTAAAAATAAAATGTTTTTTTTTGCCAAAAGCTTAGTGATTCCTCTCGGTACTAAAAAATTAAGTAAATGAAGTAATCTCGAGGCCTCACGATGCTACAATTTATTTTATTATATTATATATATATATATATATATATATATATATATATAAAGTATTTTTCCCTAAAGATACGCACATAAATAATTTTATTTATATGTACTTCATAATTTTCATCTTATTTCTAAATTGGGAATCATGTTAAATTAAATTTTATTCAAGTAAACCGTTTGGAGTTAATGGAGTGTTCATTCACTTAATTTTGTATACTTTCTGTAATATTTAGTGGCATGCATAGGCTTGAAAATAATTTCAATTTTAAATTTAAAAAATGTAAATTTTTTAATGCTTTCAAAATGAATACTACACAGCTTGAAATGGAAATTATAATTATCCTTATTTTTTAAAAATGTATTTTGTATCTAAGAAAATTATTTAATCAATAAAAATAATAAATCACATAAATTTGCTTCTAAACATTTTTACCGTAGCATAAAAGAATATATAATTAGATGATTATATACTAGATCAAACCACAAAGAAATTTAACAAATATACTTTTTAAGAACTAAAAAAGGCGAACAATTTTAAGTTGAGGGGGGGGGGGAACAAATTAATAAAGAAAGAAAAAACACTTTAGTATGGGACAAATATTTTTAGAAACAGAAAAAAAAATCTTTTACCTTAAGTCTCTCATTTCTTCGCAATTAAGGAAACCTTAAACAAATGTTTAATAATGAGTTATTGATTTAATTATTTTACTTTAATAAAATCGCTTTTATTTTCCTCAATGCTTTGTTGCTTTCGTCGCTTACATGAAATAAAATAAATTTATTTCATGGATTGGCATCACTGGAGGCACACATTGTTCTGTTTTTTTTTTTTTTTTACTTTTATTATTATTATGTTTATTAATATCAAAAAATTTCTTCATAATGATTTTAATTTTTTTGATGCTTAAGGTATTCAATGTAACAGTTAATTAGATTATTAAAATAGGCCCTCCCCATCCATTTTTGAAAGAAATTAAAACAATGATATTTCATTATTTCATAACATAAACTCAATTAAGATTCCTTCATATTTTGTTTGATGGCAAAATATTAAGTAGAAAGTGACGTAAATGTAAAATAAAAACATATATGTGTTATCGATTTTTTAAAAAAAAAAGAATATGTGTAATTTATTTAAAATTTTAACTGAACATACTGAAACTCAGTGGAATTTATTTTACGTTTTGATATAGAAAAGCAAAGTAGCTAGAATGTAATGATTTTAAAAAGAAAACTAGACTACACTATAGATATTTTGAGAAATAAGTGTTAGGCATATAAAATTTTTAGTTTTAAGTTTAAAATGTCATTCATATGATGAATTAATTATTTTAATACTGATGCTTCCAATTGTTTGTTAAAATGCTCTGAATTAATGCTCTGAATGGAAAAATAATTGATTTAAAACATATCGATAGTGTTGATTATGATAAATTATTTGAGATATGGTACATTGTAACATACGAGACCTACTCTCGGATCCAGCTAGAGGTGTGGGAGGAAGTGAAGGATGACTCACCATAAAGCTTTTCAACTATTTATTCAACACACTAATTATCAACCGACACAGATTCAAGTATTCAAACAAGATGAGATGTTCCAATAACGAGCAGAGGGGATTTAACTAGGAGAGACGCTGAGATTCTGTGAGAAGACTTCTATTAAATTGATCTTCCTTTTATGGATCAATCCAATACTCTAATGTTTGATTTACAATATAGCTATGGTGACCAATCGTCACTTAAATATCTTCAACTATTTAATGCCCAAAACGAGCTATCAATATTTACAAATACCTGATCGGTAGATATCTTTCCTTATCCTCAGCTTCTCTATATTTCAATCTCCAGGTAACTCCGTCTATCCCTCTATTCATCTATTCACCTATTCATCGCTAGCTAGAAAACCTATATTATGTACATATAGCTGACCTAAACTGCATATCACGGTTTCTTCTTCCAAAGTGGGTGGTTGTGAATGATAGCCCAAAGATTTCCCAAGAGTATTAGTGGAAGAACACGTATAGATCTGTCACAACATGATGCATTTGAGTATACAAGTATGTTAAATTTCAACACAATGGTCTTTAATGGAATAAATATAATACATTTTGTTTATCTTGCTAATGTTGTTATGAATGGATATTTTCATGAACTCGTGGTTGGTTTATCGAGTTGCGGTTTCGAATATATGTATCACTGAAGACCTGCCGTGTAAAGGGGTCAATGTACGTAAAATGTGTCGAGGCTCATAGTCCTCTCATTGGGGAAGTTAGGAGTGGGGGCACCAGCTCACTTGTCGTCCTTGTTCCTTGACTGAGGTTCAAAATTATGTGCACTGCCACCAATATTCCTCGTGATTCTTCAGCGTGCAACGCAAGTTAAAATTACAAACAAATATCCTCTGTTATTTCATTGAAGGGTTTGTCGAAATAAGTGCTAAGAATATGGAAATCGTGTAGTACAAAATTGAGCAATGAAAAAATATTGGATATTTACCAAATAAACGTTTATGAGATAGTAATTATTTTATTTTTCAGTTTAGGCATTTCATTATGTTTAAACGTGCAAGTGAAAGATCGCACAATTGTGTACTAGAAATAATATCAATACAAATCTGAAGCTGTATACAAATATTGTAAATGTTCAACTTTGTAAGTTCCTGACATTATACTGGCAATTAAAAATATTTGTTCCATAATGATATTATTATAATTTTTGATGTGTAACATCTTTCCTCTCGGTTGCTGGATGTTTGTAGGAGTGATTTCGTGAAAAGGGACGAAAACGTGTAACAGGAAATCGGGGAAACGAGTGCTATTTGATTTGACCAATCAGCACGTTTCGTGGTGTATCTTCGCTACCCTCGCATCGGGGTCCAACTCTAGTAGCCATCAAGCTGCCAGCCGTTTTTATATTGTTAAATTTAGCATTTCAGAAGATTCGAATTCAAAAACTCGGTTTCATTTTCTTGATTCTAAATCCGCTTCGCATATACCAACAAGTCTTATTAGACTTCATCCAGGATAAGCTTGAGATTCTTACGCTCAATTGTCAAAGTCTCAGGGCTCGTTGTACATGAAATCTGAGGACAGTAATTTTGGTTTTCGTATACATTTCTGCGAATCAAACGGCTCAAAATATTAAAGATTTCCTGCATTTCGTACTTTTACCAAAAACTGAAGCTGCTCTTTTTTTTAAAAAAACTATCACTCACCTCCCATGATTTCGAGTGCTAATTTTAATATCCACTTCAGTTTGCCAGAAGCTGAGCCATTCATAGTTTTTTTTTTCTTTCGAATGATGGATTTAAGCTCGAAATGAACACAAATCGAAATGTTTTGACAGCTTACATTGTTATTGTTATTGAAGCTGTTTTTCAACGGTGTTTAAATACTTTGAAATCACAAGTATATGTGTCATATTTTAATTATAAGACTATTGTCTCCGCTCTCCCCCAGACTGAACAAGAATAATTATTTTTGATAAAAATTGCATTACTCCTTGAATTAATTAAATAAAATTTTCATGAAAGATATAATTATTCAACAGAAAATTATTTCCAATCCTACCTGACTCCTTTTTTTCAGGATTTAAGTTACTATTGCGTATTTACCACGCTAACATGTCAGTTGTTACACATAATATGCGACTACTATAAGACTCGTTTTTTTATGTAGAATAGGATATTTTTTAATATTTATGTTTTTTTCATCCAAAACGATGCTTGTTATTTAGTTGGGGTCATTTCAAAGACAAACAGACATGAAACTGTTGTACATATGAAGACGTTGAAGACGTATGAAAAATAATGTTTTCATTAACTTTCTTCTAGAAGGCTGGAACGGACGCATAAGAGAGTTATTAACCGACGGCGATCAACTGCAGATTAGTGTGGAAGACCTTCAGCCAGTCACCCAATATAACTTCAGGTTAGTTGCAGAAAATGCAGTTGGGCGTAGCTTACCCAGCATTCCTCTGAACGTCATCACAGAAAGTGAAGGTAGGTCGAAAGTTGCCTTCTCTCGATTTTTGTTCTCGCTTGTATTTTTGTTGTTGCCTGAGCTTTCATTTGATACTTTTTTTTCTTTCTATCCGTTGTTTTCATCTTTACCAGTTTGTATCTTAGCAGTAAACGGGGAAAGGAATGTTTTATTACTTTCTTCCGAGGGCCGGGATGGATGGGAGTGGGGAATGTTAGGCTATCTTTTCCAGAGTTTAATGAAATTGTTTTCTTGGGAAAGAGTCCCATGTCTGCGAAGATGTTTAGTTTCTTGTTTTATTTCACGACTCTTTCGCTTTCATTGTTTTTAGCATTCTTTGGGAAAGTATGTAAATTAAATCGGAATCATTTTCTTAAAAAAATAATTGCCTTTTGTTTGTTAGTTGGTTTTGAGTTATTACCTTGGTGTGACAAAAGAGTTTGCGCATTTTAATCCCAGATTCAAATAAAAGCGTTAGTGGCGTTATTTCAATTGCATTTTATATTAATAATACATTTTCTATAAGTGTCCTTCATATGAAAACTTTTCAGTAATAAATATTATTTTAATCTTTTTATTAATTAGTATTGATAGTAAAATAAAGTAAAAGCATCGATAGTCCATAGTTAATTATTGCAGATAAATAATATTATTATTTAAGAATTACTATTTTTTTTAAATGGTTTCACCTGGTAAAAATGCTTCAATTTTGCAGAAATATAAATATATACATACAATTTCATGTGAAGTAGGTATGTATGAAGTCACAAAATATAGAATGATTAAAATTATTTTGAGTTTTTAAAAAAGGTTGCAAACACATTATTTTACATAAGATTTTTAACTTATCAAAAGAGCTAAAAAATCTGAAATTAGTACTATTTTTCGAGCTATTAATAATTTACAAGGTAAAATTACTCAAAATATATGTGTAAGATAATAACATGTATACATTTCAAACGAAGCATGAATTTCAAAATTAAACAATATGTTTGAAAAATATTTTTTCGCATCTAAAAATGTAATTCTAATACATCGTGACTAAAAAGAAATATTTTTCTTTTTTTATAATCAGTAAAATTAAAATAACTTTTAATCAGATAATAAATGGAAGAAGTCATATAAATTGTATTTGTACTTTATTTTTTGTATTATTTGCTTTTTGTTTATTACATTTTTAAAGCAATATTTCTGATAAATACTGTAAAGGAAAACACCTAAATTTATATTTATATTTAAATAGTAATTATACTGGATATACTACATGAGATTCTAATCACCAAAAGTATATATGTATGTTGATGCATATGTGTTATAACTTCCCTCATTTTCAGTGTTAATGTAAATATAATTTATACACAATTCATTTAGATAATAATATCAAAATTTAAATCTACATTCCACAGACTACTTTATTTACAAACATATTTACAAAATTATACATTTTCCTATCACTCTTTGATAGCATAAAACTGTACTAAATATCTTTTGTTAAATAGAATGATTTTAATCGAACTAAATTGTATTATTTAATATTTTCATAAATAAAAAAGAACGTTATCACTGTTTTCAGTTCCTGGTGCTCCACCTCGCAATGTTCATGCAGTGGCTACAGATTCCAGCACATTACACGTATCTTGGGAGGTATAACTGCTTTAAATATATAAAATAGAAATGAATGCTTCAGTATGCGTGTAAAAATAAAATGAACTTGCATATGGAAGCAATTAGTATAACTATATGAAATTGCTATGTAAATAATCAGCATGATTATAAACAATACAGACAGTAATGATTAAGAATTTTAAAAAGAAAATCTGTTCACTTATTTTGGAGGCTATAGCATTGCTTTTGGATTTTATGAAGCCCTTTACATATGATTGCTTAAATCTTGCGGTTATAACTGCTTCAAAAAGTGATGTTTTAGTAACAAGCACATTAAAGCTATACACAGATTTTATTTTAACCATACTTATGTGATAATGTACTTTTTTTATGAAATTACAGGAAATTAAATGTAGTACATGAAGCAATTTAAAAATTCTAGTTACGTTTAATATGTGTAAGTGCTTCAGAAAATTGAGAAAGCATTTAGTGCGTAGGTGGGTGTGCTCGGGGAAGGACTGAATATAAATACTAAAATGGGAGAGTTTGTGCATTTATGCTTAGAACAACATATTTCGTAAAATATATATATATATATATATCTTTTGAGTTATTCACATAGAAAATAAGTTCAAAAGAAGTAAAGGGACACTTTTTTTCAATTATATATATATATATATATTACAAAAATATACAAAAATACATATATACCTAAGATAACTATAGTCATAATAGAATAGTTTTAGCCGCAGAAATACTAGAACAAACTCCTGCCTTAGCAACAAGGATTCCAGGTTTAAACAGTGTTTTTCCGGCCAGCCAACCTTCACCTGAATTTGCCAATACTCTGGGATATAGGGAAAGCAAGAAATTTTTAGAGAAGAGTTTAACTATTATTATAAATAAAACCATAATCTATAAATGTAAAACGATAATATTATAGCCTGTAAAAATTACTAAAATATTTTTAAATCAAAGTTTAAACTAATAGATAAAGACTTACCACGTGCGAAATACAAACATATTCCCCGGCAGTGGACAGTGGACAGTAACAGTAACGCAGAAAGTTATTATGTTTTGATAAAATAACATTAATACTATATATATACACACATTTAATGCTCCATATTTTGTTTTAAAATTTATAGAAAATAAAAGTACCCCACCAAAACATATACAATTAATTTTAAATAAAAATGATATTGTTAATTCACTTAGATTGAGGCGCCATCTATCGATAAACTGTACAACTAATAACATATTTTTATTTGACTGTTAGGTAATTTTTTATAAATTTAGGAGAGGTTTGTGTTTTATATATATATATATATATATATTAATTTTATTGACTTATATATATATAAGTCAATAAAACAAACAAATTTGTCTTATAAGTTATTTGAACCATTTTTTTCTAACAAAAGAATTAATTTATTAAACTTTGAGCTTATGTTTTGCATATCAATATGAATGAGGGTCATTTTGTTTTAAGACGTGACGGTGTCAAAGTAGATGACCATTTTGAGAAATGGATGTCTTCGACTATCAAAAACTTTTGGCAGGAACAAAGTATAGATTACTTAATTGGTCATCTTCCCAATGATGCGCAACATTTACTGATAGTTTACTAAAAGTTGAAAGCTGTTTAGGTGTTGAAAAATATAAACTAGAGTTCCAGGATTGTTCTTGTAATTTAATCATTTATATTTTTAGCCTCACTAAACTAACTTTAAACATACACATTGTTTTAAAAATGTGACGTCTTTATTCGTTTATTTATGTAATTTTCCTTGTAATTAGTTAAAAATTTTTTTAAAAAAAATAGCTCTCTTAAAAGTTGTTTCTAGACTTTTATTTAATTGAGCTTTTTGCTAAAACACTCAAAAAAGCGTGAGAGAAAGGTTTCTTCATTGAAAGACATTCTTGTAACTCATAATTTTTAAAAACTTTTGGCATTAAACAATTTAAAAGTGATGAAGTATAGAGAGTAAAATTTAAATTTCCCAAGAGTATTGAATGCTTCCAAACTAAAGTAAATTTAAAATATACTTGAATATAATTTCTTGAAAGAGTACTATTTTGATAAATGAAGATAGTATTGGACAAATCGGTTCCTAAAAATAGCCCTACAATAAATTATAAAGTTATAATAATTGGCAGATATAAAAAGGAAAAAAAACCCCAGAAAACATATAATCTTTAAGAAACTATGCAATTTAATGTTAAAATATCTTTTAACTTCCATAATGAGTTAAAAAATATTTAATAAAGGGGCATCATGTTTACTGTTATCTTTTACATTTATAGCCGCCTATGAAAAGCCTTCATCATGGTGCCATTAGAGGTTATTACATTGGCTACAAAACATCAGGTACAAGCGATCCATTCGTGTATAAGACTGTAGAAGTGAAGGAGGGCCAAGACAGGAGTTGTGATGTCACGCAGTTACGCCAGAACACCAAGTACAATGTGGTGGTGCAGGCCTTCAATGACAAAGGGGCTGGGCCCTTGTCGGATGAAGTGACTGTTCGCACGCTTGAGTTCGGTGCGTGAACCGTGAGTAGTTGGCTCTGTTTTGGTACTCATTTATTATTATTTTTCAGTTCGATATATTTCTTTATTGTGTTATTTATCTGTTTCTTATTATAGTCCAAACAAATGTAGAACATAATGGTGATGTATTATGGTCTGTCCTATCTTAAATCACGTTGGTTGTATCTTGTTCATTCCTAAAAAAATAATTCACTTTTCTGATCAGCATAATACATATTCAGAACGTTTATGCAACGTTTTTTCCTGTCTGTAATATCAGTTGAAGATGTGTATTTTGATTTAATGGGTCGTTCTCTAATTGAATTTCATTTAATAGTTAATGTTCGAGTTTTTAAGAATTATTATATGCAGGGTAAGATGTAAAAATGGACAAGTATTTCTACAAAATTTTCTTTTAACTTAATTTTAGAATTTATGTTTTTAAATTCTCTTTAAGTCTGTTAAATTGTAACCAATTAGCATAATAGTAATCATTAATTATTTATTGCAATATAGTAAAGCCTATAGTACAGAATTATAGTAAAGTTATTTTTTTCTATGATAATCACTTTATAACAGAAAAACAAGAGCGCACATTTGTTAAAATAACTGTTTGCCTTTGTAGGTTCTTACGTCAATGCTATTAATAGAAAAAAAGTGGTTAGCTTTTTTAAAAAAATTTGGATATCTAATTAAATTTGTGCTAGAAAAGAGTTTATAGTTTTTTTTTTCAAAAAACATTTATATAATATAGATATTTTACACTCAGGAATGTGAGATGCATTTTTAAAACTAATAGAATCACATGCATCAACAATTTAAATGACACGTGAAATTAACTAGTATACAAAACCGAAACAAAAAAAATGTTCTAATACATTCTTACGCACCATTTTTATTGCTCAATGCATGAAAAAGAAATTATGAAAACACATAATTTGATATTTTTTATATATAATTTATAAATCTGTTTTGTTCCAGGTAAAGAGTACAATTTAAGAAAAATAAAACACTATAAAGTGTTCTGATAGATTTAAATATGTTGCTCAATAGTTTACCGAAATTCTTCGAATTGATTGTCTGTGCTAAATTAAAAGTATAGAAATTTTAAAATGTTATTATTTCAATGCAATTTTCAAATAAAGTTTTAATAATTTATCACCACTTCTCTCTTTAATCAAACTAAAATTCAGAAACTTTTCCCAACCAAATATCCAATGATGGCTTTGTTTCTAATTTATAAAAATAAATAAATAAAAACAAATTGTCAAAAAATAAAATTTGGGTCGATATAAAATTTGTTCCAAGTATGTATGAAATTGAAAAGAAAAGTGAGCCATTAATATTAATTTGAGTATTATTTGTAGATACACATCTTGTATGTGATATTAACTGTGGTCTTTTCAAACTTGCTGTTATTTTATCTGAATAATATTCAATCACATATACTATAAATTTTTACAATGAAATGAAACAAAATGAAGTGTTTCCAATGAATGCGTAATTGTGTATAAAAATGTAGGAAATGTATCAAACTCATATTTTTCATCCAGTATTAAATACTAAAAAAAAGCCTACTTTGTAGAGAATTTATATCTATTGCATCACACCTGCTTTTGATATGCAGTAAGTATTGATGGATTTAAAGATATCGAAATTAATTCATTACTGGTAAATAAGCAAGCAATTGAAACTTAATTTCATAATCTGTATTAAGTATTCTTTGAATAGATATTTACGTTACAGATCCACCTAAGCCTCCTTTCCTAAAAGTGACAGAAACCACAACTTCTACAATATTTTTAGAGTGGGAAACCGTAAATGGAAAAGAGACTCCTGTATCAGGTAAATTAATCCATTAAATTGATTATTCATTTAATTACTTAATCTATCTGTGTATTATTTTGAACAATTTGGCAAAATTGAATTAAAACTTGACAATTTCTTTCAACACCGTGACTGTCTTTCAAATTAACTTTTATATATATTCATATAGCATAATGTAATGTCTACTTACTTTAATACTCCTTATATAAGTAAATATGTATTTTCACTCATTCTATCATAGTAAATTTCGGAATGCGATACCTTTTAAAAGTAACAAAAAAGAAATAAAAACATTTTTTGGTGTGATCAATAAACTCTTTTAATATTTTAATAAGGGTCGTGGGTAGCCTAGTGGTTAGAGCATTGGACTCCAGACCCGAGGGCATGGGTTCGATGCCACTAAATACCACCGAGTATAGACGGAGTACGTGCTCGTTAAATCAGTGGGTCCGAAAGTCTCGTGGGCGGTTGCAGCAGAAACCACGAGTGCAGGGGAGTGTGGAAGTGGAGATAGGTGGTGTCACCATCTATCGTTAAGAAGTCCAACCTGTGTCTCACAGGCAAAGTCAGTTTTCATTCCTTCCCTGCGGGAAGGACACAACAGCAATAACAATGTTTTAATAATGAGGCCAAGTGGTAGCATATCGTGCTTCCACACCACAGGTCCAGAGTTCTATCCTCGGGCTGGGCAAGGTCGACTTAGCCTTTAATCACTTCAGTGGGTCGACAAATACCAAGCTTGCATAAGGACTAAATGCTGGAGGTTACGCTTCAGACTGACCATCTGAACGTAACATGTGCTCATACTTCTCAGCGTGCAATTACCATGCATACTGAGATGGGCACAGTAGGCCTTGGCCCTCATGGGCTGTTGCACCACTGAGTTTAGTTTAGTTTATTTTAATAATGGTAAAAATGATGTATTTCATTTTTCATTCAAGTGAAAAAAATTATTAAGTAATCTGTGTACACTTTTATATTCAGTGGAGGGTGTAAGTTATGTGTAGGTTTATTAACATACAGCTCACTATTCATGAAATATTTTCACAGTAATAAACTGCATTTTTAAATAAATTTAGTATTATTTTTATTAGGGAAGTAGACCACTGCATTAGCCGTATTAATCATACGGGGCCACAAAGCTACAGAGGCCCCAACATGTGTAGTATTTTGACACTTTAAAACAAGCTTTAGCGTCACTTTTATTTACTATCCGATAAAGGGCCTCTATGGAATTTAAATGCAGGGCTCACTCAGGACTAGCTACGTCAGTGGTTCTAATTCTTAATAATGTGTTGTATTTTTTCAGGTAAGAACAATTTTATATTGTATATTTCCCCGAAAATTTAAGGTAAAAAAGAGAATAATAAATCTTATAAAGTGAAAATTAGATAATTATAAATTTTAAATGCTCTCAAAAAGCACCAAATAAGCAATGATTGTGTTACTTGTTGTATTTTTAGGCTACGTATTGCATTGGAGAGAGCAAGGACTGGAATGGGCTGAAGTACAAATTCCATCTGAGAAGACTGGCCATAAGTTTACTGGATTAAATTGCGGCACCTCCTACAAGTTTTATGTCACAGCATACAATAGTATGGGTAAAGGACAGCCAAGTGATGTCATTACTGCTAAAACAGAAGGAACCGGTATGCTTCTGTGATATTTAATTTTTTTAAAAATCTTTTTAAGCTAAACTTTTTTTATTGATGGAAATCTGAAAAAAAATGCTTAAAATTTCTTATAATGTTATTATTTTTGAAAATTGTACACTCCGTTGATTGCTTTCACTATTTCACGCTCGTACAGTGAATTGTTTACAGAAAGATATTTTTTTTTCCTTTCAAAACAAACAAAACGTATGTGGAAATACTGCCACTTATTAAAAATATTTGTTTGTTTCGCTAAGAAAAATAAATAATCGTCTCTTTTAGAAACCCATTTTCGAGTAATTTAAACTGCAAAAAGTATAAAAAGCCAGATGCTCTATTTAGTGCAAAGTGAACATTTTAAATCGCATTCCACACCCAATTCCTCACATTTTTAAAAAAAATTCTTTATGTGTAAGCTTTAATTTATTATAAAAAATTATTTACAGTATTTCTGAGAACATCAACAAATCAAATGTTTGAATTCTTTTAAATAATTGCAAAACATAATGTTATTGATTTGTCCTTGTCTCTTCATCGATTTGATTTTGTAACTTTTCCATTTATTTCATTTTCTATCTTTATTGATTTGATTTTGTAGCTTTCTCATTGATTTGATTTTATATTTTCCTTGACTTATTTGTGTTGCTTCACTGATTTGATGTTGTAGCTTTATTGCTTTGTTTCACAACTTTAGCTTTGTAATTTGTCTTTCATTTTCTTTTTCTTTTAGTTTGCTTGTTTTATTTCTGTTAGCTGTGGGAAATATTTTTATCTGTTTTCTGCAAAAATAAAAAATACAATTTAAACATAAATCGAATGTTTCTCTTTACTTTTTTTGTTAGAGTAAAGTTGAAGCAAATGGGTTAAATAACTAGTGACAGTATAGATAGCGATTGTGGTGCTGCCATCTATTGCATCAAATACAGACTGAATTCATTGATTAACAGTTATTAAAAAGAAAGAATTAAATAGTATAAGGCATGACTACTTTTTTTCAAATATATTTAAATTTAATAAAAAAATAAATTTTTACCTCTAATAAGTCATAATATTATTCTAAATTGTGAGCTAATTTTTCAAAAACATTTGTTCTAGAAATCTTATGATAAGTAATTAAGTTAATAATACGAAGAATAAGAGAATTAATTTAAAATTAATATCTCATGATTCATTCAATATTGCCCGTAAATCTTTTTGTTGATCGTACTAAGCATTTAAAAAAAAAAAATTCCTTCAGTTAGTTGTTTGAATATCCATTCCCTAGATGGCGACACAAACAATATTGTTTAAAGAATTTGCAATGAGCCTAAATTTTTAGCACAGTATATAATAAATATTTTAATTTACTTTCAATTCATCGTCTTTGATGGAGCTATGTATTCCAAAGAGTTTTTAATTGCATTTTGGATAGCTTAATGTGAAATCTTAATTGTTTTCGGGGATGAATGTTAAAAAAGAATAAACCACTTTTTTAAAATTACATTTTCCATTTAAACATGAAAAAAAAAAAAAATGGTTATTTCACAAAAATGTATTTAGAATTGTTCTTTTAAAATGTTACTTAAGTCAATCTTTTTTTTTATGGTGAAGTTAAGCAGCATGTGATTATACGATCCATCCCTTTAACTATTCCGAATTTCTTAGAAAAATAATTGGATCCATAATTAAATAAGTATAAAATTTTACTACGCAAAAAAAATGAAAGAAAATCTAATAAATAAATAAAAAAGGATAGTAGAAACATTTAAGTGTTAAACGTGTTAATTCTTCTAAATTTTAAATTTAATTTCAAACGAAACAATTGAAGAAAAACTATGTATCATAACTATTGTATGTAACTATATCAGAGCTTTTAGTTAATTTCAACAACTTTTAGAATTAATTCTTTTAAATGAAGAATATTTAAAATTTTCTTGTTGATCAAAGTAACATTTAATGATTTATGTTTCCACAATTATAGAGAAATTTTTCTCTTTATAATTTCCGAACTTATTGTAATATTTACAAATTATTGCTTTATTAATCAAGTTCTCGCACTATCGTATTATTACTATTTTTTTATTTATCTTAGTTTAATCTTCTCAGCGTATTATGTAAAGAAAGACATTGAAATAATTTGTTTTATATTTATTTAAATTTATTTTGAAGAATGGAATTAAATGAGTTAAGTCGTTAAATATATTAAATATACAACTTTCGTTGAATTACGTTTTTTTCTCCTTTTCCGAAAATTGGGGACATTTTTTTTTTTAAATCTCTTTAAAGTGACAAAATTTTTTACTCACCTCATTCTTCTTTATTTTTTACTAGCCGAAGTAGTGGCGCAGCATTTACATTTTCTGATAAAAGTAGTGAATAAACAGAAAATTTTCAAAAACCTGTTATACAATTTCGGTACTATTTTTTAGGCTGCTAGTTATATAATTTTTTCTTCTATTCACAAAATGCCAGATGTCAAACTATAGTTGAAAATTTATGATAATGTTGCCAAAAAGTATAAATTATTTTTCAGTACATCACTGTATTTTTTTTTCAGAACAAAGCTCTCCCAAAAATCTATTTTTTACATATTTCGTAAAATAAAAGGGGAAAAAATATTTCGAAAATAATGAGTCAACAATTAAGAAATGAACATAATTTAAGGAAAAAATGTCATAAGATTCAATTCTAAATTATTCAAAAATCATTGTTAATCCAAAAATTTCAATAATAAAGTAAGGTAAAATTTTCTATTGCCTTTTAAGATGAATAAAGAAAAAAAATGTATGAAGATAAATTAAAAATTCAAATTCCCTAACTTCCGATCAATTGATTGCTAATTCAGTTGTTTTTACTCCTTATTCATTGATGATAGAGGGAGAAAAAATATTTTAAAAGTAGTTTATCCTTTAATTAATAAAGTGTTCATTCATTACATTAAAATTTCTAATTATAGGCTAACTGGATTTTTAAAAAAAAGAAAGAAAGAAAGAAAAATGCAAAATGACAGAACACAGAAAAATAAATTTGATAAATTTTCACACACGTAATTGAATTAAAGGAAAAGGGCAATGTCATACATTATTCAGTCGAAAATAGTTTTCAATGATAAAATAACTTTAATAAGAAGTTTGTATGAATTATTTTTATTGAGGTTAAGGGGGTGGGGAGGAGATATAAATGTTATAACAGGATCTGAAAAAAATTTGCAGTATGCGTAATTTTTCAATTTTCTATTAATTTATTCATAATACAAGTTGATTTTAGATGAAGTTTCAATAAAAATTTTAAGTATCCCTATTAACATGTTTTATATATATGCCTTAAATTCATCTTTCTAGTTTCTCTCTATATGTAGAGAAAGAGAGAGAAAAATGTAAAATAAAGAGGCAGCAATATTTTATAAGGATACTACTCATGCTGCAGAAATTAAAAATACTTCATTAATCTTAATTACATCATTTTATCCAAATGAGGAATCTGTGTTCATACATTTTAAATTCACAGTAGAAATCGAGTGCAAAAACATTTAGTGCTAAATAATAATGATTCTTCGAATATAAATAAATAAAACAAATTCGAAACATCTCTTAAAATCTATCATTACGTATAAAAGAGCAAAAATATATCTAAAAATTCTTCAATTTAATTATTATATAAAAAAGTTTAAAGAAGGGGAAAAAATTAAATTTTGATAAATTTAATCTTAATATTTTTTAAAAAAATGAATAAATTTTGAACCATTTTCATTTTTATGAGTTGCATTATTTTAAATAAATAATCGACCTTTTAATTTATTAATTTAATGCTTAATTGTGGATAATAAGAGGTATTTTAAAATTAGTTCCGAATTTGGAATTCCTTAGAAGTTCTGACATCAAAGGATTTACTTAGTATATTTACGAAAGAAATAACAGAAACACTGAAACAGATTATATATACTGAAATATATACTACGTAATTCTCGTCGGCGAGGATTGTATGATTTTGAAAACCATAATTTTCTTGAGAAACAAGAAGTATACAAGTTCGAAAGTTTAAATGGGAGTGATTAAAAGAATCTTGGGTGCCGCCGCCGGTGACGTTGGATGAACTCTGCTGCCGTCGCCATCTATTAGCATTCATACGAACTATTTCTGTGATGGGTTGAATCAATTCCCTTATTTTTTTTAAAAGCAACATTTTGAAATAAAATACTCACAGTGTTTTTTATAAATATTATTAGTTTACTCTCTGATGCACTGTAAGTAATCGTTCTTAAATTACAAGTATAAGTCTATGAAAAATATATTGTTTTTGTATGAATGAAATGACCTTATGAAAGGTATTAGCAATTGTTCTATGGGCCTGTGGAAACAATTACATTTGACATAGAAACTATTTCATTGTTGAAATAAAATGACTTAATTGAAATAATTTATTTAAATTCATAGGGAGAAAGTATTTTATAAATCTGGGGCTAATTAAAAATAGTATCCAGATAAAGTTAAGACTGTAAAAGAAGAAAAAATATCCTGAAAACTCTTTTCTTCTGAAGTATTTCTTTCGAAATAAATTCTAGAAATTATTAAAATTTGCAAACTTTTAAAATATCCTTAAAATAAAATAGAATTGTATAAAATTTTTACATTCGACGATTATTCTTTTATCTCACATAATTGACGTATTGTCGATTTTATAATCAACGTATTTTAAATATTCATATACTTTGTTAAATAAAATATTTTTTATATACCGGTCCTTTAATGCTCATCTTTGAAGATTAAAAAGAAAAAAAAAATTAAACGGATTTTAAAGGAAGGTTTTTCTTTAATATTGAGAAACAAAGCTGCAAAACACTTTATTTTTTTATCAATAGAGAATAACACAGCTTTCAGAACATTGTCTGCTATGTGCACTTTTTGGCGATTTCGACATTTTGACTGTTATGTCTAGTTTATTAACCAAATTTTACTATTAAAAGATTGTTATGAGACTCTAAGTAAAATACGGTGAACGGTGATTACTAAAAAAATATGCTATGTGCATCAGCGAGAATATTGGGAAATAAAAATATCTCAGATCTGAAAGTTATACATTTTACACGTAGCAGATATTGGTTTGGCAAAGTCAACAAGGTTAAAAGAAAAATTTTATCCTTCAGGTATGATTTTTTTTTACAAATTTTATCACAATCATGGACAAATTAGAATATTTATGAACTAAAATAATTTACTGCGAATGTTTTTTTGAATCATACATTGAAATATATGGTTACATATTGCGCTTTGTTTACTGTAGAAATATTTGTCAAATCAAATTTTTGAGTTTAATTTAAAAAATTAAAATAATCAAGTGTACCTTATTTTTCTACGAGCAGAGAGCTATTTTGAGATAGCCCGGATGTTTGCTGTAGTAAAAACCAGGAAAGAAAACACACATACGTAAATTTATCGCATGCCAACTGAGAAGAACAAGTAATTTTATTGAAAAATGGCGAAATCACCTCTTGAGTTTACATAATTTTTGAAGTAAATCCATGTCCGTTGCCACACAGCTGCAACGGGGCAATAGATACATATATTAAATTAAAATAATTATTTACATGTCAATCGGGTTTATTTTAAATGAGAAAAATACTTCATTTTTTATCTTGCATTTATGTAAATCATTTCAAATTTCAGTTACTTTTTTTTTAAATAAAAAGTGAACCGTTTCATTAAGGTAAAATAAAGTAGATGTGGGTTTTCTGTTGGCCTGAGGCTTTTAATTAATATGAAAACCGAAGAGATATTCATTCTGGTAAGCAAAGTAAAACTTTTATATAACTGTGCTGCCATCTGTTGCTCAAAATATAGTAATAAATTCCGTCCGCTTTAAATTATTTTAAAATTTCAAAAAAAGTTCTCATTAGCTACTCAAGAGGAAGTTAATATTATTCATAAAATTCTAAAGAACACAGAAAAATCTTGAAAAGTTGAGAACCAAAGAGGAAGAATTACTTCGATTTTAAGTCCACCTGATTGATTTATTAGCATCGCACTACGTATCTACACAAAGGAAATTGGTCACAGATGTTTGTAATTTAGAAACTTGATTAAGTAACAAAGTTTGTAACTGAGCTTGTAATGCATTATCTGAACTTCCACATTATGCTAACGACCAGTGGCGTAACGGGAAATAACTGGCCCCCCTCGCAAGGTCAGGTCTTGGGCCCCAAACCGGATCTTATGTATATATATATATATAGACACTTGCCGGAGAAAGTCTGCGTTCACCTACTACTGCTTACATAAACAAAGGGAAAAAAATTTTAAAAACGGAATTTGAAAATTACTTTTTGTAAGACAGTCGACTATGGTATCCGGCCTTTTTCGAGATTTTTTTTGCAGTATCCGCACAAATGTTTTTCTTAAACTTCTCGTGAGTGTCTGTTTCTATTTGAGTTGCATTTAAAAGTAGATTCTTTTTTCACCAAGGAAATCATACTTGGTTTTTCCCTGATTGTGAGTTTAGATGGAGGACCTGAATGTGGTTTGGATGTGTAAACTCCTGTAGATTTAAAGATAGATGGATACTGCCGTTCAAAGGATCAGGCAATATCTCGACGACTTTTTCCATCTTTCCATATTTTGACAGTGATTTTACGCTCACTGATACTAATTTCCTTCCTTTTATTTTTCATATCTTTGAATTGTTTCGTATCTCATAAAAACGTTAAAGTTATTGCGTCACAACTTTCTTAAGCTGTTTTACTTGATAACGGAATGCAAAAACTCTGTTAACCTATAACGCCTGTTGATAAAAATTTCAAGAATCAAGAATATTTCAAATAGTGAACGCACACTTTTTTGTCCTACGATTTGCGTATTTTGCTACAAAACTCTTGTTATCTTATTGTTGGCGCTGCGATCGTCACCCCCACCGCACACCCACACTTGTACGCTTCTCTTGCAAGGGAACCACTGCACAAAGCAGTCACAATAAATGCTAATGTCTTAAAACTCGCATTTTTAATTAATTACAGTCCCAATCGCACTAATATTTCTGGTCCGTCGACAACGCAGATATCCAGCAAATTATGGATATAATATTTTAAGACATTCATTTTAATTAAACCGCATTATTGCGCCATTTCGCAGAACAACGCCCAAAGTTCTTCGTTCGTCGCAGACATTCACCCCATCGACGGTGTCAAAGGTCACGAAAGGTCACTTTTCCTCTCACCCCTTGCTTGCGTTTCGTTTTGTGTTCGTTTTCACCCTACTTAGGCTTGTTTTGAACTGTTGCATTCTACGCTTTTCATTACGCCAAGTATTTCATTTTCTCGCAAGAACACTGAGCAACATCAATTTGGATATCATTTGACTTCTTTCACAAGGCTCTGCATTTAAATAGAGGTAAGCCAATTTCATACCTCTATTGTTTATTTCATTGCAAAAATTATATCATTGTTTATATTATCGCAAAAGTCAAAATGAATCCAATTGAAAAAATTAGAAATAAGAGAGCGCCTATACGTTCGGCCATAACAAAATTAATTTCGAAAATTCAAAATTACATTGAAAATAACAGTAATGATGTAGATGATATCTTAGAATTACAAGATCAACTAATCGCAAAAGAACTCTCATTAAAGCAACTTTATTCAGAAATGGAAAATTTAATAGTAGATGCTTCCGAGTTCGATACTGAAGTTAACACATCCGAAGAATATTCGGAAAAAATTATTAGCATAAAATTTAAAATAAAATCTTATATCAAACGTCTTGAAAGCAATTTAAATGTTCCAAATTCAACACAAGTATGGTCGAGTCAAAACCGACCACAACTATCAATAAAACTGCCAGAAATTCCCTTACCAAAGTTTTCTGGAAAATATGAAGAATGGAGCAACTTTAAATTACAATTTAATAATATTATCTCAACAAATTCACAATTCTCCTCGGAATAGAAACTGCATTATCTTAAAGCTGCATTAACATCTGAAGCAAAGAATTTAGAGACTATAAGTGATTCATTTGAATCTTTATTTAAATCTTTAGAAGAACGTTATGAAAATAAGCGTTTAATAGTCGAAACTCACGTAAACGCAATTTTAAACATAGCTAAATTAAACAATGAGTGAACAAAGGATTTAAGAAACTTAATTGATGATGTCAACAAAAACATTCGCGCGTTGAGGTATTAGAGTTTGAAAGAAACAATCTTTCTGATATTTTAATCTTAAACATCATTCTTCAAAAACTAGACAAAGAGACTTTAAAACAATTTGAATACAGCCTTAATTCAACCGAAGTTCCTAAATTTGATGACTTAATTTTATTTTTAGAAAAACGCGCTCAAGTTTTAAGCAATATAAATAAAAATACCTTCGCAAAACTGATTATGCAAGATAGAAATAAATCAAAAAATTTCTTTATAAAACATAACAATTCTGTGTATGCATGTAATTTATGTAAGCAACCTCATCCAATTTTTAAGTGCTATTCCTTTTTAAAATTAAATGCCATACAGAGAAAGGAAATCGTCACAAAGCATAGTATGTGTCTCAATTGTTTAAGTGATCAACACAAAGTTTCAAAGTGTAAATCAAAGCATTCTTGTAGTGTATGTGGCTTTCGACACAACACTCTGCTCCACAGACAGAAGGGGGAATCTGTCAACGCTTTCCTGATTTATAGCGCTTCACCACTACAAGGTCAGGAACTGAGCCCCGACGCAGAGGAGTTTCACTGTTCCCAGGAAAGTACAGCTGCATCCCTTTCTTGTATCAATAGTAGAACCAAAACCGTAATTCTACCCACAGCAGTAGTTTGGGTTTTGAATCATTCTACTGGAAGTTACATTCAAGCACGCGCAGTCTTAGATTCTGGTAGTATGTCTAATATTGTAACGCAAGATTTCGCAAACCGATTAGGGGCTCCACAAAATAGAATTAATATTCCAATTTCCAGTTTAGGTGGAAATAAAACCACAGTTAAATCAAAATTAAACGCTACCATAATAAATGGCAACAGTTCATTTTCTATAACTTTAGATTTTCTGGTTGTCTCAAAAATTACAGACTTTCTTCCTGTAACTCAAATAAACCTCAATAATTTAAAAATGCCTCAGGAACTAGCTGATCCGAATTTTGGTGTTCCAGGAAAAATCGATTTGCTAATTGGAGCAGAGGCATTTTTTGACATAATTAAGGAGGGAATTATTCGCACATCAAACAATGGGCTCGTATTTCGCAGATCAGTTTTCGGATATATCGCAACTGGAAACACAAGTTCCTACACGCAAAATCAATTTTGTGGTTTCATTTCAGAAATGCAAAATATTGATAATAATTTACAAAAATTTTGGGAGATAGAAACAATTAACGAAGGTCAAAAGCCGTTAAGCAAAGAAGAGGAATATTGTGAAAATCATTATCAAATGACTCACACGCGCAATGAAGCTGGTCGATATATAGTACAGATGCCAACTAAAGACATACCAGGCTTAGGTCACTCAAAAGGTTTAGCAATGAAAGGACTTGATCAGCTTTGGAGAAGATTATCCAAAGATAAACAAATGGAAATTTTATATAGGGAATTCATGCAGCAATACTTAGACTTGGGGCATATGGAAAAGGTGGAAGAACATTTGGATGAAACATCTGCAAACAAATTTTGTTATTATCTTCCACATCATGGAGTCTTTCGGCCTGATAAAACAACTACCAAATTAAGAGTTGTTTTTAATGGTTCGGCTTCTACTACTTCAGGTTTAAGCTTAAATGACCTACTCTTGAAGGGTGAAGTGAAGGAAGACATTTTTGAAATCATGACACGATTTCGAAAACACAAATATGCTTTCACAACCGACAACCAGATGATGTTCCGACAAATCCTCATTGATCCAGCTCAACGTGATCTTCTGAGGATTAAGTGGAAAACCGGAGCTAATGATAAACCAGTCATCTATAGATTGAAAACTGTCACGTATGGGACCTCCAGTGCTCCCTTTTTAGCCATAAGAACTCTCAAACAGTTAGCTATGGATGAAGCTTCTAGATTTCCCTTAGCTTCCAAAGTAGCTTTACAAGATGTGTACATGGATGATGTAGTGTCGGGTGCACAAACTCTCGACACTGCTCGCCAATTACAATGCCAGTTGCAAAATATGCTAAAAACATGCGGAATGAAATTACATAAATGGAATTCCAACTCGAAGGAGCTATTTAATTCATCTACAGATCAAGAGCACTCCTTTTCAACCAACACAGAATCAGCCATAAAAACCTTAGGTGTTAGCTGGAAACCAACAGGAGATTATTTTATGTTCAAAGTTTCAATCCCTTCCATTGCATCTTATACAAAAAGAGATGTCTTAAGCGTCATAGCAAGACATTACGACCCTCTTGGACTGATAGGCCCCGTTATCAGCAAAGCAAAAATCTTTCTACAAAAATTATGGCTTAGAAAATTGAATTGGGAAGAATGCTTGCCGGAGGCAATCGCACCACAGTGGCTCAATTTTGTGTCATCTCTAAAGGCCCTAGAAGAACTTAAAATAGATCGATACCTTCTTACAGATTCCTATGAGAAACTCATGCTTTTAGGATACGCAGATGCTTCAGAGTCAGCCTACGGAGTCGTAGTATACATGCACTGTGTCAAGGAAGATGGTACCACCACAACCAGGCTTATTGCCAGCAAATCTCGAGTCTCACCAATCAAAGTCATCTCCATTCCTCGCCTTGAACTCTCAGCGTGTTTGCTGCTGGCTCAATTGGTCGACAAGACTTGCTTCTCTCTGCAAATACATTTAGATAAAGTCATCTTGCACACAGATTCAACCATAGCCATTGCCTGGATCAACACTCCAGCTAATCAACTCAAAACCTTCGTCGGCAATCGAGTATCCAAGATACAAACTCTGACTGAGAACTTTGAATGGAAGCACATACCTTCAGCTCTAAACCCTGCTGATATCATCTCTCGAGGTGTAAATCCTGAAGAACTTTCATCATTGACTCTATGGTGGAATGGTCCCCAGCATCTAGTCATTCCTGAACAATTTAGTGAACCTTCAATTACCAGTTCTGATGAGCTTTACATGTCCAAACTTAAAAAACAATCTGATATCAGCTTAACATCAATCTTGGACTCTAACTTTGAAAATGAACTTTTAAATATTACAATTAATTATGTAAAATTAATTCGTATTTTAAGTTATATTTTCAGATTCCTGCATAACGTGAGAAATACATCTCGCCATTCAAATCCCCTCACAAACGATGAACTTCAGAGCGCAAAACTCTATTTGATTAGAAGGATACAGGTAACAGTTTTCAACAAAGAAATTAAAATTCTTAGGAATGGGGGAACCATTAAAAAGTTAGAGTTGTTATTGTTAAAACTCCTCAAGGTATCTTTAAAAGAGGAATTTCAAAAATATGTTTATTACCAAGCCCTTAAATTAATATTTGTATTCATATATTTGTTATTTTGTTTAAGTGCAGTTTTCTTTCATATTGGTTATATTTTTTTATTTTTCATTATTTGTATTTTTATGTATGATTTATGTAACATTATTTGTTTTTGAAATGTTATTTCAACGTGGGCCGGGATGTTGGCGCTGCGATCGTCACCCCCACCACACCCCCACACTTGTACACTTCTCTTGCAAGGGAACCACTGCACAAAGCAGTCGCAATAAATGCTAATGTCTTAAAACTCGCATTTTTAATTAATTACAGTCCCAATCGCACTAATACTTATGTAGTTTTAATTCAAAATTAACAAATTTTTGCATGCTCATTATTTAAACAATAGTATACAAATTCATGAAATATGAAAGAAAAAAATTATATTTCTATTAAATTTTACCTTTTCTGTATGATTTGTTATGGGTAAACGCAACTTTTTCAAGCAAGTGCTAAATAAAAAATGTAAAAATACAAAAAATTGCCAAACCACAACATAATATACCTTTACACATCACGTAAAAATATTTAATATTAAACTTATAACTGAATACAAAATCAAACGGAGTTAGAGTAAACGAAGTAAATGATGTAAAACATTAGAGAGTGTTTATAAAATCCATTAAAATGGGAAATCTAATGACAAATAATCTGGTAACTTAAATAAAAACGAACACTAAGACACTGTGAACGACGAACACTGTAAAATAATTTTCGATGTGAAATTCTTACGAAAGAAAAAAGAAATATCACTTACTCATTCTTGGTTTATGCATCATGGGATGAGCTTGATCTAAAGTTTGATTATATTTTAGCATAAATGCTGCAACTTTTAATAAGGAGAGTTCTTTGTATGATACAAAAGTGATTCCATGAAAAAAGAAATAAAAAACTGAAACATTCCAATATGATTTCTTCTCTCATTATGCTTCATTTGATTGATTACTCATAAATCAAGACCAAATATTCATTTAAAATACTTCCAGTGTTTTTCCAAGTATCATAATATCATTTTACTTGGAAAACGCATAACAAATTTACGTTATTTACGACTTCGCGTTTCGAAAATGAAATACAAGGAGGGGGGGGGGGGTTGCTTAGTGAAAAGTATAAATCATATCTTTTTTTTTTCTCCCTACAGTTAATATAAGGTATACTGTAATAATAACAGTGATGGATTTTTATATACCTTCCTAGCATTTTTTCCGATTCTCAGTCTGATTTTTGTTTTATTGTCAGTAATTTAGATTTAAAAAGAAAGCCCGCTGAAGAAAAGTATCTCTCTCTCTCTTCACGAGGATTACAGCAAATAAAAAAAATGTTTTTTTTTATTTGGTTATTGGATCAAAGACATCAAAAAGCGTATTAAAGTTTTAATTTTGAATGACTTTAGATCGCCAATAGGAAAATCGCTTAAAAATTCGATTTTGAAAAAAGCAAAGCGAATTTTGAAAAAAACCTACGTTAATGACGTTAGTTAGGCTTTGGGCCCCCCGCAGTGCGGGGGTGTACGTTACGTCAATGCCCCCCCCCCTGCAAACTCAGGTTTAAGGTCCCAAGCCCAAATACGTACTCTGCGTCAGTCAAGTTTTAAGTCCTCTAAAGTTCCTGGGCGCCCCTCAGTGCGGGGGTGTACGTTACACCACTGCTAACGACTTTAAATCTGCAAAAGTTATGAATGATTGTGTTTCAACATACACATAACCGTATACATATATTGAGAGAAAAATAATAATGGCAAAAATAAGTTTTAAAAAAATGGTATATATGTATATATATGTTTTTTTTTCCAATTAAACTTACTGAAATGTTTAACCAATCTTTTAAAAACTGCACTACATACTGCAAAAAAAAAAGAAAAAAAAGGGAAAATTGGGGGGGGGGGATTGGAAATTCCCTTCTTTTTCAAATTTGTGTAAAATTTTGTATGCTTTTCCATCTTTATTTGTTAGTTGTAAATTACTGTAAGCCAAGTTCATAAATCTTTTTCTCGATTTATTGCCATGATACACAATCAAATGAATGGAAATAGGCTATCATTAACTGATATTGTTAGGAATCCTGAAATGTCTTATAGTGTGGCTTAGATACTGATATTAATTTGAATCCTAAATTACTGCTCCAAGAAGACCTAAATTAAGTATCTAGTTTGTTATAAACCTTTCTCAAAAAGATGTTTTAGATCTTTGGACATAAATGAAGAATATCTCACATATGCCTCTGTTGATTTTAGAGTATTGTGCCGTCACTAGGGGACATTACCTGCTACTACGTTGAGCAGATTTATTCATGATCAAGATTTTTTTATTTTTAAGACATATTAGGTGAACTCTTGTTAATTAAAGGCACTTAATACCTTAAGCTAAAGAGCACGTTACTTGGACTTCCGTATGTGCTTTGTATCTGACCAGACCTGTCCGAATGTACTATTCAGATCGTTTGCTGATCTGGAGAGAACAAGACACTAAATTATTGAAAGACAAATTTTTGGAGGAGGTGACTTACGTGTACTTCAAAGAATAACTCAAAATGAGATGTTTTATTAGTATGAAATACCATAAAACACCTTAAAGGATGGTGATGCCTTGTTCCATCGAGCTTAGCTTGTTGATGAATATCTAAATGATCAATGCTTTAGCGAATGGGATAACCAACTCGGTCTGGTGCCTTAACCCATTAGAACATCTTTGGAACACTCTCGGAAAATTTGTGATTGTTGTAAATTGTACACCGAGCTCCTGAAATGAGCAGAAACATGAATTGATAGATTTATGGACGTTACATCTCACACGAATATTGGGCAATTACATGTACAAAAAGGAAGGTTGATGTCTCTAATGTATTAAGATGCCGAAGCATTCTTCGTTAACACTAAAATGCCCTGGATTTCGATTGCTGTTAAACGTCCACCGGTGTCATTTTGACACCACGATATAAAATAATTGTTTTAACTAAATAATTGGAGAATTACTGTTCAGTAGTTTTTTAAAAATTATTTTATGTAATTATCATATATTATGAACTCTTATATATAAAAACTGACGTCGACATTATTTTTCACGGAGCTTGTTGGGCCACTGCTTAGTCGCAAAACATTTCAAGTCGCAAATCTTTCAGGAACATTAATATTATGTGATACACATTCTATGCCATCCCTAGCGACATATATATCAGGATTTACTGGAATATTATCAATTACATCTGCACTTTCTGCAGATTATTCGCAGTCATTTTTTTTTCAATCTTATGTCCTCATAAGAATCTAAATTAGAGCCAATTCATTCTCAGAAAGCTTTTGCAACAAATTAGAAATTTCACCAGGGGTTAGACCTTTTCTAAGAGCCATCATTGCATGGTGTCTGCTCTGCACTAAGTTCGAAAATTTAATGATATTTGTTTATGAGCAGGTGCTGTGTAACGAAACACTTAGACACACATTTTTTTAAATAATTGATTGATTTCCTCTGTGAACTCAATAACACTGTATCAAGACTACAAAAAAAATGTATGGTTAGAAATTTGGGAAATTTATTTTACTAATGGTATCTACTTAGTGGTCAATATTTTGTTGAACGACAGCTTTTTTAATGATAAATTGCCTTGATGTCGAAACAGCGGATGTTCTAGGTATATTTAGTTCAAACATCACTCCTAATTAACCTAGTACCACAATTTTTTTTCTGTATAATCATCAGAGAAAATGATTAAAAGACACGAAACATTTTCAAATTCTCTGTAAAAATGCGGAGAGGAGAACAAAGTAAACAGGTTCTGATGTCAAATTGACACCGAGACGTTTGAAAAAGTGTAATTCTTTACTTGCTTCATGGTCTTAAATAATCAACCGTGATTACCAATGTATACACAATCACAGTGAAAATATAATTCACCCTGTTGATATTTATTTATTTTTAAAAAATTTACATTTTCCTGTATTATACACAGAATATATTACATAGATCATATTAAAACTCAAAAAGAAAATAAAATCGTTATGCAATTTGATAAAAATATTCAAATATGTCGTTTTGGTGGCAATTATGCATGGCAAAACATTTTCAATATAACAAAAACTGGCATTACATTAACCTTCAAAAGATACGAAACAACTAGTTTTCTGCTTCTAACTTGCAAATGAATGGATGTAGAAATCACAAATTATTTTTTCATTTCATCATAGGAATTAACATAAGTTAAATCTAAAAAAAACGAGCTACAACAAAAAAAAATCACTCTTAGCGGAAAAATCTATTCTTGGAGAAAACATTAATCACATTTTTATGCTATAAAATGGCATAGAAACATTACAAAAAAGAGTTCTAATGAAGAATGTGTTTCTCTCCTTAACTTGAATGCATTGGTGGCATCGATTTGCGAAGACCAGATACGAAGTAAGCCTTGTTCCAGCTGATGTAACGCGCTTTGAGGAGGACTTGTCTCCAAGACCTGTCGGATTGACGTCTGTAGATTGAGCTGGCCATTCCATTCGTTCCGAACAGTGAACCTCAATATAATCCTCAACAACCTTAACTCGGTGAGTTTTGCATTATCATCTATCAAAATGAAATTGTTACCGATAGCACCAGCATGTGGACGAACATATGAATCAAGGATATCCTCCCAATATCTCACACCAGACAGAGTTTTTCCATGGAACACATGAATGTCATCAAGGACCACCGACTGCGATCTCTACCCAAACCATGTTTCTACCAGTTATATAATTGTGTGTTTCAACAATGTTGGATTGACGGTGTTTGGTGCGTTATTCCCTTCAGACCAGTAGACGCCGTAATTTTAAACTTCAGGGGGAATTTGGACTCGTTTATGAAGTGTACAGAAGCCAATTGTAGTCTGGTTCCCTTACCCACAATAGGCGGGCCCTACTGTTTCCCCCGTTGAGGGAGGCACACATTACTGGTTGTCTTGCATAGGAGCCTGCATTGTGCACCCCATAGCAGAGAATATTCTTCTCCCTCATGCTACAAAGTGGTATGCAGCAAGCTATGGCACAGTAGTAGTATTTCTCCTTCGTGCCGAAGGAAATAGAAAAGTGTCTTCTGCAAGTTTTGTAGCTAATCATTGGCGTAGAACATGTCTTCTGGACACAAAATCTTCAGATTGATATTGATTACACAGTCATTGAGCCCCACTGCGTGACACACTGAGACGTCTAACAGCATCTGCCTCTGACATTCCGATTTCCAGCCAACCGACTTCCCGTAACCTTAACGAATCATGCAAACGAGTTTTCCAAGACATTTCTAGACTGTGCCCACGAAACTGCTAACAGCAGTTGTAAATCAATAGAAATTAAACATGAAATAACGAAAGCTCAAAATTTGAATATTTTTCTCTCACTCATCTCACATATTTTCTTTTCTATAAAATAAAAGTGACAGCATCGTTTTTGAATAATTTTTATAGCTCACTGTTATCATTCATATAAACTATACATTTAATTGTTACTACAATTATTTTTTTAAGATTAGCTTCTTAAAATATATTGTACCTTTCTCTTTGGAGGCCAGCGTTTTTTCTTTAAATATGAAATATGAATACATAGAAAATTCATACCCTGAGCCCCAAAATTTTATTAATCCTGAGATATTATTTTCTATTTAAAAAATAAATAAATGTCATTATTTTGGTAATTAAAAAGAAATATCACAATGCTCAATACATTCACAAGTCAAGAATGCATACTTTTTATTGTAAAATGTTTGATTTGTTTTTATTTTAATTTGTAAGTTAATCAGTTTCCTAGCATCCGCAACAATTACAATAATCATGCAAGTGGAGACATGTGGCGAGATTTTCAGAACTTAAGCGAATGAAACAAATGAGTGTGCAGTATCCATAGAAATTGATCAGTCCATATTACTCAACGAAGACACAAGTTTGAATATAGTAATATTTAATAAGACTGAACTTGCCGTAATGCGGCCTACATTCTACAAATCAAGTTTACACTGCCAATATTTCGGAACATGTATCAATTTCTTCAGTCAATCACTAGGGAAACATGTCAACATTCTGTACTAATTAATTACTCATTTTTTGCATTTGTTCTGCATTTATTTAAATATAAATTATGGTAATTAAAAGATGAATACCAATGAAATATATGTAATGAATAACAAAGAATATGTACACCTTGTTATTACTTACTTACATTTGATGTTTTGAAGCTGAGTAAACTATGCCCTTATTAACTTTGCGTTTCTTCATTTTCCAATTGAATATTACCATATACTCATTGAGAAAATAACTCAATAATAAACTATCTGCAAAGTTCATGCTTGTTTACTTATTAATAAAAAATAGTACCTTACAATTTAATATTTTTTTTAAATATTACAATACATTTTACGATTTAAAAATTTAATTCCCCTTCAATTTTCAGAAAAAAAGGAGCATTATGCAGCATGGTTAATAACTGAAATATATTCACTGTTCTACCAGGTTAATCATGTTTTTTTTTCTCTTCAAAATAGAATTCAATTATATTGTTTCTTAAACAGTAATGTCTTTTAAAAAAAAAAAAATTCAAACTAAGCATATAATTAATTACAATTTAAAAATATGTACATTAAAGGATATTTGAAGGTCTTTTTGACAAGTTTATATCTGATTTAAATACAAATATTTGATAAAATTCCAAATACAAATTTCAAAATCAACCAAACAAAATCTAAAAATAAGATTCATGACGTTTCTTACTTTATGTGATGAACCAAAACTTATTTGAATGTATGCATTAATTCCAATTAAAAAGTCCCGACATATTAAAAAAAAATGTTTGCAAGATTGTTGTGTTCAAGATAAATACTTTTTAAAATAATAATAATAAAAAATAAGATTCGTTTTGTCAAAGTCAAATAATAGTATATAAAGTTTGAGGAACCTGAAAATATAAGTGACTGAATGCTGTATGACTGACTGAAGTATGCATTCGTAGAAAAGTAGCAACTGTTTCCTGTTTAAAAGCATGCTTATCTAAATATCATAGTTCTCTGTCTCCAACAAGATAAAAAAACAATTTTATTAAACCTGTTTTAAGATATTAGTGAACTCTAAAGCCATTTTGTTAAACATAAATGTAATTTCGAAATACACCTCAATGTAAGTTTTCTTTTCTTTTAAAAACAACTGCTTCTCACTTTTTATTTTTTTTAAAACAAGATGAATTTTTTATAAAATTTGAAGGAATATTCTTAGTTAAGTAATGAAAATATGTCTTCATCAATGACTTTTCATATAATTTAATTTCATTTTGATGATATATAGTTGATTAATTCGGTTACATTTTACACCACTAGATGGCACTACAATCACTAAAATCTCCTCTCACACACATTGCCTGTCTCCTCCATTCTTTTCCAATTCTGACAACGCGGAGTAGTCGTATGTATTATAAATGATGTGATTTTAAAGCAATTTTATAACAGTTGAATGTTGCGCATTATCTAATTTACGAAACTCGCTTAATCTAAAGAATAATTAATGTTACATTTCAAATAAATGAAAATATATTACTGATATAAATGACATAGCGTTCATTTATTTTTAGACAATGCCGATAATATTTATCAATCTTGTCACCATTAGTCACAGACTTAATGGTTTCATGTTTATATAAATGATGTATTTTGAGCGTGGACATTTTTTGGGAGGTTAACAGCTTTGTTTCTTAACTAAATCGGTTAGTTATTTTTCACTTTGCTGGAGAAGTAAATGTTCAATTTATTCTTTATTTTCTTATCTGATTTCAGAAGATTTGTTTTCCTCAAATTTTATTTTTCAAATGCGGAAATTTTATTTTAACAAATAGAAGGGGTTTTGTATGTAGGATGATTATAAATATGGTTACAAAAATTTCGTTCCGTGAAGCAGAAGTTAAATAATATTCTGATATTTCAAATTATTTATAATAATTATGATATCTTCAGCACTTATTTATAAAAATAAGTGTATTGTTTCAATGGGACTCAGGAAGTTATTTAAATTGCTGTCTATAGTCCCAGTTTTGTATTCATTTATATTTATTTGCCACACATACATAATTATTTTTTGTTATAAAATAATATTAAAAGAAAAGCAATATTTTATTTAATACCATTTAAAATTTTATCTTAATATAGAGGCTTTTAAACGTTACATTTCTAAAAAAAATATTCTTTATGTTGAAATAAAAATGTAGTTCCCTTTCTACCCATGAAAATTGTTCAAAATTTTATAAATACCTGAAAATGAAATAATTAAATAATGGAAATTTTGACGCCATCTTAACAGTTTAGTAAGAAGAATGATGACTTATAATGCATAAATTAATAAGAAACATTTAATTATTTGTATATTTAAGTAATTTTTGATTATTTCAATGCATTTTAATATATATCTATATATATACATGGATAAAAAGTATAATGTGTGTGTGTGTGATAATAGTCTATAAAACTTCAAAGTTACTTTTCTATTTTAATTAACAGTTATGCAGTATTTAATTAAAAATGAAGCGAATAAAAGACAAAATTAATTAAAACATTTTTGCATTTTATAATAAATCGATTTTAAAGGAAAATTGTGTATATATATATATATATATATATATATATATGCACACTACTGAAAATAATCAAAAGTGCGAGAATGTTCTCCAGAAAAATGACGTAATGTGGTCAAATAAACAAAAATTTTGGTAATGGATGTAAATGTATTGAAGTTCCTGGGTAGGGATAAATTTGTATTAACAATAATAATATTGCTATCTTTGCTCTAAACTTCTTATTTATTGTTTTAAGAAACATTCCTTATTCAAAAATTTGGCATGCAAATAATAAACCCACATAACAAAAATTGCGATTATAGTTCAAAACACAGCTTTTGAACAGTTAAAACTTTTTAAAGTGATAGAAAAAAAAGTTTGTTCACAATTTATCTTTGATAATTTTTTTAAAATGTGAAATTTATTAGAGTGAATAACAATTTTATTAACTTTAATATTTTTTGCAGTATTGGGAAATGTAGTCTAATAACAAAACCCATTTGTGATTTAACATTTTTTCAGCAAAAAATAATATGTTTATATAAATAGAAAGTTTACCATTTGAAACTATAGAAAATGTTCTCGAATACAAATTACGGCTGTTTTAGACTTGATAAATTTCCTCTCTTAACAAATACTCTTAATTTGTTCAATATTGAGCATAAAATCTTAAATTACTCAACTAATGTAATTGAAAGTTTTATTACAGTACTAAATGGCTCGCGCTCGATGAATAAGGAATTATATTAGCAATAAAAGTATTTGATCACTGAAAGAAAATTTATATGAAGAACATGAAAACATGCACAAAAGAAAGAATATTTTAGGTAAAAAATTACAGTGAATAATTTTTCCCTTGATAAGATCTATAACATTTAAAATATATTAAAATAATAACAATATTTTTTACACAGAAATAAAAAATAACGTTAAATTAATTATTAATTGCATTTTATATTTTTATTATTTCGATCAAAAATATTACACTAAAGCTAAATATTAACATCTCATCATATCTTATTTTCGTCTTTATATTTAAAAATTGTAACAAACTTTATTTGTAATTCATATAAATTTTTCAACAAAGTAAATATCAAGTAGTTTTTCTCACAGTCATTTTTGATAGACATTTTTTTGTTTTTTCAAATTATAAGGAGATAGTAAATATTAATATTTTAGCATTGGATAGTTGTTATCTTTTTTATATGCATTTAAACACAATATTTGTTTTTAAAATAATCAATATAAAACTCCTCCACTTTTTAAACCTGTAAAACCACACATTTTTGTTACATGTTATATTGAGAAAAAATGTCTGACTGAATTTTTGTGCAAAATGTAGCACACATTTACAAAATTAACGTATATTATCTCATTTCTGCTTGTATCGTTTGCTACCAAACATATCTAGTCAATTTCGCAACAATTCTCATACGAAATGGAATACATCAAACTCATAAGAGTATTACATCAATACTTATTTACATTCCCCAGCTCCAGTTGCAGCCAGTGAGCAGTCATTTATAACAAGAAACGCCACGACATTTATCTTGCGACTGAGTGCCTGGAAAAGCGGGGGTTGCCCAATCCTGTTTTTCGTTATCCAATACAAACAACAGAGACAGCTCGACTGGAATGTGTTGTCTCCTCGTATTGAGCCGGAGGAGGAATATGCCAAAATAACTAATTTGACGCCCAGCACATGGTATAGTATTTTGGTGACTGCACATAATAATGCTGGACCGACAGAAGTGGAATATGTTACATCAACATTGACTCTTCAGGGAGGTAAATACCTTTTTCAATTACGCAAGTTCAGTTTGGTATTCGTGATGTATTGTATTCTAGTTTGTTTCATTAATCTGATTTTTTTTTTCAATGTGGCGCAAATGAGTTGTTTATGCCTTATATGTCTGCCTAAGTGAGGTGTCTATTTGGTCCTTCATGTGATATCATATTAACTGTTCGTAATATTATGATTCATTTTATTACATTTAAGAACTTACTTTTCATTTGATTTTATCCTTCGAAATGAATGTTATTAGACCTAATTTAAAAAGAGTTTTTAAATTACGTTTTATGCATTAGACTCTGTATTAAAAATAAGATTTAATGACCTCTATTTACGTACTATCAGTTTAATTTAGTGAGCAACGTTTCATTAATCCATTCAACGTATAAGTTTTGGCTGGATATAATATAGGGCTCAATATAATTCAGTTCAAAATGATAGGAACCTCAATCGTTAAATATTAAGTTCCTTATAATTACATTCTCATAAATTTAAATGTAATGTTAACATAATTATTTCTAAGTATCAAACATTTATTACAGGTACAATTGAGCCTGAAATAGTAGGAGAAAAAGAACAATTGAGAAAGTATAAAAGCCTCTCAATAATAGTTCCAGTAAGCTGTGCCGTTATAGTACTCATTGCAGTTTCTTTAGCAGTTTTTTTCCTCGTATGTAAGAAAAGAGGTACAAGATTAACTAATCATTATGAAGGTAAGCAGCTCTTTTCAAATTCTGTCTTTTTGATACAATATTGTGTTACCGTCTCCACAGCAATTATTCTGTTATATCTAAATTATTTGATAGAATTTTGAATACAGTTTGTGTTGTACTTTGTATATTCTCTACTAAAAATTGTATTTTGGGAGAACATTATTACAGCCAGTGTAACTTAAAAAATGCATAAAAAAATACTTTTTCAAATCTGAACACAATATTCAATCTACATTTTTCCTGTTAAAGAAAAAAAAAACCCTTGTACCTACCGTTTGGAGTATAGGGACCCGAGGTATTATATCAGGAGACTGGTCCTCCAGGTTGGAGGTTGAATGTGTGTGTGAGTGGGATTTACAACATCTAATTAAAAAATGGCTTGTTTCGAAGTCTGAACTGAAAGAAAGGTCCGATTCAATAAATCTTGGTCCATCCTGGACTGTTACGCGATAAGTTCATAAAAATTAGGGGAACAAGCAAAAAATGAAGAAACTGTTACACGATAACTATCCATAGGCAGGAAATGGACAGTAAAGGTTTAACAATACAGAAAAAGAAGCATAAAAATTGTATAGGAAATTTAATTCTTTGGAATGGTATTAAGAACGTGAAATGATGCTTCAGGCCAATAATTTGGTAACATGTAAAAGACAAAAAAAAAACTGATTATTAAGAATTGAAGCAGGATGTTCAGCATGGTGTGTTGTTCCTTCAATTTTCTAAGACTGCATCACACATGTTTAACATGGATGCGACGAGGTTATTGATGAGAATTTGGGGGAGTACTGTTTTGCTTTTCAAGGAGTGCTATCTCAACCTCCGTGACAGTAAGCGCAGGCTGTGATCTCGCTGAATGCGTCTTGTGAATACGTCCCAAGTTTGCTGGATAAGAATCAGGTCAGGAGAATATGCTGGTCACTCCACACACCATTGTTTCAAGTTCAAATAGTTATCAACAAGGCGAGCTGTATAAGTTTTTGCTTTATCCTGCAGTAAAAAAAGGAATCACCAATGCTACAGTGTAAGATACGGCATAAGATCTCATTTGCCTACCTTTGAAACGTCAAATTGCCATTCTGTATGATATTCATGTCAAAATGTCCATTTATGCTGATACCAGCTCATGTCATCACACCACTTAGTGTGTAATTCGGTCATTTCATGTGCCTTTTTCTCGCCATACCAAAACACGTCTAGCTTCCTACTCTGAAATGAATACGGACACGTCCGTAAATAGCGCTTGACTCCATTCACTTTGCTTCAAATCTTGATGTTCAGTAGCCTCCTTTCTTAGAGCCACATGATGTCTTGCTGTCGAAGAATACACAGCATTTGCTTACATCAATACGGACCAGCCACATGAAGTCCATTTCGTATTGTTTGGCTCGAGACTCTTCATCTTGTTGTCAAAAGAAATTGTCTTTCAATCTGCGTCGCATTGGCAGTTCTGCCTCGGAGAGCTATTTACAGGATATATTGGTCATCATTTGCTGTGGAAACCTATGGAAAACCTGTTTCTTACGAGGCATATTTCGACAAAATAATCAAATTTCTGGTGGTGGTGGCGGTACTAATCCCCATCTGATCTAGTGAAACTAGACCAGATCCATGTGTCCATAAATCTTCACAATGTCTAAGAACAGCAGGGAGGAAGCAACAACCTCCTCACATGAAAACCCCACACATTGCAGAATTTGCTGAGGAGAAAAAGGACTAAACTCACATTTGGTGCGAATTGGGAAGCTTCTTTTGCCCCCTTCAAAATTCATGCACCTCAGGTGACCAGTCGAAAATCGCGAGAATGCCGTCTGATACGATATGGAACCCTTGAATGATGTGGCGGAACCAGAATGTCTTTGAAAATACCGTGGGTGTACAGGAGGAACAACCCAGGTTCTACATATTAATTCTTTAGCCCTGGAGTAGATTGATTTAGAAGTTTGGGGTGGTATGAACCTTGATCAAGCCTTGATAAAATTTCTTCTGCATTAAAGCCAAACTCTTATCCTTCAAAAATTTCATTTATTTTTTTATCCAGACATTTTATGGTAAAATTATACCTGAATCTATAGATTTACAGTTTTGAAAAATTAAAGTAATAATAATAATTTTTCTTTTGTGCTGTACAATAGCACAGATTCATATAAATCACTTAGCCACTAATGACATACAAAGCAAATCAAGTATCCCTAAATGTATGCGCCATATTTTTAAATCAATTCCTTCAAGTAATATTAGTTAAATCAAATATCATAAATCTTATTTTAAAATGCTCACTCTTATATTTAACTTTCTACCACACAGAACTATAATTTAATAATTTTCCCTTATAAAAATTTCCAAAAATACTAATATAGTTCTGAAATGTTTTTGCATTTTTCTTAGATACACATTTGCTAAATTAATAAACTGAAGACTCGCCTTTTAAGGGCACTATGCACTTTAAATCTATCGAGAGCTCAAACGTTCTCTTGTTGTTGTGGTGTGGTAGTTAGGAGAGGGGGTGCAAGCTCAGGTTTCGTCCGCGTCTCTTCACATGGTTCGAAATTACGAGGTCCGTCTCCAAAAGCCCTCCTGTAGTTATATTCATACTTAAAAATTCACTCACTCACTAAATTAATAAATAAGAATGACTAATAAGTACATTAGTTAAATAAAGTAATATTGATGCAAAGCATAAGTTATCCATATAAGTATTTCTTTAATACATTACATGGATCAGTTTAATGAAAACATTTTTTTCCCCTCAAAGCAAATATTTCTTTTGCTTCTAATTTTACTGAAATGATCATTTACAATAAAATTCCATGGAAATTTAAAATAACATCCAAGCAAAAAATTGATTGACAAGGATTTTTAGAAAATTAACGAGAAATTGAAAATAATTGAAAATCATCATCTTGAACATTGACTTTTGTTTTTAAACATATTATTTTCAATATAACAAATAATTGATTTAGCTTTATATTAGACTTTGTATATTGGCAATAGTTATTGTTTGTTTGTTTTTGAATTGAACGTCGTCCTGCGAAACAAAATACTTCTATTTAACTTATAATGTTTGGTTTTAAAAACGCCTTGTTTAGCTAAATCATCACGAAATTCCCCACATACATATTTTATTGAATTATTCTAAAAAAAATGATTTCATCGGCTTTTAAAATATTGCTACTAAAAAGGTGTACTTATTTTTTTATTTTTCTGAGAATCACTTAAAAAATTAATAAATTCCCATTGAAACTATTCATATTTATTTACTTTTTTAAAAATATTTAGTTCATGGGTAATCTAAATGTTTCAAGTTTCAACATCTTCCACTTTATTTAAATAAACAGGTAACCTCACATTTTAAGACATAATTTACCTAAGCATTAAATTCGTAAAAATATACATCATTTTTATAAATTTTGTTGCTTTTTTACAAACATTTCATTCAAATCAAAGGTTTTAAATCCGAGGCTTAAGCAGAAATATGAAAAAGAAAATTTCAAGTAAAGTATCTTTTTCTTTTATATTCATCTTTTTTATATTAGATTTTTTTTTTAAACTTCCTTTCTCCTGAGCTTAAATAAATCGCATTTACCTTCCTAAAAGTAAAATTTAAAGTGGTAATTACATTTAGAGAGCTCAAGTGCGTAAACTTTTTAAACTGGAAATAAAAAAGGCTATCTAAAGCTGATGAAATTATAATTCAATTTCATATCACCTTCTTAAAAAAGAGGGAAATAAAGAAAAGGTAAAGAAATATTCAACATTTTTTATTGTATTGATCCAAATGAGTTTTTGTGAGGATGATAGCATTTAGGAGCTTACCATCGACCGAGGAAACTTGGTGATATCTGAAATGTTTATTGACTTTGCCGTTTATTTGATTTCGTTGAAGGATGAGAAAGAAAAGTAAGGGGAGGGGATGGTAAGAGACAGAAAAAAACAAAAAAAGTTAGATATATATAGATCATTTTTTCGCGCCACTGACTGAGCATATATACCCCTGCATCCTACTGTGTAAGTAAAGATATCGGAAACTTGGCTCAGATTTCAAAAGCTTAGGATAAGTGTGGAGAAAAGAAAATGGCTATGGGGAAGAAGCGTACAACTCAATTTGGACCCTTATCTTCCAATGACTGGAGAAATAAATATTTCATTGAATCATCTGCTGTGATGTAATTACTGTACATGCCCTTTTTTACTGTATCATAAAATAAGAAATTACTCCATTTGAGAAATGATACCATTAGAAAGTGCTTCAGTAATCAATGCTGAAAACAATTTACTCCCTGTAATTTTCAAAGGAGTTATTTTGATCATAAGAAGTGTAACGGAATTCCATTTTTGTTATCAGTGAAATTCCATGAAACCGATTTTGATTCTTATGTAATTACTTTAAAAATTGAAGAAATCCAAAGGAAAGAAATAAGTGGTTTTCTTTGTCTTATAAATAAAAAACAAATAATGTGTAGTTGTACTTAAAGAATAAGCATCACATGCGCATGCGCGATAGCTTTTTGAGATATATTTTAATGTGTCGCAAAATTGATCTTTTAGATTAAAAAAAGTTTTGAAATAAGATTCAAGAATTTAATCAAAAATACACTTTATATAGAAATATCATTAAATAAAAGTGTAAGATTATGATTGTATATTGAAGGAACGTATATTAGCTTAGAAAGAGCGAATATTACTGAATTATTGAAAAAACATGAAAGAAAAGAGTTTCCTAATTATCATTACGTTAAATAATTATTCTGAAAATTGTTTTTATATTCTGTATTTTTGTGGCTAAGCTCTTATTCACATGATTATTTTGTTGTTGTTTGCTTAAATAATTCATGGTTTGAAAAAATATCATCTTGGGATTCACTATTTCTAGAATTATATATACTAGTAAAATGCTAATAAAAATTTAATTTTCTTAATAATTCATTCACTATAATATAGAAATGCTTGACTTGTTAAAATAAAAATACTCGTTATAATATAATAGCAATAATTTATAATTATATTTCTGATTTTTATTATTTAAAAATTATTATTTAAAAATTATTATTTACTGTTTATGGAATTTATGTTAAATAAAGGCTACAATTTTTTCTCTAAGACTAACTAATCAAATTTTAACAAAATAATTTTATTAAGATTAAATGAGAAGAAACTCTTGAGCAAAATATAATGTAAAATCGAATAAAGTAAATAGATTTAAATAAGAGAAAAATATGTATTTGTATAATAGAATTATTATGCAATAATGTGATGCATTTAATATGAATATATATAATGCATTATAAAGTTGAATTTGAACTAGATTCAAGTATATCAATCCTAATTAATATGCATTAAATTTTTTAAAATTGTAATTCTATTTTTGTTATATTACTAACAAGGAAAGTTCATAAGGTTTATGGCATGGTATACCCATACTGTTTTCAGCAGCGTACATGAAGTGCTTATAATAATAAACAAAATGTTTATCAGGAAATGAGAAGCGAAGCAATTTTAAATAAACTTTCCTAAAAATTATTGTAAAAAAATTAAACTTTAAAAACTTAAAAAATTTTTAATGGATTTTTAAACCTATAGGTATTGATCGTGAGATAGTGCGTCCCTGTGTAGTTTCTGTCGAGTTCTGAATTTGAATTCTGATTCAGTAAAATTCGTTTTATAACGAGGATAATGCGTTTTAAATGTGCTGGGGTTCAGAGTCCTCAAGCTATAATGTCTTTGAAGTTAAAAGAGTGAGCCGTGGGTAGCCTAGCGGTCAGAGCATTGAACGCCTGGCCGGAAGGCCAGGGTTCAATGTTCAATGCCACCAAATACCCGCTGAGTTCACACGGAGTATGTACTCATTAAATCAGTGGGTCCGAATGGTGTCGCTATCTATCGTGAGCAAAATCATACTGTCACCATCATGGGCTCAAAGCTTGGGCTAACCACAGGCGTATCTCTAGCCCGTTGCCATGATGAATTTCATGGGCCTCAATCTGACTACGTCAGACAAGTGGCATAAGTAACAATAACAGTTAAAAGAGTAAGGTGCCACCTCAGGTATCTTTTTAATAACTTGACTGTGGTTCAATTACGAGATCCAATGGGTGTCCCATTGCATTTATAGGAGCTATTTTAATAAACACAATTAATTAATGAAGATAAAAGAACACTGAACCAACGAAAGAAAAATGCATAATTTAAAATTTTATTCATATTTTTGCAAAGTGTAATTTGTATACTTTCTGATATGACAGTTATTTTTGTCGAGTTCTGAGGCCTTTGAAAATCTCTCGTATAGAGGGGTTGATGCATGTCAAATCTGTCGAGGGTCCTCAAAAGAGAAGGGGTGGGGCATTATGGGAAGTGGGATGTCAGCTCCATCAATTAACCTCAAATCAAAATTACGAGCTTCGCCGTCAGTAATCTTCGTGTAAATTCAAAGTTCGAGATTAATAAATAATCAATCGATCAAAATATTGTGAAATAATCTGAATATATAATGAAGAAGATCTATTTATCTTCATTTTTTTAACTTAGGTAATTTAGGATAGAAACAAACATCTAAGTTCCCAGTTTAATTGAATTATTTTTTTTGAATACATCAAAGGAATAATTTTGGTTTCCACCAACGTTTTTTTTCTTTATTACTAAATTCCTCTGTAATCCAGATCTGTTTTTGAGACGACGTACTGATCAATGGAAAACATTGCAGAGGCGGGTGGGTCCTATATGCATCCTCACCAAATGTCACCAGCAGCAGGATGATGCACTGGTAAATCACGTTTCGTAATGGTTTCACAGGTTTACCCGTCACCACGGAAAAGTGCATTGAACGACCTGCCGTCAGACAAAGGGTGTTGAAACTGGTGCTGCATATATGACACACACGTCGCAAAAGGGTTGAGTAAAGGAAATATTATATACTTAAGGGGTAGGTTCATGAATTTCGGCCTGGATTATTTCGGAATAGTGAACACATTTTTCACTTTTTTCTATTTTATTAAAATAAGATTTCTTACGCTTCTAATGGTGCAAAAATTATCAATCTACGTGCAGCAGAAGTATCTTTAATATTTTTTTGAAATCGTTTTACCACCTATTAAACTCTACTAAAAATCCATTACTAAAATCCATTTTTCTCAAAACTAACATTTTCACCATGTAAGGAACAGTTGTTCCTAAACTGTTGCATTTATTAATTTATAACTTTGCTTAATTAATAATTGCACTCTAATGCATACTTTAATCGAGGGATTTTTTTCAAAAAAATATACTGACCTAATTTATAGCATTAAACATCAAGAAATTTCACTGTTATTGAAAAAAAACCAGATTTGTGCAAAAAATATTAAAAAAAAATATAACTTGGCATCCTAGCCATAAAATTTGTGATTAAAGTATGTATTATGGTTCGAAGAATAGTCAGTAAGAAATTGGAGATTTGTATTCAATAAAATGTTTATAAATGTTCCCTAAAAATACCTATTTTTAACATTACTGAGATACAGTTCCCCGTTTCGTGAACCTACCCCCTTAATTTTTTTTTACTAAATACGTAAAATAATCACATGAAAATTATATATTATCTTAAATAACGTAACTAACTAGCAAATTATTTATTTCAGGTGTGAGAGGAAATGAAGAAGGTAAAAGCGATGCTTTAGCAATGGCTGATTTGGAGAAAACTTACGATCAAAATAGAGAATCAGTTTATTTTCCTTCGCCTTATGCGACCAGTAGAGTTCCAGGGTTACATCGGGACGAAGTAGGTCTGGAAAGAGATGGATGTAGAAGCTTGCACCATCATAGTGGACGCCAGAGTGATCATTTGTACGACATTCCACAACAAATGAGAGATGACATGGTGAGTAGTTTCTTGGAATCATTCTTTTATTTTTGAAATGATAGCTTATTTAGGCATGTTTTGTTGAAGAATAAATCTAAATTAAGCGTCAGGTTCGGCTGCGTTACGCTCAATTGGTTTTAATCGCCTGCATTCTGCAGTCGTGCTCGTGTCGATGACGCGTGATTATTGAATGGACTAAATTCATGTGACGTCATAATCATATGGTAATTTTAAACACCGTGTTTTTAGCCAATCAAGTTAAAAAAAACATGTGACGTCATAGTCACTATAAATGCAATTATCTATTTTCAGCAAATCACAGTTCATGCACTTCGTTGTTGCCAAATTACGCTTTTTACAAAAACTTTTTTTTTTAAAATTAATATTTTTCACTTTATTTAAAAGTACATGTATAAAACAAGACTTTTTTTTCTTTAACATTAAAATCTTTTTTGCAGAAATATCTTCTTCTCTCTTGAGATCTTTACCCAATCATGCAATTTGAAATTTTACTTAAGTTTTACAAATAGAATAAAAAATACCAGCTAGTTTATTATCCGTTTTGAATTCAATGTAGAACACGTGTTTATATAATCGTGTGACCGTCATGAATTTAGTCCATTGAAAATCTTTCTAGCTAGTAGAATTTTAAGTAAAAATTTTATTCACACTTTTTCCTGTGAAGTTTTATTTTCTTTGTTTAAATATTACTGGCATGCTGTCCACTTTCACTCAACTCCAGTAAGTGAACGAGAGAAGAGGTGTGCAAGAGAAAATAAAAGGAGTAAAATGATTATTATTATGTCGGAGATTGGAGATAAGAAAAAACCAAGCATGAGATCTGTTTTTTTTTATTCAGTAGAAAGAGCATTTAAGCACAAAAATGCTTAAAAAGAATTAAAATCCAAAATTTTAATGAGAATTGGTGAGAAAGTCGCAAATATTTTGGTTTATATTAGTTATGACAACTAAGAGATAACGAGAACATAAAAACATTAATTGTGAAAAAGTACGAATCCTCTCCGTTTGTATGCTGTGAGAGAAATATTAAGAAAAGTAAACGGCGCTCAGAGTATAAGTTTTTCTTGACACATAGTATACGGCATTACATAAGTAATATAAAAGGTACATACGTATTATCGCAAAGATATTGACAAAATATGAAAGGAAGCACATGGTTATCTATTTAGCGCGTGCAAACTACTTAACACCCACGTGCGAAAATGTCGTGAAAGAAAACGTAGTATATCCGAAAAATTGAATTATCTTGCCTAGAATAAATCAGAAGTTTTCACTTCTATCATGTAGTCATAAGCACAGGCACAATTTTTTGATTGCGTAATAAATTTTCATTTACTGCTAGTCTGAGATTCAAACTTTAACACTATATACTCTTTAAAGAAAAAAAGGATAAATATATAGCTAACTAGACCGAGGATGAAGGGGAAGAAAAAAGGAATGAAGAGGATATTATGCATTGCGATTGTGTATAAATGAGTTAACGATTCTTTACAATAAATGCACAAGCCTAAAGGCTGCCCTAATTAAAATTATTCAAATCTCATTATTCATTGAACACAATTAATAATAAATCACTTTTTAGCTTGATGTACTGAAAAAGCTATTTAGAAGATAAATTAGCAGTCAAAGATAAGATGTGATAGATATTTTACTTTATTACATTTACAACGAGGTTTAAGATCGATGTAATTAAAAAATCATCAGATTACTATTCTAATTTTTATGCTCTATTCTGATTTTAAGTCGTTGCAGAAAATTTTATATCACAGCAGTATCTCTTAAATTATTCCTTAGTAGTTCAAACTTCAAGAAAACATTTGCTACATATACATGTTATGTATACATCAAAAGATACTTTTTTATATAGACATATCCAAATATCAACGGTTCTTTGAAAGGATTCAATCTAATTCATGTACTTTCCCTAAATGTTTCAAAAAAGTGAAGGGAATGTATAATAAGAAGCAGAATTTCCTCCTTTTATTCCTAATTCTAAAATCAGATATTACCACAAGAAATGCCCCGATTACATTTTTGTGTTACTTTTTGTGTCAAATATATATCCTTGCTTTAAATCAACCTTATAACATCGTCTACGGCAATAGTATAAAGTACTTATTTTGAAATTTTGAAGAAAAACGAAAACTAATGATTGAATTTTATCTAAAATACCTCTAAAATATTTAAAATTCTTGGCAGTATTATTTCCTATCATTTGCTTTCAATTCAATAGCACTGCCTTTTTAATCTTTAAAATTTTAATTTTCTGCATAAATTAAATTATTTTATAAATATAAGTAGAAAATAATTTATAATTATTTAAATTTAATTAAATTATGAAAATCTAAACTTTTAATTAGTTTTGACACATTTATCAATTAAAAATTTTAAAGGATTATTTCTAAAACGTTTTTTAGTTGAATGATTTCAAATAAAAAATTATAGTTACAGCTGTGTTCATAAAAGCAAAATCTGCCTTATAACTGTAAATGAAACTTCAAAAGGCTTTCTTTTCTAAAATTTATTAATTTTATTAGAGGAAAAAGAAAAGTAAGATATTAATTGGAAATTTAATTACTTTATGCAGCTTTTGTAATATTTAATTTGAATTCCCTGAAAAAAGTATAGCTTTATACAAACGATTTCAAATGCCATGTGAAAAAAAAGCAAAAAAAAAAAAGTTTATATCATCAATTAGCAAAAAATTTTTGAATTGGAGATAAGCCTTTCTTCAACGCTTCAACGTTATTATCATTATTATTTTGCATGTATGAATTTGTGAAAGTGTTATTGCAATAAAGTTGGATATGAAAGCAAAAATGTTAAGTAAGGAAAAAAAAATAATAAAATTAAACTCAAATAAAACTGAGTTAAACTTATTTGTTAATATCGTGTTGTTTTTGAAAAATATAAAAAAATTTAATTCTCATATTTTTGTATTTAGAGAAATATGTATATATCTTGTCTGTTTTGTAAGATACATTGCTAAATTTAAATTTATCAAAATAATGGTCTCAATTTAATTTTTGTAGGAAATAGTCTGAAATTCAAATCTTTGAGTTAAGGTATCCGGCTACTTGCGACGGCATTTTTTCAAAAAAAATGGAGATATGGGGATTTTTTTTTATTTGTTTTGTACATTTTAAGAAAAGTATGCTTAAATTAAGAATAGAAAAATAAATTATTATTACTAAAATGGAAAAAATGGGTAAAAATTGACAAAATATAACATAAACGCGGCCATTCTGTATCAAAAGTTTATAAACACATTTTCATTTTTTTAATTCTGAGGTTTTGCTATGTAATTCATTTTTGAAATGACTTTCACGATAAGAGATATTTTAGTTTTTACAAAAACTAGAGCACCTTAGCTTTGTTAATGTATGAAATTGCTTAAAAAAATAATGATTATATTCACATAAGGGACTGCAAATTTTGTAATGAAACAGTGATTGATATATCTGAAGGTCAAAACCCTTCTACTTTTATACAAAACATACACAAAAGTTTCAGTTAATTATTTTCAAAACTTTCTTAGCAATCCTTGCCCCGTTTGAGTATTTAAAAAAAACACATTTCGAGTAAAATGCGTTTGAAAGTATGACATCTTGCTTAAAGTTATTTGTTTTTACCAAAACACTTGGAATTTTTGTTCTAGTAAACGTAAGATAATAATCTTAGTATTTTTATAAAGCTAATAAGATGATCTATAAAATAAAATCATAAAAATTTTTCATTTTAGGGTAGTTGGATGCCTTAAATAAATGAGAAAAATGAAACTAAATGATACTCTCTTTAATATCAGAAACATAGTTAAGATATACTATTGGTTTATTCATTTGTGTATTTATAATGCTCATAATTTTAAATGATTTCACTCAAATTTTAATAAAATTATATCTCCGTAACAATTTTAATGTCTTAAATTCGATGTAAGAATAAATTTTCAAGTTCTTACTTGCATAAATATTCAAATTGTCTTACAGGTTTATTAAACAAAAAGAATCATTACAAATTTTTTAAAAAAAGAAAAAGGAAATTTCTAAATTTTTTTTGCCTAATTTTTGTGTTGTAAAGATTTGTTAAAAAGAAAATTCAAAATAAAAGTGAAAGAAGACAAGCTAATTTGTTTAAATAATTCAAATATTTCTTCAATAAATTCTTTTACAATTTAAAGGGTTTTTTTTTACTTTTGTTGTGATAGAATTTTAAAAATGCTGAAAATTAAAAGCAAAGTTAATTTTTAAGACTAAAAAAATAAACATTTCTATGACTTATGCCACATATTTTAAATTCAAGCAAATAGAAATTAACTTCGGATATTTTGGTTATTTAATCAGGAGAATAAATTGTTTAAGTGTTTTCATTTGTGTTTATTGAAGAGCATTATTGTGTTAAAACAATTTTTATTTGAATCAAAGCGTTTTAATATGTTTGGAAATTGTTGATTTTTGTTTAAATTTGCTTTATATTTTCATGGTTTTCGCAAAACCATAATCCTTTTGTTGCATTACATATTTACAGTTAAAAATGTTTTCACACATTCTAATTCTGTACGATGTCGATAGATTTAATTTGGTGCTTGAATGAGAATAGCGAATTAGCATAGTCACGGTGCATTTGTAATTCAAAGGGGCTATATTTATTTTATCTTTGTGTATAAAGACTATTCTCTCGTAAATTACTTTACAATGATACTCTTTTCTCAAAGTATCAAAACAGATATTTTGCACTTGATTTCAATAAAAGAGAACGGAGGAAGGAAATAAACTTTTATTTGTTTATGTAGAATTATTCTAGGTGTTTTAGAATTACACGAAATAGCACTCAAATTATCTCTTTTTGTAGATTTCAAAATATAAACGTCATTGTTACAACTGTGAATTAAATATTTCTAGTATTATTTTAAAAAACTATCAAATTTAATGCTATTTCCATATACAGAGCTGAAAATTTTCACTAAGGAATTTGTTTAAATGAAAATTTATAATTATTATTCAGTCTCATTCTAAGTGTCATTTTTCGTCTTGATTTTTTCACATAATAAAAGTTATTTAACCCGGCACTTCACGCGCAAGCTATCTCATACCCAAGGGGGTTTACATTCTGTGTTTACCATAAAATTTGCTCACAAAGGTGAAAAAAGAAGAAAAGTACGAAATACAATATGTTTATTACACTTTTCGTAAGTAAATTTTGTTTTTCTGTTCTTTTTTAGGGTATTCAGTACATTGCTCATACACTCCTTTAGTCTTTGTCGCGAGTGAGGGTGTTGTATTCACTGGTTCTTAATTTTTTTTTAAATTTCGTAGAAGCATTGCTTGCTGTGGTTTCTACATTATTTACATTCTTCAGTAAATCGAAATCCAAAACACTTCAGAAATCAGCGTCTGGTTCGATGTTGAGTAGGTGGTTTCTAACTACTTAACAAAATAATTTGCGCGTTTATTGTCGCAACGATCATTAGCAGAAAAAATATTTTCATAGGATAACGATTACATTTCTAGCCATTAAATATGATGCGATCATTTTATCAAGGACGATCATTTCTTCCTCAGTTAAGGTATCCGGCTACCCTAAAATTGTGAATTTTGCCAAAGATTCACATTTTTTTTATGATTTTATTTTATAGGTCATCTAATTAGCTTTATAAAAATACCACATTTATCATTTTCCGTTCACTATAATCAAAACTACAAGTGTTTTAGTAAAACTAGATGTCATTAATTTAAGCAAGATGTTACAGTCTAAAACGCGTTTTACTCGAAATGTGATTTTTTGAAAATAATCAAACGGGGTCAGCGATTGCTAAAATAGTTTTGAAAATAATTGACTGAAATTTTTTGTGGAAGTTCTAAATAATAGTAGAAGTGTTTTAAGTTTCAGATTTATCAATCTCTGTTATATTACAAAATTTACAGTTCCTTATGTGAATATAATCACTGTTCTTTTAAGCAATTTCATATAGTAACGGAGATAAAGTGCTCTAGTTTTTGTAAAAATTAAAATGTCTCTTATCCTGAAGGACATTTCGACAATGAATAACATAGTAACACTTCCTAATTGAAAAATTGAAAATTTGTTCATAAACCTTTGGTAAAGAACGGACCACGTTTAGGTTATTTTTTGTCAATTTGTACCCATTTTTTCCCATTTTAGTTATAATAATTTATTTTCCTCTTCTTAATTTTAACATATTTTTCTTTAAATGTACTAAAAATTCGAAAAACAACAAAAAAATCCACATATCTCGATTTTTTTTTAAAAAAAGTTGTCGCAAACAATCGGATACCTTCAATTATATTATTAGATTTCAGTAAAGGAATTATACTTGCTATTATACTCTTCATCATTCTATTCTTCTCCTCCCCGCAAAAGGTCTTCCTTCATCCGAAAATACTGTTGTACTATATTTATTAAATACTGTATCTATTAAATTACTTAAATATCACATTCCTTCAAAATAGCTACAATAATGCGTCATTGCATAAGAAAGATTTTAAAGCGTGATCATGCAGTTAGAACTGTAACGGCAATTCACGCGCAGAGCATAACATACCCGAAGAGGCGGTATCCAATTATATAATTTAGAATTCGCCTATAGCTAAGGTCCCTCAAAATTCCAGCTACACGTAAGATCATTCATTTTCCGAAAAAGGTTTAGATGAAATCTTGAAAAAAGTTAGGCAGTGGGTATGACATACCCTGCGCGTGTTGAGCAGGGTTAAGTACTAATTTTATAATTCTGGAAGTCCACGGTAGACTAGTGGACATGGTTGTGGTGTCATGGCTGGGGTTTTACGAGTCCTGGTAACACTGGAGACCCTCTGTCTAGTCTTCTCAAAGTACTCCCGTTGGCGTAGGGGGGAAGTTCGGAGAGAAATTGTTAGCTCAAGTGTCTTCCTCGTCACTTGATCATGGTTCAAAACTACGAGCATCTTCAATAGCCCTTTACTTTATTTGTATTGTGATGGTAATAAATGCAATTACTTATTACAATTCTGGAAAATAAACTTTTAATAAGAACATTTCAGTAATAAATTTTATTTAAATAACGGAATTTCTTAATTTTCACTATACGTCCCTGAGTGGCTGGTTTATTAAAATTACAAAATATTAGTAAGAATTAAAAAAATGAAGCAGGAAATATTAACTCCGGATAATTATTAATTAATCCAGAAGGAGTTATTAAGAAATAAGGGTGAAGTCTTTTTTTATAACTAAACATTGTTAATGATAGATTATTTCATATAACTTAGGATTATATCAAGTTTACTGTTTCATAAAGTATGTATTTTTGATCTAATTATTTGACCCCTTCAGAATAATTAATTTCAGTAAGTCAGAAAATTTTGTCACAATTAATTTACGCGAAAGCGTACATGCATTATTTGATGAAATAAATGTCATATCTGTTATCTGAATATCGACGTTTATTTCAGAATTCCTCTAATGAATTCCCTCTAGATCTGGTATTTGACGTATATTTAATAAATTCAAAGCTATGTAAATCAGCTTATAATGATTTGTTATTGCGTAGAAATATTTATTTTTTACTATCAAATGTTTTTAAAAAGACTCTAAAAATACCTTAATTAAAAAGCCTTTTGATTAACCAAAGACAAAAAAAAGGATACTTTCCAATGAATTTATTAAAATTTTTTGAATTCATTTGTTTAAAAAAAACGAAATACAGTTGTGGAAGCATGTATTCATTTGCCCACTGTTAAGCATTTGAATATTCTAGAATAGGGGTACTCAACCTTTTTTTCTGCTGAACTGCATACATATGTCAGCCATTTCACGCGGGCCACATACTACATATGTAATCTATTCCATGTGGGTCGCAATATGAGTTTAAACGGGTGGGGGAGAAATGCTTTAAGGCCGAGATAAAACTGGAAATTTTTAAAATGTGGAAAAACGTTCAAAATAGTATAACTCCTATTTTGCTTTTTTTTGTTATTACTTTTTATATTTTTTATTTTTGTCACTAACACCAAATTAAATTTTTTTAAGAAACGCCCCTTCTCAATTTTTGTTCAGTAAACTGTTTTATATAATTACCAATAATATATAACAAACTTCATAAGATGTCTTTGTTACTCTGATGTGACATTACCACTGACAAAACACTTTGTTGCTGTTACAAAGAATATTCAATAAAGCCTATTTATATATCACCTCTTGAAAGAGATCTAGCAGGAAACGTGTCATTGAATGATTCATGCTTACTGGTATTTTTAAATATAGCACTTTCAGGACAAATAAAACAATTACTGATCCATGTTTGTTCTTCACTACAAAACAGTCAACCTCGAAATCGTTCGAATATGGTATGAAAGATTGTTGAAAATTAGTTTCAATGATAAAATTGTTGCTACTCTACTGTTGTATGTTATCACTAACAGTAACCGTTACAAATAGAAAAAGAGTATCAATTCGCAGCCGTACGACATCGACAGCAAAAAAGCAAAATTGATAAATTTGATTTCTTTTCAAAGAATTTCCTACCAAATTTTTAATACTTTGTTCTTAAATAAGTGAATTTATCAGAGCAATAGGTCATGATCGGGCCAATTAAAAAGGCTCGCTGGGCCGCAGTTTCAGTATCGTTGTTCTAGTAGAACTGCCGAACACATCATACGTTCCTAAATTTTTAAATTTAATTATATATATGTGCAAATAAATAGATAAATTTTATAATTTTAATGGAATTTTAAAAGTTTTCTTATTAGAGTTATGTTTAAAAAGTCGATATAAAAAATGGAAATATTTTGCATTATTTAAAATGTAACGCAAAAACCATCCAAATTACAGTCTTATAAGTAAAATTTTAGCATCTTCAATGTCTTAAATATAACATTTAAATTAAATCATATATTTACTGTTAATTGTAAATTTTTTGTGTAATTTTTTACAGCGCAGACACAGTTATCACATGCCTACAGTGCAAGATGGAACAATCGAGATAAGTGATTACGGTATGGTTTTCTATTTTATCACATATATTTTCCGTGTGATTATTGTATTAAATTCTAAACAGTTACATATTTTGATTTTCTAATTTAAAAAACTCTAGCTTACAAACATGCAATCAAAATTTGTTGATTTATTCTTTTAACTAGCTTTTACCCGTGGCTCCGCTCGCGTTGATGTTTTTAAATAACTGTCAAAGTCGTAATTATTATCATTAGAAAGTAAATAATATAATATGGTAATTTTTTTTATTGCTTGACTAGAACCAATAAAATTTAAAAATTCTAAAATTTAGCTTAGTTTAAAAAACTGAAAACGCAATTTATTATAATAATAATTAACAACAAAAATTCAATAACTTAAACTATTAATATCTTTAAAAATCGAAAGTATCTACGTTTAATATATAATTCCTCTTTAAAAGTGCTCAAAACACAATATTATTTTAAGATGCTACTGTGTACCATATTATATGTTCTTCCGTCAGTTTCAAATATGTGAAGATTTGGGCATTGGGCACACCAATCAGGCCACTTATAGTTGGCCATGGGACAAACATGGCTTTTCCAAATGCACCCCTGCTACCTGAAATGTTAGCTTTGTTAAAAGCAACAGCAAAATTGGAAATTGAACTTGTTGGAATTGAAATGGTAGGTCAGTGGGGATACTTGGAATTCGAAGTATGATAACACTATCCCTTTTCATGACAAATGTTCAAATATTGGAACCAAGTATATTCTGCATCAGTTTTGTGATCCAAAACTTCGTTCCTTTACACAGTCGAGGAGCATCGAAATTTTGCATAACTGGTACATTTAGTTTTAATTGAAGTTTATGTGAGGGTACACCCGAATGTTCAAGTAAATTTAAGAACTCCGTGGGATATCAAGTACTTTTTTCTATATCCATGATTGTATTAATTGATAAATATTTCTTCATCCTTCCCTTCTCCCCCGCAGGTTGTTTAAATTTTCAATGTTGATTTTATGGACAATGTCATTGTAAGGCACCAATATTGATCTTGCTCGCAACCACTGATTCCAAATTAAATTTTGTTGCAAGTCCGGGTAAATTTGAGCAATAAGATTTACATCATTTTCTTCAACATTACAAAATTCTCTGGAAGTAAAATATAACCTCCAGCATTTGCGTCCAAACAACCATAACCGATTTTCAATTGCGTCTGTGCATAATGTTCCGAATCTACGTCATTGTGACTATGCAATCTCATGTTCGTTTTCAGACCGAATTGTTCAACTTAAGCCCATAAGCTTGAATTCAACAGCCAATATAAACTAAAGCTACCATTCCTCCTATAATATCTGTAATATCTCGTAAATCCTGAAGAATCCGATTAAACGCTTCTATAGCTTTCTTGTGAGACATCGTACTTTCATCCCACACTAAAAGTTTACATTGGGGAAGCATCCTGCCTTGAGAGCTATTTTTTCTGAAATTTCAGATGAGTGAATCTTCAAATGCAAGATTAAGCGACAATTTTAAAACGGAATGTGCAGTACGACCGTTGGTTAGTAAAATCGCGGCTATACCAGAAGAAGTCATAGCAACTGCTATCTTCTGGGTTTTTCTGATAGTCATTAATAATAAGTTAAGCTAAAACCTTTTTCCGGTTCCTCCAGTGGCGTCCAGATAAAAGAGTGCACCATTGCCGGATTCTATTTTACGTAACACTTGTTGGGGAAAACGTGACTTTGTTCTGGAGTTAATTGAGGTATAAATTCTGTTACTTGACGTTGCAATGCTATAAAATCGTAGTTTAATTCTCAAGCAATTTCATTATCAAAGCTATTTCCGTCGACACGTCTAGGACTAATTCCAAAATCATGTATCTTCTTCCCAACCATTCTGAAAACCTTTATTGCGTTTCGTTGTAGATGTGTTCATTGAAAGGCATATTTGGTATAAAAAAAAAATCTTCTTTGGTAAAATATCTTCCGCCATGTAGTCTTTGTACTTATTCCAAAAATTCAAAGTAATAAATGCTTTCAAAACTAATTAAACTAATCAAAACAACTAAAATAATCAAAACTTTTTATGAAACTGTCAATTAATATTACCATAGAATTTTCAATATCACGCGCACGCAATTCGCTAAAACTTTATTTCGTTTCCCTCTTTAAAAAGTGGGGGGAAACTTGCATTAAAATATCTGGGATTGTCGGAATAGAGAACTTCTTAGCCAACTTGGCGATATTTCTCAAAGTTTGAGTTTGATTTTTAACAAGCGTAACGTAATACACGTTAGACGTTTAATAAAAAAACATTTAAAAAATTGCTTTTTGTAAAGATGCTAAATTACACTATGTTTCAGTTATTTGTTACAAATGTGACAAAATTTTTATTAAAATTTCCATTTTCACCAAATGCATAATTTTGCGCCAGCTTGGCGGGGAGTAAGCAACGTCAACGTTTTACCCGCATAGTTCCCGTTCCCGTAGTAATGTGGAGATAAAATATATCTTATGTTACTCCCTGATAAAGTAGCTTTCCATTGGTGAAAGAATTTTTAAAATCGGACCAGAAGTTCCCGAGATTAGCCGGAACAAACAGACAGACAGAAAGACAAAAATTTTAAAATTTGAATTTTTGATGTAAGTTCCGTATATACCTTTAAATGCATTTAGTAAAAACTGCTAATTTGAAATTACAAACAGACACTTCATTTTTATTCATTTGTATAGATAACAAATGCAAAACTACCTTTATGCATAATAGTTAAGTAATAATGAATATACCGGATGGGTAAAAAGTCCATAAAAACATTAAAAAGTTATAAAACCCATAAAATCGATAAGTCACAGAATTTTTTTTTTAAGATAAGCAACAAAAAAAAAAAAAACGATAGGTGGCGTTTTGTACACAAGTGAAAGAAAAGTCTCACAAATAGCAGAAGTAACTTTACCAAATCATTTATTACAGCAACATGGGCTCTACATATCCATCACCACAAGGGATGACACATTCCAAGCGAGTCACAAATCCAGCAACAGCAGGGTGCAGGATGTCCGCCTGTATGCATGACAGTTCTCGGTGGATCGCAACTTTCAATTCCGACAGATTGGGTGAACGGGATTAATACACCTGGGAATTTAATACTGCCACAACCAGAAGTCTACTGGAGTCAGATCTGGAGACCGAGGAGGCCTTGTAAACTTGCAACGTTTGCTAAAAATTCTTAGACTTGGTCGTCCGGATCTTACACGATCCTCGAGAGATCCAGTTTCCTCAAATCGCTGAACAAGCTTTATGAGGCGTAACACTGTTGAAGGCCCTTTTCCAATCTTCACATTTTTCTGGCGCATTCATTTACGCAATGCAACAGACGCTGATTGTTCATGAAAAGCACCTTCACCAACAAAGCTTTGTCTTTCTCGCTCAGCATCCTTGTTCACTTGATAGGCTTGCAACGGAGAGTTAGATCTGGATCAGTATTAGACCACCAGTATTTGTAATCGCCTGTCTCATTTGCATATTTCCAACTCAGTCGTTTGTACGAGCGCCATCTTTCGGCAGGTTTTTTTTCTTATCTTAAAAAAATCCCGTAACAGACCGATGCTAAACTTGCAAACCGTTTTTTATTTTGTTTAATTTTCCGGTTTTATAAACTTTTAAGGTTTATACTGACTTTTTGCTCAACCGGTATATATGTAATTATTCTTGTAGTGTTTTTACTGCCATACTTCTTATTTTAAGAACTTCTGATTTAACAAGTATTTTATATCAGAAAAAAAAAATGAAATCATTATTTCATTCGTGTATACTTTAAATTAAAACGAAATATAATTTAAAAACCAGTAGGCAAAACAAGAAAAAAAATGTATTTCAAGAATTGAAGTTTCTTAAAGAAAAGCTCAAACAAAGTAAATGTATTATAAGAAAGGACGCAAGAGATTTTCTGTTTCATTTTGCCAATGAAATGTCACAACGGATTTGTCAATTGACGTACATCAAAAGAGTGTGAAAGGCGAAAAATAGGCTTTTCAAATTGAGGCCTGATTTCATTTTGAAAATAACATTAGTTGTAAAGGGATTTGATAGGTGAATCTGAAAGATCAATTTTTATACAACTAGAAGCAGAAAAATCTATAGAAACTGCAAAACTATAATAGAATCTTTCCAAGTTCAGTCCTTATCTTGAAGTTTAAGTATTTCGAAAGCGATAAAATAGGCTTGGAAACATTCAAAACATTGGTTAATTTTGAAACTCTTAAATAAATAGACTATAGTAAAAAATATTGTTTCTAAACATTGTATGTATCAAAATTAATTTAGAAAGCTTATTTTCCCACTTATCTCTCAACAATTCGCAAACAATTATCATTGAAATGTCAAGATTAATTTTGAAGGTTGATTCTCTTCTGATCTCTAATAATTGAACGGATACATTGCATTATTTTTTTTATTAGAACTAATAATAAAGTAAGCAAATATTAATTAGTTACATTACAATTTCAAACAATTTTCCTTAATTTTTAAAAGCATAGCCTACTATAGTACTCAAAAGCATATGTTATTTATGGTTGTGAGTTTTATTCACATTGCTTCATAGAATTAAAAAAAACTGATTAGATAAATAAAACTCCACACAAATAAAATCAATGGCATACAAAAATTTTAAAATTTATTTACATAATTTATTATCTAATCAAAAACTGATGTAGTGCCCATTTTTAAATAAGTTTTTGAAAAGTATTAAGGCAAATTAAAGCTTTCTAAAATATTCATGAAAAAAGTGCGAATTTTTTAAAAAAAGAACCTGATATAAATTTTTGTTTTAAAAATTTGTGAACAGATTTTTTCATAACAATCGAAATCATTTTATCTTTAACGAGGTGGCTACTTTCAAGAATGTAATATTTTAGTGATAAATTATTATAACTCAGATAATTATCTTAATTTTATTAAAAAAAATATGTCATTAAAAATTTATGTAAGCACATCATTGAATTTTAATAAAAAGTTATTCTTTAAAATCTGAAATGCAAAAGTTTTGCATTTATATCTGATCTTTAAAATAATTTAAACAAACTTGTAAGAAACTGAGTTTTGCTAGACCAAAAAAATGCAAGTCTTACAAAGTTTTTTTTAAAAAAAATATTAAAATCGTACTAATTTGTACGTTGACTAATTTTTTTATTCTAAAATAAGCAATATATTTGAATATTTAGAATTTTGTTCAATTTCTGCAGATATTAATTTTAAAATTATATTATTTGTTTATTTTTTAAATGTTAAGTATTCTATTTTAGAGAACACATTAATATTCTAAATTTTTAACTGCACCTTAAATATTCCCTTTTGTACATTTATTTCAAAACATTTCCCCTCTACTATTAGCTTGCGAAGACCATTAAATAAGCTTGGAGTCGACTGTGTATTTCCTGCAGCGAAACTTAATAGCTTCCTAACTAAAGCATAGATTCTAATCGGATAATCCCAAAGAGACTAAGCTTTCATTCCTAACAACATTCGTGATGCTTTCACAGCAACGGTGGGGCATTTAGACTTAAAACCCTTTTCAATGCAAGAATACACATCTGATTTCGATACCAAATGATAAATGATGAATTGGCTAACTCTGTCTGCCCGTGTCAGCATCTATGAAAACTATTATGTAAGAATACGTTCAAAATTGCACGAAAATTGCTAGGCGCTTGGGGCAGTGTTTTAATTCGACAATCCTCGTCCACGATTAATTACAGACTGGTATGCAGCGTGCTTTGGGCATTCCGTAACGATGGAATAGCCCTTTGGGGACCGAGCCAGCATTGTTACGTTTTAATGGGTATTTCGGACGCTGGGGTTCAGAGCAAGATTTGGCTGGTATTGCTATCCACTGTCTAAAAGGCACTAAGAGTAAATGCGAAATACATTCCAACTCTCTGAAATATGTGAAATTAGGTATGTAATTATCAACGACATGCTTCGCTTACCAAGCATGGAATGAAACTTATTATAATACCATGGCTTTATCTGTTTCCTTTATGCTAGTAAGAGAAAAAGATCTAAACAAAAAAGTGAGATCCGAATTAGTAAGACTTTGTGTTATAAAAATTCTTTATTCGTAAATTTTTCATGCAAACTAATTATAAAACATTATTATTTGATTATGTATATGGACTCAAATAAAAAAATATATCTGTTAATGCTTTAAATAGTTTAGAAAATTTAAGGGGAAATGTTAATTAATAAGTAAATATAAATAAAATTCTATGAATAGAGAAAAGTACCACAAACATTGTTAAGAATTAATTTTTGTTAACAGAATAACTTATAGAAAACAGATTGCTCTTTCTCATTCTAACACCACAAATGCACACACACATGCTTACACAGTTATATATATATATATATATATATATATATATATATATATATATATATATGTAATAATCCCCATTAATTATTCTTAATAACTTTTAATTACCTTTGGTCCATCCCTTTAGGGGGGACCAACGTTTTAGTAATAAGTTAATTCGCCGCCTAACGAGAGTATTTTAAACTACATCCATCCACCCACACAGATCACGTGATTTAAGCTGCCTATATATACCGAGACTCCTGGAGACCGCGTCCCCTTTCGCTTTTGTATTTTGTCTGCGTAAACATGTAGCCGGCTGCAGTGTGTTTGTGTGTGCTTATATTGTGTCGTCCCTGTAATGTTTTATGTGCTTAAGATGTGGAATGAATAGTTTTAATCAATCACCGGAATGCCTCGACAATATCATCCAAAGAAACCATCAACAATAGTAATCATATAAAGAATACCTATCAACGGCCACGTCTATTTCATTAGTCGCCAGGATTTTCCTGCGTGGGAAATAAAAATTATAAGTCAAAATTATTACAATTAAAATGATAACAACCGTCATCGAGCAAAATAAAGAAGAAAGGAGAAAAATGTCTGTGTGTGTGGATGTATCCATTCATCGTACGATGTGCCAAAGTGTTCAACTACTACGTTTAAAAAGCGGGAAATTTCCCGTCTCGTCTCCATTGCGTAAGAGAAAAAAAATCCCCTGTCAAGCTTCAAGTTTTCTGCGTGTTTTCTAACGAAAATAAATCTTCTCATCAAATATATGTAATAGAAAAAAAAATCAACCAACAATTAAATCAACAGTTCGATGCTCAAATGAAAAGAAATAATAAATCTTTCTAACCTTGAAGTGCGCGAGATATGTTTTTGGCAATATTTAGTTATGTGAAAAAGTGCAACTCAGCGATATTTTCATCATTGATAAGTTTTTCTTTTTACTCTTTGTCATTTTAATTATTTGTTTTTAACTCTAAATTGATTATATATTTTTCCTCATTCATTGTTGATGATTTATTTTAAAATGTTTAAGAAATATTTTGTTATTAGTATGCGTAATAATTTGAAAGCAAATTTAATAATCTATTTTGATCAGAATCTTGCAATGATTTTAATTTATGGTTTAGATATTTTGAAAATATTTGTTTTAAAGTCGTCGATATGAAATGGTTTAGTATGGGGTAGTGGTACCAAAATATATATAGTTTCTTTATTTAAAGCCTGGTCTTACCCAGCATTTTTTTATTATAAGCCTGGTTATACCCCAGCAAATTTTTATGTGTCTGGTTTTACCCCACAGTTTCTTTCAATATTATGGGTTTTACCCCCATCGTTTTTTTTTTAAATTATTCTTTGGTCCCTACCACCATTGCACTGTTATTATGGTTTATTTTAATGTTTTTTCAATATGTGTAACAAATTATTTTCATTTTTCGATTGTATTTAAATTTCTTGATTGGGCAGTCAACTAAACGTATATATTATTGTGAATGTTATTACCATTTTGAAAACGTTTCCAGGGATCTCGGTTTTACCTTTTGAAATTTCGGATTAAATTTACTTAATGCTATGTTTTGTTTTGAATATAAACTGCATATATTTCATATTGATCATTTTTTATTTTTTGATATTTAACATGAGAATTGATAACTTTACAGTGTTTTACTGAATCAATACCAAAGATTTGATATTTTTATTTTGAGAATTTTATGTTGATACTATATTTGATATGTTTAATGTGGTTTTAAGAATTTTTGGTTTCTATTCGATTTACTCTTTTTTAGAATGAACAATTTATTTGATATGAAAATGAACAACTTTAATGTGTTTGAAATAATAATGGTTTTGAGAGCACTTAGGCTGAGAAAATAGTAATAAATAAATAAGCAAATGTTTACATTTAGAATAAATAATAAGGGTTTTGTAAGGATTGTGCATAGTGAGTACCTCAAGGGAATAAATACACCTTTGATTGTCAATATACTATTGCCTCCAAACTCGTACCCTTTGTCTTAGTAAAATTAATACATAAAATAAAGTTATAAATAGTTTTTAAAAAAATCTCTTCGGTCGACTTGCAATTTCCAGTCTTGGGATATTTGTTTTTGAAGTTATTGTGCAACTTTACACGATAAGAAGTAAAACTTGTCTCAAAGATTGTGCAAGGCGTGGGTCATCCTAATTTGTTTCTTTTCACCCTCAGTGCTCTTATATACAATTTCATATAAATTTTTAAGAAATTATTTTTTGTATTTTAAGAATTAATATTTTTGAATTCATAGCCAATATTAATAATGTGGTGGATGGTTGTTTCAAAATTTTGACACGATTTATACTTTGGCAAATTCTCGAATATTTTTATGTTAATGTTGAAGTCAAAGAAAAAATTTTTAAATAATGATAATTTAAAAACTTAATTTTGTACTTTATATCTCTGTATGATACGGGTGTGGACCAAGGGCCCTGGTGCACACACGGGTCTTGCGGAGGGGGGAAATGTAATAATCCCCATTAATTATTCTTAATAACTTTTAATTACCTTTGGTCCATCCCTTTAGGACCAACGTTTTAGTAATAAGTTAATTCGCCGCCTAACGAGAGTATTTTAAACTACATCCATCCACCCACACAGATCACGTGATTTAAGCTGCCTATATATACCGAGACTCCTGGAGACCGCGTCCCCTTTCGCTTTTGTATTTTGTCTGCGTAAACATGTAGCCGGCTGCAGTGTGTTTGTGTGTGCTTATATTGTGTCGTCCCTGTAATGTTTTATGTGCTTAAGATGTGGAATGAATAGTTTTAATCAATCACCGGAATGCCTCGTCAATATCATCCAAAGAAACCATCAACAATAGTAATCATATAAAGAATACCTATCAACGGCCACGTCTATTTCATATATATATATATATATATATATATATAATTAAAATTTCTCTACAAGAGAGAGATGAATAAACATGATTAAAATTGAAAAGAATTGAAATTGTAAGATAACCAGACAACAGAACTTAAAAAGATATATGAAAAATTAAAATAACAGAGTTAAATATAAAAATATAAAAGAATGGATATATATATATATATATTCCGTGAATACAAAAAATTTAACTACAATATTTTAATGAAGAAATGAACATTCGAAAAAATTTCAATGTGTGTGTATGCATTGTTGAATATTTTTTAAAAAAAATTCTGATGAGAAATATGGAAATAATAAGGATAAGGACAATAAATTAATTACTCCATTGTATTCATGTTACAAATTATCCCCCCCCCCGTTATTATTAGCATAACAGTAAAAATGGACAGTATTTCTTCTATTTAAAATAAAACTTGTTACATCTGTTTAAGACAGCGTTTCTCGAACTGTGGAACGAGGCCTCCTAGAGGGGCGTGATGATCCTAGGTTGGGGCACGATCATATCAAAAAATTAAAAACAAAAGATTATTTTCTTTAAAAAAATATTAATTTACTGAAAGGTGGTAAAACAAAAGACATTCTGACATAATAAAAAATAAAATACGTATTTACACTGATATAATACACTTATAAATGCATCAGCACTGCACGAGATATTTGATAATCACCAGTGACTCAATGGGCTTGTCATGTATAATATTATACATAAAATTTAGTACTTATTTGATAATTTGTACGGTTTACAATTAAAGTCGTATTGTAGATTTAGCTTCAAATTATATTATTGTAGAATTCAGTACAATGTTATTGTATGGGGGAGTGTGCTATGAAAAATATGATTGAAAATTGAATTGCAAATATTGAAAATTTGAGAAGCACTGGTTTAACATTAAAGTACTCACATTGGAATGATATACATGTTTGGAGAGATGGGTGCTACCTTTTTTATTCACGTCTTTTAACGTTTAAAAATTACGCCCCAAATAATTTAATCAACTAATCATTTGATTTTAAGGAGATGGACTCGGGAAGAATTCATTCGTCAACATATATATATATATGTATATATATATATATATTATATATATATATATATAAGTTTTATGTTATTTTTATTTATTTTTTCACTAAATAAGTATGAAGGATTTTAAGCAGAAATAATACTTTTTAAATCGGAAACTCCCAAAATTTTATATGCATGTTTTCTACTTCTAATTTGAATGAGAAAGAAAGAATTTTTTTAAAGGCTCTCATTTTTCTATTTTTAAATTTCAGTCATGAAATTAAACAATATATTTGATTTATATAACTTTAAATAAAAAAACGCACATAGTTATTGAAATTCTTCAGTAAATATTTTAAAAAAATATTTATTTCATTATGTTTTTAATCAAATTGCTTTTTTTTTAGAAATACGTATAAAAATATTTATTTCAAACTTGAATATTTGAATTAAATCATAATGATTATACTTAGGAACCAAATGACATGAAAGTTAAATCAATTCAAATAAAGCCAAATAAAAATTTCAGATCAAATTCAAAGCAATGTGTTTAATATTTATTGACGTTTTTTTTAATGACTACTTCCTGAGAATCATATTAGTATTTTAGCAAACATAATTTTGAGTTAACTGATACAATAGTATATAATCACAATAATTAGGATGAATTCAAATTCTGAATGGCAGATTGAATTGTTTCGAGATAAGAATATTGTGTGCAATATTGTCATACTAGCAATATAAGTATATAATGATGCTGATAATTTTGAAGACATATTCTTAAATTTAGACAAATAAATATATTATACAAGTCAAAGTACTAGTTTAATTAAGGTATCCGACTACCCTAAAATTGTAATTTTTTCCAAAAGACGCAATTTTTGTATATTTATATTTCATAGGCCATCATATTAGCTTTAAATAAATACCAAGTTTATTATTTTCCGTTCAGTAGAACAAAAGCTTCAAGTGTTTTAGTAAAAGCAGATGCCATTACTTTAAGCAAGATGTCATACTTTAAAACGCGTTTTACTTGAAATGTGTGTTTTTTGAAAATGCTCAAACGGGGCCAGCGGTTGCCCAAAAAGTTTTGAAAATAAATAACTGAAAAATTTTGTGCATGTTATGTGTAATTGTAGAAGTGTTTTTACTTTCAGATTCATCAATCACTGTTTTATTACAAAATTTACAGTCCCTTATGTTTATATAATCACTGTGTTTTAAGCAATTTCCCATAATAACTAAGATAAAGTGCTCTAATATTTGTAAAAATTAAAGTTTATTTTATCCATAAAGTCATTTCAAAAATGAATAGCATAGCAACACATCAGACATCAGAATTAAAAAGTTGAAAATTTGTTCATAAACTTTTGGTACAGAATGGGCCGCGTTGATGTTATTTTTTGTAAATGTTTACCCATTTATTCCTATTTTAGTTATGATAATTACTTTTTCTTTCCTTTATTTTAGCTTGGTTTTCTTAAAATGTACTAAACATATCTAAAAATCACAAAAAAATTCCCATACCTCCATTTTTTTTTAAAAAAATTTGTCGCAAGAGTATAGTCGGATATTTTAATTCATTAATTTTAACAGATAAACAAAAAACCATTAGATTCAAATATAAAAACTTCTATTAAAATAACCCATATTTTGCAACATATATTCAGGGCTGTAAATCTCATTATTAGAATGGAATCCATAAGGAAAACATATTAATATACTTCAAAAGTTTCTTATTATTTGCCAAATTGCTGCTTTGAAGTACAAAATACGACGCATGCGTCTTTAACTAAGACAGGGGGAATCTTGGGTGCTGGCCTTTCCCTTACCCTTAGGACATAATCAAGATTTGCTCAATAGAATGATTGTGGTGACCAAGTGACAAGACCACCCCATCCTGTCTATCATTCCCGAAAGTGATATCGAACTAATTGCACCCGTAGGAAAGGAATTCTAGTAAGATAGGATTTTAGACTGTAGCCGTACGGAAAATACTTACATCTTTAGACATTTTTCTATAAGAGCTTAAGTAACAAATAATTTAATTGAATATAAGCATTTAGTTTTGTAAAACGACTCTACATTATTGCTGTAAGAATCTAGAAAAACTGACTATCAAAAGAAATATTGATCAAAGAAAATGGTCTGGGGTTTATTTACATATCATACTACCGTTTGGATGAATCTTTTCATAAGCATATATCGTTCTTTGCAAATAATGAAGAAATATGCACTCTTCCAAATAAATGGATTTTAAAATAAATGGATTGTTTTTTAGATTGTAGAAATCCTGAAAAATGAAATTGTTTTTTGGAAACATCAGTTGTTGACTTCAAACAATATAACTAAAATTTAATTAGATATTTTTTATTCCTGTACAAAAGACTTTATAAAATTATTTATTACACTATAAAACGATGGAAGTCTTCATAAATACATTAATCATGAACAAAAATCATTGAATTCAATATCTAATCTTATTCAAATAGAATTACAAAATATGAGACTGACTTTTAAAGAAATGATTAAAATTAATTTTAATCACTGGGAAAATGATTGGAGTCTCGAACTATGCAAAATATTGAAGCTGTAGGAAATCAAATTCATTATTTTATGAAACTTAAACTCAGGTGCAATTTCTGAATCCTCCTACATTACATGAGAAATATACATTCCTTATTTCCTTTGGAAATGGTACATTGTTATGAAAATCAGAGGATCAAAAAATTCATAAGAATAAACTAAAATATCCATCTTTACGAAAATGGGTATTGAGTTACATGTTTGTTTGTTAACAGCATAACAACGATAAATAATTTAATATATTTTCATAAATATGCATCGCTTCTGGAACACGAGACCAGGAGAACAGCAATTTAATTAAAATATATCTATATATTCAAAGCAATGTATTCAAATACTTACAGCAAACTTTTCAAGAAAGAAATAACAAAGACCTTCTGCTAGCCCAAAATGAAATATACGGAACATAGACTGCGGATCCATAATTAAATCTTGTGGAAACATCCTATGGTCTCCTCTCATAGAAAGGACAAATTTAATTAAAGAGTAAGTTTTGGGGGTCTTTGTTTCATCATAGACGCTGTTTCGAGTTAAATACGTTATTCAATTTTCAAAAGAAATGCGCATTGGTAAATGCTTACGTATGTACTAATCTTGGTTTCCTTTTAAGGGTAGAATCGAATAAATAAAAGACATCGAATGTGGTACAAATAAAAAGTGTTGCGCTTTTTATTTGATATTCTTGAAAATAAATGATATTGCTTCTTTTTTGGGGAGTGATAAATAAAGCTTTAGATTTTGAAAAGTTTATTAGGTTTCTCTAAATAAATTATAAATTGTCAATATTGAACTATTTATTAGATACATGGGGTTATGTATAATTTTTTAAATTAAATTATATTCCTGGGGAATTAAATTTTATAATATAAATTAAATTTGGAAGTACAATTAATGGATAAAAAGTGATATAAAATATTGTTATTGACAAAGATATCGACTGGAACCATGTAAGTATTCTATATTTGTTTATCGATGCATCACAAGCATTCAATGTACTAGGCATATTTTAAAAATACAATTACATTTTATACGGGTATATAATAAGTATACAAAAGTGTTTTGTAATTTTAAAATATTTTGAAATTCCTTTTACAGTTGATTAAATAAGTATTGAAAAATTTATATTTGAAAAGTGATAGCTTCAAAAGCATTCAGTGCGTACATATGTTTCCCTGCACGGTGTTAGTCTATTCTATTATTCCAACGCTTTTGTTAAGGTTGTGGCAACACCACCTGTTTTGGTTGTAAATATTTGCATCAACATTTTCCGGGCACTCTCCAATGCCAGGTTTCTAAGACATTTTTGTGTTTCATAAAGGTGGATTTTAAACACATTAATAAACTTATTATTGTTTAAACATTTGGCTTTTATCTTAACTGAACACACTTTAACCACTTTGTCTCAATTTTCTCACCATTATGACTGGTGACCTGCTGTTTAGATTTAATAATCAAAATTTTAGTATTTAGAATCTGGATTTTTACCGGCATTGGAAGTTGGAAATGATCCCCCTAGAAAAGATTCCAGAATAGTTTTCAGGACACCTTCCTTCTGGAAGACGGACGTAGACCTTTGGGTTTTGCGAAACGAGACGGGATTTAAGGTATCCGTCATAATGGATGACAGGACGAAATTCCATTGCATCGTGTCGTTCCTTGATGTCGAGTTGTTGGCCTACGTTGCCGACATAATTTGCCCACTGGTCGCTAAAGAGATTCCTACCTTTATCTAAAATCTATATTTTTGGCCAAATCTTTACCTTCTGAAGATGCCATATTAAAAACCCTTCATGAAGACATCAGCTTAGTCCCTCGTGGCTACTTCAAGAAATGAGAACTTTGGCTGTATCTAGAGTAACTTATCAAGTTCTAAGCTCCCTAAGGATTCAACGTTTGCCCGTTCACATGTAAAAAATTTTGGAAATTAGAGATGACTCTCTGGAATTGCTGTCAGAGATTTCCAACAAAATAGCAGAGGTTCAGAATTTGCGGAAGTACAGGAATGCCTATTGTTAGCTGCAACTGTTGACACCTTGGTGCGACAAATCTCAGCACGTCAGGAAGCAACGAAAATAATAAATTCAGCGAATGTTATTTGCCAAATAAAAGTTAATATAACATATGCTAAAATAAATTTATTTTTTTTCCTATTTGTTAAAACAGAGCATGTTATAATTCCTGGTAAAATTACGTTAAGGGACTGCATTTTTTAAAAAAAAACGTACTTCACAACTATGTATTTTAAAAAAATCAAACAGAAACACAAATAAAAAATATTTTTAAATTATTTATAACTATAAAGTAAGGTACAATGTATTTCTTTGAAAAAAATATTTCTTGTTAATAATTTAATATTTATATTATAATAACTTTTTTTACAAAGCAATTCTCATTTTCACACGCTACAATTATTTTTCGCTAAGAAAATAAATTATTCGACTATGGTGAATTATTATGCTATGCTGAATTGATCACTATATCATTTTTACAGAAATGTATGAATGGAATGAAGAACATTTGGGGTTATGCCTATGTTGGGTAAATTGATAGATTATAGTAGTAATTTAATACATAAATATCAGAAACATTATAAATGTTAAAATTTAAAAAAATAGGGACAGGTTATAAAATAGGTTATAAAACTTCAGTACAAAAGTTAGTAGTTTTCTTAAGAATATTTTTATCATTTCATTATACATATGAAGGGATGAGAGAGAGAGAAAGAGATAGAGTGTAAGATAAATATCGGCAAAATAAGTTATAATTCAACCGACAAATATCTTAGAAAAACATTTAATGCTACAAAAAAGAAACATAGTGATACAAAGCATTCACAGATTTACATAAGTGTTAGCTTATAAAAGAGGAAATAGGAATATTGAACTTTTACATCATACAGAAAACTACGTCAATGCTTGGTGGTAAGAAATCAACTTGCTAAAAAGAAAAAGATTTAGTCTAGCCCCAAGTTTCTGACAGTCAGACTCTTCTCCTCGCAAAGTTACAAAGGATACCATGTATTTAGTTAAAAGCTATTTCACACCCCCACCCACACATACGCTTACACACATATACATATATATATATATATAAATAATCAAAATTTATCTACAAGATAGAGAGATAAATTAACATGATTAATACTTATAAGAATTGCAATTGCAAGATAACCAGACAACAGATTTTTTTAAAAGGATATATGAAAAAATTTAAATAACAGAGTAAAATAAAAAAAATATAAAATAATGGATGCTAAAGTATTATCAACATTGCTGACTTAGGACAGCTTGTATACAAAAAAATTCAATTAAAAAATTGTTCTGTATAAAAGTGGGGTTGAACATGTTTTTGGGCCAGCCAAACTTCGCCCTTTCTGTTAATAATACCGAGCAAAACCAATTGGAAATAATGGATAGGAAATCTAAATCCATTATGAGAAAATGGTAACTTTCGTAAAAATTTCATACAGAAATGCAGAGCTCGCGCTAAATCTGAGTACAATAAACAAGCTAGTGCCAGATTCTGGACCCAAATACAAATTCAAAACAAAGCAATGGCTGAAAAATAGCACTTAGCAAAAGTATGAAAAGAATAGAAATAATAAAATAAGAATTGTAAACATACTACCATTATCTTAGAGACTCTAAGATAATATGATTTAAAAGTTATAATAAATTTTAAAAAAGTAATTTTATCTAAAACTAGAAATCGGGGGTAATTAAAACTATCTAGGAATAATAATAAATCTATAATATTAACCTGTTTAAACTATGGATATTTAATCCTTACTATTTAGAATTTCTTTATTCAAATATCTATTAATAAAATTAATTGGGTATTTTTGAATTAAACAACATTTAGTAAAATGTTTATAGTTTTTTAAATTTTTTTCTGATTTATTTGGAACTAGAAATTTATTGCGTAGTGTGTAATTAATAACAATATTTCAAAATATAGAAACATGCACATTACTCTCCCAATGCGTTACTTTTATAATATTGAAATTAAAGTGTTCTCGTTTATCATAAATATTAGTAACTATTTTATTATCATTTAATTTAATTCCTATATCAAGAAAATTTGCTTCATAATTGTTACTATTTGTCTGTATTAAATTAAGATACTGTGGATAAAAATTAATATTAGGTTTATAGTTGTCTTGCTTGTAAAAAATGATTATATCATCTATATAACGAAAAAAGTAATATTCTGATTTGTCTGTGAAACTATTTTCAAAATAACGTAAATATAAATTGGCAAGACAGTTGCTAGCTGGGCCACTTTGTGGTAGACCCTTAATCTGTTGATAAATAATTACCATTATGATAAACATAATTCTCTCTTAGAACTAACCTAAGTAGAGAACCAAATCTATCATATTTGACATTTTTAAACAAATTATCTTTATGTAATTTTACAAGTGTTTTTATCATATCATCAATATTAATTGATTATAAATCAATTAATTAAATATCTTTATAATATAAACTAAATACTGAAAATATCTTTTAATCTTTAATTTGTGTAATAAGTTCTGTACTGTTTTTAAGAATGGCTGAAGTCATTTATTGTATCTTGTAACATTTCATGTAGAATTTTGCCTGGTTTGCTGATATATGTATTAAAACCATTAGTAACTGTTCTAAACTTTATTGGATCTTAATGAAATTTAGGATTAAGAAATACATGTGGACATTTAAAATTATTATTAATTTGTATTTTTAATTGTTTATGAAAAGCCAAAATTCGATTATTTATTTCTCTATCAGAAATTGATGACCTAATAAATGCTGTATTATTTTCAAAATGTTTGTTGAGCATTAAACTATAATAGTTTAATGTTTTATTGCATATTTATTAAAATAATGACCCCAATTAATTTAAAATAATTACTTTATTCAAATTTTTAAAAACATGTATTTATAAAGAATTCATTTTTATCATCTAACTTTGTCAATTCTATCAAAACAAACTGTTGGAAATCCAATTATTTAAACGTAATAAATAGTTTGAATATTTGATTAATTTTTTTAAAAAAAATGAAATAAAACTTATTATTTTTGACATCGTTATTATCACATTTTTATCGTAATAAATTTCTCTAACTCTAATTACTTATTTTAATTAATGATATCCATACTGCTTAGAGTACTGAAAATATATTCTGAGAGAAATTCCATTTAAATCTTTGATGACAAAATAGAAAACATAATCTTAAGATAATAAAGTATTTGTGCAGTTCTCAGAACATGTGAAATGAAAAACGAATTAAACAACTATGCGCGTTACAAAATGAAATTTAAGTACATTTCTGCAGGAGATTTTCAATCTTCTTTTTCTCTCATTACTTCTGGACATCACTGTTATGTTGTGAAAATATTTTTTCACAAAATAACTAAAAACAGATTGTTTCTCGGAATCTTTGAGCAATTTTGGAGTCTTTTGTTCCATTTTTGCACTTTTTTTAAATCAAAAGTATTTTAAATCCAAGGGTTATGTTACTTTTTATCTTAATAAAAACCTCTGTCGTCTTACTTAAGAAATTTGAAATTTAATATATTCTTATCCGTTATGCTACGATAAAAGGAAAACATCTAAAAACGCAGAAAGAACTTTAAGCACTGTAATTTTGAAAAATTAAGATTAAACTGCTGAAAGTTTCAAGACATGATTTATTCTAACAAATTATTAAAATCGTAGTCAACATATAGCTCAAAATTACATCTATAGTATTTCATTACACCATTCAATTTCCGACTACATTCAGAAACATAATTTTGAAAAACGGCTAAATGAATAATTTTGATATTTAGTGTAGTTAAATTAGGATATAGGTATAAAATTATTTTGGAAATAGTATTAAAAAGAAGAGTTATTTAATTGTAATTTTTTGGTAAAAAATAAAGAAGGAATGACGTATTTTTTACGTCCTACATTCTCTTCTTTTTATGAAAAATGCTTCTATAATTCTAAAGCCTGAAGAAGGATTTTTGAAATACATAATTTTGAAGCAGATTTAGTCATATTTTAATGTAAATAATAACATAAACACTGGTTATTATTTCGTCTGATCATAACACTGAAAATAATGTAATTTTTTTTTCAATAATCTTAGTGTACTCTCTTTATAGGAGTAATAGCTGCATATATATATATAGCGCAAATATAAATATTATAGAAGCATTTTTCATAAAGGGAGATTATTTTGGAAATATATCAATCTTTCTTCTTTTATTTATTTATTTTTTTGCAAAAATTGCATTTAAATAATTTTTTCAGGCAATAATACTTTTAAACTAATTTTAGATGCAAATATTCTAAATCAACAGCTCTAACTATCAAATTATTCATTAATACGCTTTTTCAAAATCAAGGGGCAGAACTTAATCAATAACATCAGTGTTTTTTATTATTATATTATAAATATTGCCTATACTTCCTTTACCAAAATTTTTTCTTATTAATCATTCCTTATAAATTTCTTTTAGATACATCTAAATCTCACCATTTACAGAGCATTACTGAGGAAGGAATTCCTTGCGACATTGATGACTTCATAATACATGAAAAATTAGCAATGGGAAATATGTGGACACCAAATCACAGGTTTAATTTTTTTTTAAAGATATTTCTTCAGATAGTGCATAGTTCACAGTGCTTTGACAAATAATTGTCATTTGCTTGATATTCATGTTGAACAAAAATATGTTTGGTCCAATTTTGTAAAAGAACTCCAAAAATATAAATGTTTAATGACATTCATCTTTACTGTCTAACAATGCAATAATTCTTAAATCAAATAATTTCGAAATCTAATTTGAAAGAAAATTCTAATAAGATTGTGAAAATATTTGATTTAATGTATAAATAAATATTTTATTGTATTTTTATGGATACTACTTTTAGGAAAAAGAATTTGGCACTAATGTCCCATAAAAGTAAATCTGTTCAAATATTAAAAAAGGAAAAATTTAAATAGCTGAGAGAATGATACTCGAAAAAATACCTTAGATTTCTTTTTATGAACTAGTTTTAGCGTGTGTATGTTTATTTTAAAACTCCACTAAAATAAAATTTTAAAAAATCTAAAATTTATTTATATCACCTTTATAATCTTAATATTATCTATAATTTAATAAATGCTTTGAATACATTTTATTTATATAAAATTGTACTAAAATGAATCCTAAAAAAATGTTCAAACTATCAATTCCTAAAAGTTAACAAACATGCTGGAAAGAAAGAGTAAAATTTTCAAATTTACTTCGATGACAGCATCGTACAGAATATTTTTGTTTCATCATCATTTCTTAGGAATGTAATTAAAATAAAAAAAGTTTGATGAAAGATCAAAGAAATATTTGTTTGTTGGTTAAAATTGCTTATTAAATCCAATGGAACATATTTTTTAAAATTTGTGTATTTTTGAATTTTTTAAGAATTTCAACCTTTTTTTTTAGTATTTCCAAAAGCCAATGATGATTGTTTTTCTGGAAGATTTATTTTTTGGAAAAAATATTGAATCTACAGTTATTTATATAGTTTTATGGTACTGACCCTTTTGTAATTGGGTATCCTAGGATATCCAGTTCTGATTTGGATATTTTACGTACTATCTTGTTTCTGTCAAAACACATTTAACCTATTAAATCGGAATTTCAACTTATCGCGTGTTTACTCTAATTTATTGATTTTATATTTGAATTACAGAAACGAATTAATAATTTTAAATATTAGTTTTTTATTCTTTGTATTAGTCTTGATAATATACACATTCAGATTTTAAAATTTTATACATTATACGATAGTTTTTAGTCTTTTTTTAGTATGGATAAAAACTAAATTTTTAAATTACATATGTATATACTAAATTAAAATGTCTGGATGATACTTTTCAATCTTTAAACTGTACGAAGGAAATTCCAAGACAATCCGATGTGTTTTTATTAGGTCTTTCCCAGAATTACATGATATAATTAAAAAGTTGAGCAAAGAGTATACCGGGTTCTATATACTAAACCATCTTGGATAAATTTGAATTATTTTGCTTTCAATTAATTTAGGATTAGTTAGTGGAAATTCAACAGATTCTAGCATTTTAATGCCTAACAATAATTAATAGCTTAATTTATCTTTAACAAAATTTCTTTATATTTATTTGTCTATTTTGAAGTTAACGTAGTTTGCCGTAAAGATGCGGATATTTTTCTGAACTTATTAGAAAAAAAAGAAAACAATAATATATATTAAGTATGAAAATATGCCACACTATTTCAGAAATAAAAAATAAACGACAAATTAATTTACAGAAATTTGAATTGCGTTTTAAACTTTATTCCACACAGTGCTATTAAACAATAACTTCTACAGTTTTAATTAAAAGTAAAAACTCAGCATTAAAGCAAAAGTAAGAAGAAATTCAGCCTAAAATTAAAGTAAAAAATTCAGTCTAAGATAACAAAAAATAAGAATGATTGAATAAAAAAATGTGTTATGATGTGTTGTTGCTGTTAGTGTGTGTACAAAATTCAACAAATTTTAAAGAGTGAATAGATTTATTTATACGTTTTAAGATCTCTAAGGACTCTTAAATTGCAAATTTTTAAATTTTTCTGAAAACAAATATATGTTAAAGCATTAACATTTCTGAGCATTTTGATACCAAAATTTTGTTGTCACTGTAAAAACTTCTGAAGTTATTGAGAAATAACCAGTGAAATTTAAACAAAAACCCTATCTCTTTCGTATCTATAACTTCATTTTTTTCAAAACAACAAATTTTAGCTTGCACGCAGGATTTCTCAGAAACTATTTATGATATCAATTTAAAATTTAATACACGTGTTTAAAATAAGGCTCTTTATAACTTATACTAAAATTTTCAAAAACAATTTAATAGACATTTTTTTATTTGAATTTAAATTAATTTAAAAAAAAATTTTTTTGCTATAATTGTATTTAAAAAATATTTTTTTCTCTTAATTTCTTAAAAGTTAGTATAATTTCGAAAGTGAACATTTTTCTACCAAGTAAAATTAGCTTGTAAATTTTGATCAATTTTGTATCTTAGAATCCTGCGCGGTGTAAAATACTAATTTTCATATTTTAAAAAAAATTGTCCAATTTTTATTTCTTTATAACTTTTTAATTTTTTTCTTAAATCCTCTAATATTTTAAGAAATAATGTAAATATATATGATAATCACGTGATAAAAATTTCAAAGGATTGTTTTGTTTTATAGTTAAGTTACATTGGTTTGAAGAAGGATGTTTTTTTCGAGTGCCGCAGATATATGTAATGGGTCCTGAGACCTATTTTTGGTATTTAAATTCAATAATAATATATTTTTTGGGATATATAATTTATGATTCCTCAAAACAGTCCGGAATTATTTGGGATTTTAAGGAGTGTATTATTGTAATCAAGGGATGTCATAGCTTAAATATATTACAATAAAAAAGTTTGATGAAAGATCTAAGAAATATTTGTTTGTTGTTTAAAGTTACCTATTAAATCCAGTGGACAAGATTTTTTATGGACATTTATAGAATACACTTACATATTATACATAACTGGAAGACAGTCAGTAAGATTATTTAGAAAGATAGCCAATACATATTGCAAATTAATTTTCAAAAAATAAGCTGTTTCTTATCAAAAACAAATTTATATATATTTTATAAAAAAAAAGTACATTTGCACTGTCAGTTAAGTATAAAATTAGTTTTACATTATTCTATTTTGTTTTCTTTAAGATGGCGTGCAAATGAAATAATAAGTCATGATGGAAGCTACAGTCCTTTACATGTTCATGCTCAGACTTTTGTTACTGACGGTCAAGAATTATCTGATGCTGAGTGTGATAGAGACTTAAGACATATGTCAGAAAGCGGTACGTACTTCAATTTAACATTTAGATAATTTAAAAGTTGGAGTTAAACTTAAATTAAAATATACATTAAACAAAGGCAAAGAATGACAAATCGAATTAAAGAAGACATTAAATTAAGAAACCATTTCTATGCTTAAAATTTCTGAAATTTAAAAGAAAAACTGCTGAGTATTCATTTTTATAAAAATAGTAAGCATTAAAAATCAGACTAATCTCAATATATTCAAATCTAAATCTCATGAGTTTCACAAATATTTGTGGCAAAATAAAATTACCCATTATATATAAATGAAACAATAAATTATTTACGGGGTTTATTTAAATTAATGCTATATTGAATCGAGTATTGTTTTTCTTCCATCCTCAGTTTTTTAAGAAAATAATACATTGTATTCTTTTTAAAAAAAATGAATAAACAGAATTTACGATACAGCTTATAGTAAAAAGAGTGTTACAATCCAAACAAAAGAAACTTTTCATTTATTTGACTGGAGAGAAAAACAAAAGAAAAATGATCAATAAAAACATACACGTTACATCTTTCTGAATGTAATACAAATGAAAAAAAAATTCTGATATGCGCAATAAAACAATATATTTTTTTTTTATTTATGGCTATCTTTGTATTTGATTTTATAAAAGTAATGGATAATAAATAATTTTATAAGAACAAATGAAACATTATTTCTTTTATGAGATGACATTCTTATTAAGTCTTTTTTTAATTCAGATTGCTGAAAGTTTTTTAATAAAGTATATAATAATTTTTTCTTCAGAGTTATTGAATAGAAAAAGAACTGAACAAATTTTTAATGTTTTTTAAAAATGTTTTTATGTTTCATAATTCTATTTAAAAATGTTGGTAGACGCTGCAGGAATAAAGTTCGATATATCTGTGCATAACAGTAATGTAGATTGTCTATTATTTTAATCCAACATGTGCAAATTTTTAAATGAATTCAATTATTTAAAATAATGTTATTTTTTAAATATTTTACAATTATATCAATTGAACACTTTAATTTCAAAGTTACTTCCAATTTAAGTCACATACTAAGCAGTAATTATACTGTGGGAAATAACTGACACGCATAAGTAATACGTTTAGTTAATTAATGACAGTTAATTTTGCTACTTATAATGATTGTCTTAGAATTCATGGGATGAAATTTAACGAGCAATGGGACAGACTTACCAAACATTTTTGTATAAAATGTATGACAGAAGGCGTCATATTTAGTCACAAACGCAAAAAAGAACATGATAGAAAATACCGGGTATCCAAAAATTATAACTACACTTTCCCATTTTAATAATAAATAAACAAATAGATATATTCACTCACGGTTATATATATTACATAAAAAATAGCAAAGTTTTATTTATTTATTTATTCTTACATTGTGCTATTGTGCGATTTCAATGTGCGCTCCATTAGCCACGCTCAACACATCGAGTCTATGAATAACGTCATCTCATCCTCTATTAGAGCAACCAGATTCTGTTTTTGAAAATACTTTACCAATCGTCATGAAGTTGTCGTGCCACTCATGAATTGAGTATTTTGAAGGTGAACTTCGTAAAAAGGTACTCCAAAATATATACTGTAAATGTGTTGCAGGTTTAAATTTGATAAGCCTTGCTTCAACTTGCAATTGTCCTTGTGGGGAAGCCATTTTGCAACAAAGGTATTGCAAAGCGTGAACGTTGCACCATCTAGTTTGCATTTCCTTGAACATAAACTTCAATATTTTTTTATGGAACATAAAAAAACGTAAACGAATATGTCTGTTTATTTATTTTTAGTTATTTTTTGAAAGTGTAGCCAAACCTTTCGGATACCCTATATAACTTGCTTAAATATAGCACCACTAACAACAGCTTCTCTTACAAAAGTGTTTAAGTAAGTTGCTTAAAACTGCATCAATCGACGTAAATATATATATGTAAGGATAATTAAATTAGATCTAAAATTAAATGGCTAGTTCATTTCTAACTTCCATCTTCCCGTTACATCTTCAAGTATTAAATTTGTTATCCAGTTCGAGAATATAGAACACATTGCTCTAACTTTGCCGGCTCCGACCATTAATTTTTATTACCTATATGTCATCCTTAAATTCTCAAGTATACCGCTTCAATAAGACATGTACTTGAAGACATCTGGCTTTTGAATGGTCACACAGTCTTGAGTTTTAACACACGTGTCCGGCTCTTTCTCTCTCTCTTACAAATATATTACAAAATAATCTCATGGAATAAAGACGGTTAAAAAACGTATTGAAGTTCACTTAAAAAACCACGACATATATATATATATATATATTTACGTCGATCGATGCAGCGTCAACTGAAATATTGATGGCAGAATAACCGTCGGTCAAATTTTCCTTTCGACCACACGTCTGTAAGATAAACATAGAATCATTCAGACTACTACTAATTATATGTTACTTTTTATAGATGCGCTATTGAACAATTATTAATAACATGACCTTAAAGATTACCTATATTGGTGCCATCTAATTCGTAAATAAAAATTTTAAAATAAATGCTAAATAAAATAAAAATGTTATCTTTAATTTCGCATCAATTTCATGATTTGTGATTCAAAGCTTCATTTGTGCCATACACAAAAGAGTATTTATTGTAATAATTTCTATCGAATTCTCAAAATTTATTCAAGAGTTTTGCTAAATTTACTGTATAATGGCTTTAAAAATGTTCGTATTCAACACGAATGAATAATTGCTAATGTCTGGTTATTATCGATAATTATTTGCAATCAATTATGAACTTGACTTTATTGAAGGTAATCAGTATTAAAAATAGTTTTCAATATGGCTTTATTAGGTTGTAATTAATGAAGTTTAATTAGATAACACCTGCTTGTATGAGAATAATATTTAATAATATTTGCAAATTGCATGCGTCGTCTAGTAATAACTTTTCTTTTTGCTTACAATACATGTGCAATTAAAATGAGTTATTAATATTTTAATATTTATTATTGAAACAATTCTAACCTTAAAATGAAATTAATATCCAATAATTATTTCGTCCAGTAGATGTATAATAAAGACAGATTGTTTAATGCATTTTGGAGATTAATAAAATGATTCATAAAATTCCATGATAATTTTGGAAGAATGATGCCATTTTTAATGGAAAACTATTAAAGGATTGAAATTCCCAGCTTTTAAAACGTATTTAGTGAAGTTTATTTCAAAATGAAAATAAATTATGGGAACAAAAAAAATAACTACACTGCCTTCTTTTTAAATTTTAAATAACTTTTTTCACAAATTATGACGCTTGGTGATTTGTAATTTACATTATATTCCAAAAGTTTGTCATTGTCTTATGTAGAACATAACGAGGCAAATAATTTTATAATATTGTTGTCTTATTAGCAGTATAACTTTTTTGAAAAATCCATTTGGATGTATAGAAAATACAATCAGAAAAGGGGAAGCAATTGAAAAGTATTTTAAGCATTTTAATCGAAATTAATATTAATAAAATGACTTAAATTATAACTTCAGTATCTGTATCACATAGATCGAGAATATATACTCCTCAAGTAAAGTTTAGAATAATAACCTAGAGACCATTATTTACCAATCTGTTCAGTAAATATATTTTAAATCCATAACGAGACAGCACGCAGTACAAATTGCCCCCACACGATATAGATACATATATTCTCATTACAAACAACAAATTGATGTAAATCGACATTAGTTAAACATCTTATACTGAGTTTAATTTCTCCGCAAATTACTAAGCGTGCCTTGCAAATAGTTCATCCATTTATAGAGTATCCGGTATCTAGATTATGACTAAAGGGTAAATTTGCTTAAAGCAAATGTCATCAGTATTAATGGTCACGAGTTGAATTCTGAACTCTAAAGCTTTCAGTTTGCCTTTGGCAGTTTAGGATAGGAAATGTTAGCAGAAGATACAACAGATTGTATTGGATAGTGCTATTCGTTTCAAGCAACTTAACAAACCTGCTATATGATGGTATTTAAAACAACAATTGTGCAAAACTCTTACACACTGCATTTTCTAAAATAAAATCTCTCATATATATTCAAACGTTCAATAAATACAAACCAACAATGATAACTATTGAATAGTATTTGACGAATATTTAAATATGCTTATATAAAATAATTTAATCATTAATTCAGCTCCACCCATTTCTTATTTGAATTGTAATTTTCTTTTAGGTAATCAATATTCCTAAAAAAAAGATGAATGGAATTTTCAAGTAAACGTTTAATAATTGTCAATTACATTCTAAAATTGATAATTATTTAATTAATTATTTATTTAAAGAAGTCTCTGGGGGTTTGAAAATTAAAAATGTTTGAAAATGTCGATTAAAATATTTCGTCATATTCATGATTTTTAAATGTAAATAAGTGTTATTTGATGCAAAAAGGTTCAATAGCATATTTTTACTCTTAACGTTAAAAAGTTTAAATAAAAGACTGGATGAAGTATATTTTTTCTTACATTTGAGACTTGAAAAATGTATAAACTTTGGGTGAACTCTTTAATCCATTTTTCCGATTTAATTTTTAGTCCTTTTTTATCTAAATATAAACTATTTATAATAGAAAAATTTCATAATGTTGATAATTTATTTTGTTCATATCTTTATTTTCATTTAGAGCCGAAGTACTTTTCTGAATGTTTGTAGTTATTGTTTAATATGGAAAAAACGAAAATCAATCTATTTACATTAAATCAAAGAACAATACTACATCAAAATAAAAAACTAAATTTTTAAAACATGACAGGGTCAAACCTAAAAAGACGCTAAAAGTGGACATTTAAAACCGTAATAAAATCTAGAAAGAAAGCGATCTTGCAATCAGGACATGAGTCTCCTGGTCATTCAGCATTGCCTTTACGCTTAACTTAGGGTCAAGGCACGCACAGACGAGTTTATTCATAGTGCCAATTATGCAAGTAGGGCATATGCTATTTGTCTGTATGCATATTCTGTTGAGCTCTTCTGGTAAGCAATCAAGCTTGTTTTTAATCTGAAATTAGCCACAGCTTATTTACGTGATCTACGGGTAGAGTTATTCTAGTCATCGTTAATATTCTATGTTTGATTGAATTGATAATTTTGTGCTGTTGTAAGCATAATATTTTCTCATATACTTCTTCCCTAGGAAGTCCAAAGAAATGGGACCTCGCTCAATAAATAACTATGTATCTTTATTTGCCAGTAGATCTTCTTTTTTATTATCTTCAGTATCTAAATGAGATGACATGCATTGGAATTCTACGACTTTATCTTTTATATTTAACTCCATAGAGTCTTGTTTTATTTTCGTCACACGAGGATACCCAGAGAAATGCTGAAAAGCATTACCCCTTTCTGAACGATCTAAAATCAATGAATACGACGACACATTTATTTGTTATTCTATTGTGGTTACACTTTTCCTTTTAGTTATATGCATACTCTTCAATTAATTTAATATTTTTCGCGGTAACTTTTACGAATGTTTTTGATGGTTTTATGTTTACTAATGCATTCTTCTTAGGTATTAGTAAATTCATCATATCACTTTAAAATCCAAATATTTATGTAATTTTCTTAAAGTATCCGAACACGTTCGGAGTACTTTTTAACAAAATAGCATACTAAAACATTATAAGTGCTCTTTTAGGACTCAATACCAATAAATATTTTTATTTAACTATCAAAATTTAAAATAAATTACCTGAATTTTTCAAAAATCACAATTATATGTGAAATTTTAGCAATATTTTTGAAAAACTTCAAAGCAGTTAGAGAAAAAAGTAATAAACATATATTAGTAAAAGTATTACGAAAACAAACTAGATGCATTTATCTAGAAAATGTAGTAAAATTTTAACTTTTTATTAAAATTTGAAAATTTTAGAGATGATTGAGTAAACATTATAAGAAATATTATATTTTTCATGAGACCATTATTTAAATAACAAGCCATAACTCAAAAAGTATTCATACAATAAGAAATATTTTAGTACATTCTCTAGAAAATAACGTACATATCAGGTTTAAAAAGTTTTATAGAAATACAGTCGTAATATTTTGAGTTATCAGACTCCCCATGATAGATTTTGAGCAATTTAAATGCCCACTTCGGGTAGATCAAAAACCCACTTTCGGTTTTTCTAACTTTATTAAATTGATTGTTACTTGACCTCTAGGTATTTTAGAAACAAAATAAAGTATATTTCGTAAAGTCAAAAGATGTCTCTATTCAATAAAATAAAAAACAAAATTATCTGTCTTGACTGAATTTGGTCATTTTCAACGTGTTCGGATACCTTAATTTGTTAAACTAAAAAATTGCATGTAAAATGTCTTTTTAGCAGTTGATTTTATATTCTTGTCTGTTTTCAAGAATAGTGAGCTTCAGTGTAGCATAAAAAGAGAAAACCTTATTTTGAAGAGTTAAAGCATATTACTAAAATCCAGAATAATACGAAGTTATTTCTATTTTTAATGTATAGATATTTTTGTAAAAAATTTAAGTGATATATAAATGCAGATAATTGAAATTAACGTGATTTGATTTTAATATGTAGTAAAATATAGTTTCATAATAGTGAAAAACTCTGAAATGAACGACAATAAGGAAAACCTTTCTTATTATTATTGAACAAAATAAGACAAAAAAAAGGAATTTAAAATCAAATTAAATTTAAAAAATGGTAGGTTTTTCCTAGAGAAATCTTACAAAAATTTTATTCTATTAAAATATATATATTTTTTCAGGTGTATATGTTTGCTTGCTTTTACTTTGAAATGGGCATGCATTATGTGATTAACGAAACCTGTTTAAGTTTGAATCTTTGTCGCATAAAATAAAAAGAATTTGGCTTTGTTTTGACATTTATTGTAATTTTACGAAATATTTGACCAATTTCGTGAGTAAGAAGCTAGTTAATTGTAAAAGACCTTATAAATGTGAACTGACTTAACTATATTTATTTACATGCATTTAATTGGAAAGAATATGGACTAATAATGAATCAGTTAGTTAATAAGTATGTTTATATCCTTTAAGACATTGTTTTTGGTAGTCACAGTTTGAAACACGTTTCGTCATATTTAACTCTAGTGATGTTTGAATAATCAGTATTATTTTATCTGAAGTAACCCAAGCTGAATGCACATTATAGTTAAATTTCATTATTATTAAGAATGTATACTTATGCGTCTTTTATTTAAGAGATTTAAATTAGTTTTTCAATATAATTAAATCAAATATCAGATTCCTTTTACTCAAAGTTAAAATACAGCATGATCTTTAAAATGAATAATGAGGCTACGAATAAATATTTATACTACGAATGAACTTCATGCAATCAATTTCATCATCTTTAACATTTTTAACAAGTAAAATATCAAAACTGATGATTAGTTCTTAAAATTTGAAATTTTTTTTTATCATGTCATGCATTTCAATATTGATTAAATAACTGTCTGTTGTGATATTAAAAGTATAAATAATAATGAAAACATTAAATTTGATATTAGTTATATATTCATAAAATTAAGGACGAATGCATGCTGTAAAGGTTTTATGTTAAAAAAATCCTTATGCTAAATACAAATTTTTAAAAATGATGAGAAGAGTTTTAAAAAGTTAAATATGTCAAAATCAAAATAATGTAAATAATATGTATTAATCCATTCAATATTAGGAACAATATAAACGTAATATTGTAATCAATATGAGAAACAATATGAACGTATGCTTAAAATGGCCCTTCGATTGGGCGATTATTTAAATTCAAATAAAAGACACGCAATTGTTGATTATTTTCAATTAAAATCTTTCGCTTATCTTTTGTTAAAACAGATTATAGCGTAAAAGTTACAATAAGCATTTCCTGTGTCTTAAAAAGCTTTGGTAAGCAAATCAAGCTCTTTATATTCGAGTAGCACAGATTTCCTGATACTAAGAACTGATTTTGTTGCACTCATCAACTTAAAGAACTTCAGTGGCTTCACTATATTGATTTACTTAACATCAGCAGAAAGGGAATAAAAAAAGAAGGTACTGCAAATCCATTCCATCACAATTACCTACAGTCACATTTTTAAGCAACAAGGTAAAAATAATCATTTACTGTGCATTATACTAATTGAAGCTCAATAATTATCCCAGGTTTCCAAAACAAACGAGCGAAAAGCAGTGCCCCACTTTCCAGGCCCTCTTCCATGCCCTATTATAATTTGCTGATGCAACATATCTCTCTCTCTCTCTCAGCTCTAAAAGCCACTTATTTGGAGTCATTAACATATCTTTCAGGTACTTTTTTTCTCTGGTAGTGTATATGATAAATTTATATGGCCACACCAATGTCAACCAATTTCAAAGTGTTTTTGCCAAGACTGGAACAAATAATCGAGAGCTACGCTAGCATATTTTTGGAACAATGTTCTGGAGTTTGATTCTGATAATGTCATCAAATAACTGCATGAGTTGGTGTTTTGAATAATTGGAAAAGTAGAGCTGTTTGTGAATGTTCTTAAGAAAAATACATTCAAATATGTTTTCATGTTTTTCAAGTAGAAGTTTAAGTGTTATGTAGAATGGTTGCTTAAAAATAATGATTTGTGAGATTATTATTTATTAATTACGTTGAATTTAATATTTGATACTCTAATTAATTGGCAGTTTTATGTGCATGCAAAAATGTATTTAAAAGGGATATTAAAACTAATTTGGCTAGATTATTTTTAAAAGAAAAAGGAAAACGGTTTCCGAACAGTACATTGATCTAAATAATAAGTGAATTAAAAAAAGTTCTAAATATTTTTAATCACTTGAGTGGTTCTAATCGCGAGTACTAAAACAGTTTTGTTTCAGTCGAGCAATGTGTTTGAATCTTGATATTCAACTGGATATTCTTCGATCTATATACCGATCCAATCATATGAATTTAAAATTCAAAGTAAGATAAATATTTCAAAAGTTCAAAATTCTAATCAGGTGTTACTTATTAGTATAGTCTTAAGGAATTCATTTAAAATAGTTACATTATGTCTTTACTTACATTGGACCTGTGCACAAAAAATGCCCGATAATGTGCAATGGTGAGAGAGAGTTGGCACAATGAGATCTGTGACCTCAGCTCCCGTTCACTGACTCAGCTATCAATGGTCATTGCAGTTATTGGTGTTCTACTTAAATGTCGAATTGTTGCTAATTGTTGTTAAAGGTGCATTAAAAATCACAGGGACATACCAGATTGTGAGCTCCGATCGGATGATCAGTCAATACTCACTTTCTCGGTTAACCATTACCTTATTGATGTCCGTTTGTTCATAGTTTAACGATTATTGCCAACATTTGCGATGCATTGATACAATCAACATGAATTGACAAAAGCACACTTACATTGAACTTATGCATTAGCAATGTTATTTCTTCTGTTTTATACACCACCTACATGATTCATTGAAGTTTACTGCAGCTCCAATGAGTCTATCATTGACTTCCCAAAGAGTCATGTACATGTTTGAAAATACTGTGCAATGATAGATTAATTGCAAAATTAAATAACGTAACATTTGTTAAAGATCAATGCAGGATTTGTTAAAGTTTCCTTTCATTTAAAAAAAAAATCCAGAAAAAAATGTATTTGTTTTTTAAAGCTTTAATATAAGCTCATTTGAAAATTATAATGCATATACATCATAAGAAAAATTGCCTAACTAAATATTAGGTTTTCTCTGAAACTTTTGATGTAAAATAAATGAAACTTTCAAACTATGCAAAAAAATCTGACTTAATCCTAGATTATAAGTTAAGAGATCATAAATAAATTGTGAAAAATTCAAAGATTAACTAACTAAATGCATTGAATCTTTGAAAAATTTTAATTGTTGGAAAAATATTTTACCTTTTCATAATTTTTAGAGGTACAATGCATACATTTTTCTGAATGTTGTGTTAATTACCGTATAAAGCTATGCGAGTTAATATAATATAATATTATTTATTTGAGATTCAAAAATATATAATTTTTTTAATTTTATTTCATTATACTCTTAAACTTAACTTTGCTTCTTTGTTTTTATAGGTATGAAGGTGCGAAACGTTTTACAAGTTAATACCCGTAATGCATGCATGGCTAAATAAAAGTGAAACAAGAAAAAGCATGTTATCTGAGCTTCAGTGTTTCAAGAAGTCTAAAAGGCTATAAATTCCCTCGATTGGAAAGACACAGTGGGAATAATAAAATTGTATTATTAACTCTTTTCAAACAAAATCCACAGGAATTTAAATGTGTCTACAGTGCCAGTCAACATTTTCAAACAACGTGAAAATGGTGCTGAAGGAAATGCTGATGATATTGGAGTTTTTATTTAATAGACATTAAAATGAAAAAAAAATGCAATTGTATATACATTTGTACATACCTGTTATAGTTACAATTATTTGGAAAAAGACAAGAGAAAAAATATTCGATGCCCTTAAGTTGGCTCTCTTACTACCAACTCAATTTATAATTGTAATTGTCATTTAAAAAGAATATTTGAATTGTAAATTTATTTGTGATCAAACATATATAAATAAAATTAAGGAAATTTGTATATGAATGTTATATTTATATTTGACTAAATATTTGTTTCTAATGGACTGTGGATTGATGTTTTACCATTGCAGACCTAGTACATTCCCGGAAACTGGTATCTCTTTTTAGTGCGGCACCATATAGGCAGATACCAATCGCCGCAGGTAATTTTGACGCTAAGTTTCCTTCCTAGAGGGAGGCACCTGAGCTCTAATGATGCGAACATGTACTAGAATTTAGTTTTGTCGAGAGTATCCAAGCCAAAAGACACTCTAGGGATTTTTTTACCTGCCGTATAATCATACGACATGGTCTAAAACATTTAATATTTTTAAAACATGCATGTGATGAATGTAGTAATGTTACAATGTAGTACAATATTTTAAATAAATATATAAACATTCTCAAAACTTGTACAACTCTATAAAATTCCGGAAATGAATTGTAAATAAATGAAAATTTTTTTTTGTTTTGTTTGAGAATAATAAATTAAGAACATGCAAGTAACTATTTTGAAAATAAGGCTACATGAATTATACTTCTGTTAGAGATGATTTTTTTTGATAACTACGGAGAAATTTCAAACAAGACTACTTAATAACTATAAAATTAAATCACTGATTGATTTATGATAATGTAGTTAATTTCAAAATCAAGACTATTACATATCTTTCCAAATATTTTTTTTAAAAAAATAAATTGAAAAAACAACTTTTTTAATATAGCTAAATCTTGTCAATAAGAAAAATCACTTCAGCATTAATTTTTTTCTCTTAATTAAAATTACACCTTTACATGAAATTTAATTATTTTTCTCTTACCATGAATTTTGTCATTCCACATATTACACTTTTGTTCGATTATTTAAAAAAAAACAGTATATTTATGTATGTGTGTGTGCCATCTTCCTCGTTTAATTGACACTGAATCGTAATAAAATATTAACTTCTTTTTAAATAATAAAAAGATGCTTAATTATTTGTTGAAATATGCTCTTGCTTGTATGATAGCGAGTGCTATGGAATACTTATTATGGAAATAAATAAACAAACATAGTAAAGCTATTTTTTCATCAAAAAAAAATCAACATTTGTTTATTTAAATTGTAATGTTACTTTATATATACCTACACAAGCACTTCATTCTTAAATCTTCAAATTAATCACATTTGAATATTTTTAAATAAATTGTACAAGGAATAAAATAGGCACAGGAATTAAAATAAATATTTAAAAACTCATTATGAGAACATTTTAGCGAATTCTTCATTTTTCTTACTAGTTGTTTAAATGCAGTATCTATTTTTTTAACAGATTTTGATCTTTAACCTTATACCTTATATTTTTGTATGAAGATATATGATTTAATGAATGTACGTTAAATATTGAACTAAGAACCATCATAAGACTTACCTCTCTAATTCAAGAGACATTGTAATACATCACATTTAAAATTTTACAACTTCATATAAATTAATAACACTGATTATATATTAGTGTATAGAGAATATTTGCAATGTTCCCTTTCAAACGCTAACTTGGGTTCTCTAAAATGCTGCCAAATAATTGAAATTTATTCATTTAAATAGATTACTATTTTAAAGTAAGTGGCAGCATATTTTAAATTAACAAAATTTATAATCTCGATAAAGTAAATCGCGTTACATAATAAAATAGAGAATTTGAGTAATATTTGTCGGGGAGCATTTTCCTATCCTGCTTTCCATCGGTTTATCATCTTTATATTATAGCTAACGCAATTACCAAAATTTTATCTCTGAAAAAGAATCTGATTATAATCTCTCTCTGTAAGCCTAACACTAAGTGTTTCACTTTGACACGCTACATCTAAATCTACTTTTAACCCAGCCTTCATCCACACTTCATCTTTAATTAAAGACACTTCACTGCAGCAGGCTGTGGCGGCGAAACAATTCGCCTCTTTGCCAACAGGAAATTGGATTACTTTCTCTTCAGAAAGGGCTTGCGATAAAGCCCGGTAAATAATTGAGTCTTTAAACTTTGATTCTGTCACGGGCTGCTTTAAATTGGAGACATGTTAATATTATGCGTCACCAGTGACCGGCTTTGACATGGCGGGACCACCCCAGTGTTCAGTCAAAGCTGGTCGATGATTCTCATGGGGGATGTCTGTAAATAAATTACTTCGAGACCAAGAGGTGAATTGCTTCACGGATGTTTTCATCCCATTCAGTGTTGCTCAGTGGAACACATTTCGCTTGATGACAGTGGAACTTATAATTCGCTCCTACCGGATTCCAAGTGAAAGTCTTTGTGGTCATTTATTATTAGGATTTGCAGCTACTATAAGCTTTCAAATCCTTTTTACATTTATGGGCGTTATTTGAGCTATATTCAGTTCATGTGAATAGTTAAATTTCGTTAAATCAAAGCATTTTGTTTTAAGTAGAATGTTAGCAGAACGATATGGAATGAATGAAGAAGTATGTTGTGTTAAATTTGGTAACCATAGTTGACAAAATAGATTCCTTTCCGTGTCTTATTGAAGAGAGAGAGAATTTTAAGAAATTTAATGAATATATAAAACAATAAATGGTTTGTTTATATTAATTAAAATGAATTAATTTTGTTTTCATCAAAAACGGGAAAAATGTAAAGCACTTCTGAAATTTTTAGAAACAGGAAATTTTTTCTCATACACTTTTTTTCATGCACACATTACACTTTTAGAATATATGTGCGCTTTTCATTAGTTTTTGATATCATCACATATTATAGTGTTTTAGTATAATTCACGTAAACACAAAATGCACCTAATTATTACTCAAAGGGAAGAATATGCACGATATGTGCATGGATTTTGGCAATATTATACAGTGGTGGCGAAAAGTCCTGAACACACTCATTTTTTAGCATAATTTTTGTGTTTGACTTCATTTTTCGTTGTGAAATTATCGCACTATCTTAAATATTGTTATTGATTTTAATGTATTTTTTCATGCTGATTTCAAATCTATTTGTAGATTTCATCTAAAGTAAATAGTTTCATTGATATGTTGAAAAACCTTGACAAGAAAGCACAAGCTCACTCTAAGAATGAGTGAGTGTGTTTTCCACCAATGAAATGCTCCGTTATTACAACCAATCAGAGAGCAGTAGCGATAAAGGGGTGAAAGAAAAAGCTGAAACGTGGTTTATTGCATTGAATACAGTTGTGTGCTTGTGGAAAATAGTGTATTGAAAGCAAATTGAAGTGCGTTTGTGGCAAATATTGGAATTATGGCTAAATTTTCATATCTGCCTGAGAATAAAAGGTACAAAATAATACATTTGAAGGAAGAAGGTTATTCTATGCACCAAATTGCTGCTAAAGTACCATGTGGCCTTTCTACTGTTGTGAGAACTTTGAAAAGATTTGCTGAAACAAATTTTATTGCGGACAGGGGGCGATCAGGACGACCAAGAAAAACATCTTTACGTGAAGACAGGTTATTTCACAGAATTTGACTTTCAAACATAAAGCTTAATTCCTCGCAAATTTTGAAACAATGGACTTTGACATCAAATGTGAGTGTGTGCCCGAGAACTGTTAGAGGAACACTGCTGGAAATTGGGTTACGAGGCTGTAAAGCGCTCCCAAAACCATTATTGACTGAATTTCAACGCAACATTCGATTGACGTGGGCAAGGGAACATTTATTATGGAATATTAAAGACTAGGAAAAGGTAATATTTAGTGACGAGGAGTCAGTTTTGTATTTCTGGCAACCAAAGTAGTGCCTATGTAAGACGACGCACTCATGAGGAATTCAGCCCTCAGTGTCTGAAGCCCACAGTAAAGTACCCGACAAAAGTGATGGTATGGGGTTGCATGTCTTCTCATAGTGTTGGAAGTGAGTGAATATTAACGTCGCACTGATTAGCAACACGAGGGCTTTTGGCGACGGTCCGCGCAATTTTGAACCATGGGCAAGTGACGCGGACGACACCTGAGCTGGCACCCCCTTGCCTAACTTCCACACCACACCAACGGAAGGACTTTTGAGCTCTCGACAGATTTAACGTGCATAGCTCCCCTACACGGTGGGTCTTTAGCGGTAATAAGATCGAACTCATGACACTCTTGCCATGATCCGATACCTAGACCACTCGGCCACCGTGGCCGTCATGGTGTTCGAAGACTTCACATCGTTAGCGGAACAGTGAAACCCAAGGATTACATTGAAATACTACAAAATAAATTGTTACCAACTGCGAGAGATCTTTTTGGGAATCAGTCATGGATTTTTCAGGACGATAACGCCCCTTGTCATCGTGCAAAGGTAGTCCAAAAATATTTGAAAGACCATACTGTGAATAGAATGAACAGGCCAGGACAGTCTCCCGACTTAATCCGATAGAGAACATATGGTTTAAAATTGGTTATGAAATTTCAAAGAAAAAACCTTCAAACAAACGTGAATTAATTGAAGCTTTAATATTTTCCTTCAACCATATTGTCACGAAAGATGTTCTTTTGAAATTGGTGCATTCCATGCCAAAAGGATGTAGAGCCGTAATTAAAGCAAACGGCTGGCCCATAAAATATTGATTTTCTAACATGTGACAACAATGTAATTTTCAAAATGCTTATTAAATATATCGTATTTGTCAATTTTCGTGTTATTTTTCTTTGCATATTATGTTATTCTATATTGTTTTATTCTGCACATATTTCACATTATTGTGTTCAGGCAGCTTTACTGCAAAAAAAATTTTAGTCATTAAGAAACTAGTAGTAGATTTAAAATCAGCATAAAAAATACATTAAAATTAATAACAATATTTAAGATAGTGCGATAATTTCACAACCAAAAATGAAGTCAAACACAAAAATTACGCTAAAAAATGAGTGTGTTCAGGACTTTTGGCCACCACTGTAGGCTTAAGGCACGCAATATAGTTAAATTCTTATCTTAAAATGAAAAACTTTTAGTGTTTAAACTATAACGGAAACTCTTAACTTGTGAGTTTTAATGAGAGAAGGATTAAATTTCTTTGATAATTCTTCTTAACAGGGACAACGATGCTCAAGTAGGAGTAAAAGCAATTTGTGTTGTGGGCAGCTATATACCAACAACTTATGACTTAAACAATCGCTAAGTTCATAATTTATCGCAATTCCGTCTAGACACAACACAAATCACATTAATTGGGTGCATGCATATTTTAAACCTAAGTAATTTATCTACTTAGAAGTAAATTAGTAAATTTGTTGTGACATTTTTTGATAAAATAACCCAAGTTTTGAAATGAATGGAAATTACTTTCAAAATTGAAAAATAAAGTCAAATGAAGAGGTCACTGATAAAAGTATGGAAAATATGATGATGTGATAATAATCATAATAATAATAATAATATCACTCCTAAAGTTATCTCGAAAATGCACATGCAAATTTCTTTACACCAAGTATACAATTAAATGAAATTTTCAAGGTCAATGATTCAAAAGTAGATCATAGAGCGTTTTTACTGTGTAACTAACATTGTACAAAACAAGAACATTGTTAGACGAATTATCTTTTTCACGTTTTAGTCATTATAACTGCCTGGATATAAAGCAATAATGTATTTACGCCGTTGTCCAGGACCTTATAGTCTACGGGATCACTTCGATCGTAGTCGCATTCGGGATGTGTATAACTGGAAGGCCATATTGAAAAATATGTCGACTTCTACACATTATAGATATGGCTATTTGTTTTTCATATCATGCTGGTACCAATGTTTGCTGCAGGGCATCGATGGAATGAATTTGAGCACTTTGGAAAATCAAAGCGCACACATGCGAAGAAATATGGATGATTGCGTGACAGGCTGGAACTGCGCCAAATGAAGCATCGTGTGCTCTCCAAGTTGTTGGATAATTTTCTGTATCACATGTATATTTAAACTTTTCATCATCTCACATTGTTTGACTATGGCAAGGCTGTGCCTACAATAGCCTTTCAAACATTTTCTAATCCCCAGTAGATGCAAACAGTTCAGTAGAGTGATGTCAGAGTCAGTCACACCACTGCCAACAAAAAGGTATCAGATACCTTTTAACGATGAATCCAGTTTCAGATCATTAGCAGATAATCAACAAATTTATGTGCAGTGGAATGGAGTTAGCAGTCCCTAGTGGCTCTGTTTTACAGAGAATTATAGAATTACCCTTGATATCATGATGTGGAATGCTACTCTGCACTGTCTGTTCGCACAATTGGTCACTGTGCAAACAACTTCTCAACGATCTGTTGACTATATACATGATGTATTTCATGGCATGTCAATATCGAGTCAGTTTTCTATAAATTGAAACAAGACTCTCTGCAGTTGCCATATTTCTCATCCATTATCTTTTTTTAATGCTTTTTGTTGCCTACCAAAATCACCACATACGTAGGTTTTTCAGCAATCGAACCTGTATGATGCAATTTGTGCTGCCAGTTTCAAGCATATCAAAGTATCAGTAATCTGGCTGAACCAGCAATAGATGAATGATTTCTGAATATATCGCAAGTTTAATTGTAGAAATTTTGTCACTCCATACAAAAGCATATACAAGTATACATTGCTACCACGGAATTCATAAATTGCTGATATTAAAGTTTAATGTTAAATTAATGAATATGGATCAGTCATAATGTTTTGAATTTTTAATCATTTCATTATGTTATTATTTGTTTCATAAGTATCTTTCATTAAAAGTATCTTTCTTATAAAACAATATGCAAATAATTGGGACCAATGAAGGGCAGAGGAGTAAAATGGATTTATTAACATAATTTAAAATCATAAGGATGGCCATTTATCACAAAGGAGTTAATCCTTTATCTATATGAACAAGTACAGAGACAAAAGAATCCCTATATTCTCTTAGTTATGGGAATTCAATGCGTAGAATAATAGTTATTTTATAATCACCTGTAAAATGAATGGGCATTGCAATTACTCTTAGTAATTAGGAAGGTGGTCTTATGGAAAAACTTTGTGCCAGTAAGCTGTTGAGTAATTCGCCTATACGCTATTAAGACATCATTTTTTGATGAATCCTGAATAAATGTAAATAAACTAGAGCTTCGAACCATAATTTTTCGTTCCTGTTCAGTTAAAAAAATATATCAGCTAAATTTAGGTTTTCATGCCTCCAAAAATATTGGTTTTTGGCTCAGCTCCGAATGATATTTTTATTTTATGTATATTCTTATTTGTACTAAAAATATTATTCTATTATAAAAAAAGCCTTTTTACCAAAATAAGAAGATTACAAGTAGTTCCATGCAAAATTGAAACAGAAAAGTACTAGTGAACGTCAAAACAAGAAATCAAGAAGCATTGCACATGTATTGGATGCTAATTATATGGTTGACGTTAAATTTGAAAATATTGATAAGTTGGTTAATGACTGAAAATATATCAAATCGAAATAAACCGATAATTTTTACGGTTTATTTTAACAATTCCGGTTTGAAGTCTTGGTCAAAACATAGGGTTTAAATAAAAAAAAAATGACATTCGTTATTAATGTTTTTAAAATAATATATATAAGCATTGATTATTTTTTCATAAACTTTTTTAGTTTTTAATATATTATCCTACCCAATTTATGCATATGCTTGGAAAGTAGTTACTTATATATTCATTACTATCCCTTAATTATAGTAGCTACCTAAGTTCATTGATATAAAAATGTTTAAGATTCATTAGACATGCAAATGAGCTGATGCTTGTGAATATCGTTTATTTTGAAATGTCCGTGATTTTACTTCTATGAACAGCCTTATGGTGTCTAATTTCTAAGTGAATGTAATTTTATAAGTTTTTTTATCTGCAATTAGACAAAAATCATTGTCTTAAATTCATTTATCTTATTGTTCATAACAACACATGCATTGCAAATGAATAAAAAACTCAAAATATTTCCTTTGTGTTTATTAATTCATCAATACTAATTTGTTTTTATTTGCACTTTAAGGATTTTGAAATCTACAACATATATAGTTATTATATATTCACTGAACCCAAAAAGTTATTAGGTATAATTTGTGTTTTGTGCCTAATTTTAAATTAAATGAACATAGAAACAGGGGAAGTTGTACTGTACAGTTTCTATCAGAATGCGACACAGAAATTTGCGTAAATCAAATACAAACACGATTTACTACAACAAAAAAGCATTCTTGGCAAAAACAGTTTGCAGTTTAGTGAGGAAAACTTCGCACAACATTACAAAAACTGAATAATCCTAGTCCCAGCTCATGACTTTGGAGCAAGATTTACAGTAGCAATGCATCTCCCAAAATTTTTCCAAAATTCTCTATCTGATTCCGGTATGGAGATTGAGTTGGTCATTCCACATTTGCACCAAATACTGATCCTTAAGATAGTGATCAACAAGTACAGTTTGTTATGGTGGCACATTATCATCCCAGAATGAATTATTTGCAAAAGGTAGGGATATACAGACAAACATATGGCATTCAGGAACGTATTAAAACTCCTTGATGCCTTGGGCCTCTATGCAAAGTACGCACCACTTGTTACCCTTAAAATTAGTCAATATATATATATATAATATATATATATATATATATATAGCATGTATTATCAAACATGTACTCGTACAAACAGTAATCCATAATAAATAAATGTGCATGACTCACAATCTCATAAACCTATGTATATAAAGGCTAGTGATTGCAGCCTTTCGACTAAATGAGTTATGATTGTATTTGGTGGTAGGCCTAAGCCTAGACATGAACGGCAGTCATAACATAATAGTGCACTCTTGCTATAATTGGCATATTGAGCTAAAAATTTCCAGTTTTTCAGAGAATATATGCGGAAATAATATTTAACCATTAACGTCACGATCTTTTTGAGGCTGAACCAAGAATGAGATTCCCCCACAAGACTGAGACCTTGGGACCGGACCAAGTTAGCCCATGCCTTAATACGGCCCTGTAAGTACCTCCCGTCCTAGTATTCCACAAGACAGAATTCCTCCAGTGAATACTTGTAAGTCAGTATGACTACCAAGAGGGACGATCCTAACGATCCCTGTCCTAACCAGTGTGACATCAGTTCAAACCAATCAATCATAGATTACATACAATGAAAGTTATTATAAGTAAGTAAATGAGATTGCAAATAAATACATAAATAAAATTATAAATATTTATAACTAAACTAACAGTAAAAGTATTAATGGAATAATAAACAATAAGTAGATAATTATTTAAATAACAAATAAAATACAAAAATTAAACATAAAAAGTTTGAATGATATAGAAACATGCATGGCAAATAAAATTAATGAACATGGAAAGAAATAACACATGAAATTACAAAAATTCTTGAAAAGGACTTTGCCTCCTATCATTATATGAAATGTCTCAGGAAAATTACTATGGATTATTTTCATTTCATAATTAAAATTAATCACACGAGTAATAATTTTCTTCATCAAAAAGCAGTTTACAGAAATTAAAAAGACATATATAGATTATCTTTTATGCAAAATTAACTTATGCAGCATGTTGAAAGACAAAATCCAAATATATTTTAAGACAAACACAAGTATTTTCAGTCTAATACCCTGAGGAATTTTGAAACTTTTGTTGTAAAGCAATCAGATTTTGTAGAAATATATTTATAGATGATATTGAGTTTATTCATGAATGCAAGTTCCTTTTTTTATGATTTTTTTAGTAAGTTTGTTTTCGGAAAATTTTGTATTATTCCAAAATCATATGTTAGAGCCATGTATTTATCATAATTCTTACCAAAAATGATCCCTAATTAAGGACAGATACCGTGGATTCCTAAAAAAACAGCTTATATTTAAGGTATTCCTTTAAGGTATCTTCTAAGATATTTTTGAAAGTTTTAAATATTTACTATAAAGTTCCGTTAAAATGATCAGTCATATATATTATTTTTTTTCCCTTTCAATCATATTAATTTATATCAAGCACCATTTTTTCTTTCAGAAATTGTTGATAACGCGTGTCATGAAATATTCCTCAAATTACGGTTCATTTTAAAATGGACCGAAATCTTAGAATTGTAATTTATCTTCTGATCCCCAGCAGAAAGACAAGTTTGAGTGACTTTTCTAATATTCGCTTCATTCTTTAAGAGCGAAAACTAGTCGAAAACGACACAAAATACCTCAATTTTGCTCATTTGAGTTGATGGGTATTTTATTATAAAGACGGTATTGGAGAAATTTTAATGCGCTCGCATATGGAAATTCAATAAATGCTAAGGTGTCAGTATCGATAATCATAAAAAAATGTGAAAAATACTTATTGTGTTAATAAATTAATGATTGTTCAAGACAGATGGAAGAATTTTGAAAATTCATTAAAATGGGCATATTTTCTCTATTTCTTTTTTTAAAAAATTATATTTGATTGGTAAGCTTCATTTTTTCCCCTTGACTATGGTAACTATTATTATGAAATACAAATTTTTTTATCACATCCTGATGTCTTCTTAATTTAAAAAAAAGAATGATAAATATAACTAAAAATTGCAAAGGTTTATCCATGGTAAAATTATAAATTAACCATCAAGAATTTATATAAATTTGTTTAAGGCTTTTAAAATTTTAATCAGAACTGGTAATCGTTAACTAATTCATTTTTAAGACGAATCTAGATCTAATAGATGCAAAACAATACTAATATAATTATGAAAGTAAAAAAAAAAGTATTAAAAAATTTTAAATCCATTTTGTAACATTTCAATTGTATGTTATAATAATTGCATATTATAGGTAATTCATTTTTTAAAAGTTTAAAATTTGAAATGTTTTCATTATACTTGCATTGAAATTATTCATGAATAGTGTATCTTTGTACAAGAGAAAAAATTACTGAAATAACAAATTTCACTGGGGTTAAGTTTTCATTCTTTACTTTATTAATGCGATATGATTACATCATTAAAATAAATGCTTCTAAATTTTGTTATATCTATAAATTTTATTATGGAACAAATCATTGTTTTGCAAACAAAAAATTTCAATTCATTAATACTATCAAATGTATTATCTCTTTCTTTTTCATACTTATCACAAATGAAAATATTTCTAAAACAAATTTTAAAGTAGTAAATAAATTATAACCAGGAATCCAAATTTAAATATTTTTTTATTATGATACTTATTTTTCACACAAACATGTTTTTTACTCCTGTACCATTGGACACTTTTAAAGAATTTTTTTTTTTAATATTCTGTGTACTTATTTATCTTATCACAAACTTATTAAGTAAGGCTAGGGTAATATTTTTTCATGAAATAGCTGTTTGTGGTATCGGTTGCATGGTACATTTAACCTAGTTTTGTTACACAAAGTGTGCAAGTGTTTGACGATGTGGAAATTCTTTGGCAACCCTTAGACTATTCATCGTAAGTGTGAGAATACTTGTGTAAATTGAAATGCTCGCACTCATCTTAAGTTCGCCAAACAATGCCAAAATTCAATTCAAAATTTTCCCTTTCAGTTATAGTTTTTTTTAACTAGAGCTGAATACATATATATATAATGTAGGATGTATTCAATACATTTTAAACTTCAAAGTAACACAGTAGTTTAGGAGAATGAAATTGTGAAAATTAAAGCCAAATATTTAGCATACGTTCAATATTTTTTTCATATTTTTCATAATAATTAGAATAAAATTAATTAAAAAAATAATGTAAGGCTATTAATAATTTAAAATTATTTTTTAACTTTGAAATTAAATGAAGCATATGGAAAAAAATTGAATACAATCAATGATGTAAAAATAAATAACGATTTATTTTCTTCTGTGACAGAAATTTTTATTTAAGTATTGGATGTTTGCATGTATTGTTTGAAAACGTAATCAGTTGACAATTAGATCACGTTTACAATTATTGTCTTTCATTGAGCAAATAGTATTACATTTAAATGTAATATTACGACAATGCCATATCAATTTAAATAATTTCGTAATTTTTAAAAAATTTATTTTGATTTTAAGTTTGTAATCTCATTAAAATATTATTTATTATTTTTAGTATTAAAATGTCTTAATTTAAACATATCGATAATTTTAGAACTTTTGATTAATAGTGATACTGCAGTGGAACAAAAAATTAATTTTACAATTTCAATATTTAAACATAATTATTTAATTTAAAAGAACACTTGAAGATATTTCAAAAAAATCAACAATAACAATAAAACAGAAGCAGACTGAAATTTTGCTTATCCCTCTGCCCCTTACTTGCCTAACACAGTTCATTTGTATTATAGAGTACACAGATGACTGGATACTTCATATTATTGTGTGAAAATTACTGGCCTTCAGATTCAACACTAATTAAGTGACTCTTTATCATCTTTCTAATTAAATAAGATTATCTTTGTTTAAAAATGTGATTGAAACTGAAAAAAGAGAGATTGAACTAACAGTACATTTAATAAAAAAAAATGTATAACTAGGAATAAACTTTAACTAAGATCGTTAAATCAAGAAATATTAATAATTTATGTAAATAGATTGAATAGATAGAATTATCATATTTAATCTATTTATATTTATCATATTACTGCTGAAACGATTTCAGATATAATACAAAACAATTCTGCATAACTTCGGTTATAGAGCAAATAAACATTTTAGTATCATGTATTACTTTAATGTTTTTAAGTTAGAAATATTTCCCCGCCTAAAGGTGTGGGAGAATTGAAAGGAATACTGTCCATATATTTCAAAAACAATCTAATTTATTCACAATATTTACCACAACTCAAATTCAATTGATCAAGGATAAGAGTTGCACCCAATTAATAAATATGAAGACAATTAACGAGGTACGCGAGATATGAAAAGACTTGAATGTATAATTGAATTAATTTATTCAATAGCTTGGACTTCTTTGCTATTTAATCTAGATTCAATCTCAAGTGACAGCTCGTCACCCTAAGTAATCCAATTATCAAATATTAAATATCTGCGATTCAGATTCAATTTGATTCATCTATGCTGCGCTAGTAGTCTGCACTATCTTTCTCTCTAACCTGAGAACCTGACAATATATACTAATCCTAATTTACATATATTCACGTTTTTTTCTTCGAGGAGGAGTTTTATAATAAAATAATTTTTAAAGACCAGAAATTCCCCAAGAGGACTGTTAGTTAAAGGAGTGCGGATAGAACCTCCCCAAAGGATAAAAAAATGAGAAAACACATATTACTTAGACACAGTATCGAATTTAAGACTAAATTTTATTTAAGTTTTTGAAAGTAATACTTAGCTAAAAGGCTTCGTTACGTCATAATAAAGATACGAAATTATATTTTATTTCTCAAAAGAGGTGCAGCGTTTTTCTTTTACAATAAAAATTAAAATATTTCATTTGATATTAGAGAAATTACTTATATGTCTTGAATGCCGAACACTTTTGTTTGATATAAATGTCAATATCTCGAATTAGTTGTCATATTGTTATACAGCAGTTTAGTACCATTAATTCACACTTTTAAAATTTAATTCTTTTCTTCTAAATAGAAAATTTGTAAAATCTATTTGACTACTTATTTTTTAAACTAATATAAATTTCTTTATTAAGAAGAATTATCACGAATTAAACTACAATTCTACTGTTTAGCTCTCAATGATTTAGTTTACAATACTGAAATTAATAGTTTTTATTATAACAATTGTAATTCTCAATTCCTATCCTGGTTTTATACTTTTACTTATTTATTTGTTAAAAAATCTACTTTTTCTCTCTTTCAATTGGGGCTGCGGATTGGTAATTACCATTACAGACCTAATACAATCCCCAGAAGCTGGTATCACTTTTTTGTGTTGCGCCACACTAAAAAGTGTGTACCAATTGCCACAATGTAATTTTGACGCCCAATATCCTCCCCAGAGGAAGGAACCTGAACTCTGACGATGTAAAATTTTACTAGGAACTCACCGAAGCCAAACAGGTACTCTACGGATCTTTACCATATTGTATGATCATTAAGATTTAACAACTTTAGCCGGGGTCGAACTCAGAAACCTGGACGTAAAAGGCAACGCCTAACCATCTGCACCTCACAGTTTGCTTTGGGGACTGTTTTTCTTTATCATTTTGGTTGGGGATGTTTGGGGTTAGAAAGTTAGTGTTATGTATTCAAGTTTAAATTTCATAACATCCGGTTTGCAAAAGAATGGTAATTTTTTTTTAGATAAATAGTAAAGTCAATTTACAGGATTTGGAATAAAACATGCTTTTTATAACTACTTAAATAATTTCCATCTATTTTTAAAATGAGCTGTTTTGGAAGGATATTCTGAATATTTTGAATTCTCAATTGAGAATGTGTTTAAGAATGAAGTTGTTTCTTTCAAATAAAGTTTTTTTTAACGTTTCACGATGAATTTTTTTGCTTTGTTTTTTAATCTGTGATAAGTTTTTTTTTTGTTAAAAATTTGTTTACTATTCTTATTGAAAGAAATAGTTTTGAATGGAACTTAAAAAATTTTTTTAGAGGAAGTGTCTTTATTGAACTTATATTTTTTAAAATGAATTACCTGAAGAATATATATATATATATATATATATATATATATTTGTACTTATAATTTCATGCAATATTTTCTGCCGTAAAAAAGTACAAGTGATTTGAAGTATCTTAGTATTACTAGATAAAGTAGAGTACAGGAATTCCTTTAATTTTTAAAAAAAATATTATTATAAAAGATGGGATATGATTTTCCTTATCAAAGGACTAGTATAACAGTGCGATAAAGATCCAAATTATGGTAACCTTATCAAAGACATAAGACCGCAACTTTGCGTTTTCGCCCCTAGGGTCTTCTTTGGGAAAAGCGAGCAGCAATCCTTGCAAGCATCTAGGTGCTACTGCCTTCAGCTCGTAAACACCCTGGTTGCGCAGTAAGGGACAATTTATGGGTCATAAACGTAGTCTTTCCCTCCTTAAAACGGGGTTATCATAAACCTACCCTCACAAAATATTCCGCTAAGTTAGCATCTTGGAGGATCGATTGGGAGACTAGCAGGGACTGTAAACAAATATTTGGGTAATCCTATGTAATTAAGAAGGGAATTTGAGACTCAAGTGCTGTGTAAAAGACAAGATTTAGTTTGTTGGCTGAAAGAATTTTGGGCTCTTAAATGTTATTTTCTCTTAGCCAGATCAGGTATGATAGAATGTTTTTGCTTTGACACGCGAGTAATCTAATAAACCTTCCTCTTATTCAGTTTGTCAAGGTTTTTTTTTTAATTCACTTTCATAAAACTCCTTCATAGGATCTGATAAAAGATATGGAATGAAATATTGGCATGTTAATAAAAGCAAGTCATTCTATGAAAAATAAAGAATTTAACATGATATTTATAACAAACATTCAAATAATTTCTGCTAATTTAAGGCTGTTTTCGGCTAATGTTAAAGAATAGGACCCAAATTCGGAATATCTTTTTCATCTATAAAAGTACGTGAACATTAATATTATATTCTGGCTTCACTATCCTGTAGATAATCATTTATTTTATCATATTACTCATTTTTATCCGTTTCTTTTATAAAATGTGTTTCGTGTTGTTGCTCCTATGCTGTAATGTAAATGAGATATCAGTTTACATTTTAAAAGGAAAAGCTAATTATTTATGAGATATTTTGACATTTAAAAAAGCTATAATATAAACAAATACATGGGTTAGAATGTCACAATTTTTTATAAAAATTAAGGCCTTTTTTCTGTTTGAAAATATGCTCCGTGTTAAGTTCACGCTCTAGTATGGCGAAAACAACTTTATTGACAAATTATCTTTAGTTTCAAAATTATCAAAAAATAATTGGGCTCGCCACTCTGAAGATATATACAATGGCTTATATGTTATACGCCACTTTTTTTATGGGGAAGGATTATATATTAAAAAACATACAGTCAAATATGGCCAAACGTGACCTTTGTGCTACTTTTTTAATATAATGGTCTTTACCAGAGATTTTGCACTCAAGCCCTATTTTTGGGCACTCCACAGAATAAATAAGTAAGAGACAACATAAACATAAATTTTGCAAGCAAAGTATAGTTAAGACTAATGGAAAGATAAAAAAAAAATTTAGTGTGAAATCAATACTTACAGATTTTTTGCATTTTTTAAAATTCAATTATTGCTTTTATTTAAAATAGGTAACTTCGGAAAGTTAAGTGTATACATACAAAAATATGGCCAAGAAGAAGATACGGCAATGCTTCTCAAATTATCAGTATTTGCGACCCAATTTTCAGTCGTAATTTTCATCGACCTCCCCTTTTTACAATAACAATGTATTGAATGCATTAGTAATATACTTTGACGTAAAGCTACAATACGACTTTAATTATAAATCTTACAAATTATCAAGATAAGTATTAAACTTTGTACATAAATTTTCATATGCCAAGCCCATGGGAGTCATTGGTAAGTACTAAACTTGTTTTTAACTGAGTATTGTTAAATTAATTATCAAATACTTTGTGTACTAATATATTTATTAATATATTGTACCTGTGTAAATGAGTATTTTACTTCCCTTCCCTTCGGTAAATTAGTAATTATACGAATTTTTGATATACTCGGTTTTATATAAGGTTATCACGTCTTTTTAGGGGGCACGCTATACAGTTTGGGAAACCCTGAAGTACGGACATTTGAATTGAAAATAAAATCATCATGAAAATAAGAACAGTGGTAAATATCAGTGGTAATATCAGTGGTAAAGTCCTAAAACAATTCTCCATCGACCAAAATAAAGTGATAGTAGTATTATTTAAATTCTTAGAAATATTATTTTTTATAATTATTTATAAATTAAGCTATAACTAGCTTCAAACAATCCTAAATCCAATAATATCACACTCTGGCCTTAAAAATTGAATTTAAATCAATTCACATCAAACATTTCCACAATTAGAAATTGGTGCTTTTGTTTTTGAGTTTTCCTTCTTGCCCTCTTAATTTCCCTATTTTTTTGAAGATTGATTTTTCTTTATATTATTCTTCATAAAAGCTGCTAGATTTTTGAGGTAGATTATGACTTTATACAGCTAAAAGAAAATTGTTGTTCTTTTATGCAAACGTTGAAGTATTAAAATTTCGAATTTTATTTATTTTTTATTTATTTCTTTTTAATGATTTGCTTTAAATTTTTCTGTGTGCCATTTTTTTATTGATATAAGAAGATAGGTTATACATTTTAAAACTAACATATGATTATAACTCATTGGGCAAAAATAAATTCGCAAAATTTAGAATTTTTAAATTATGGTAATGCACAATAATGAAAAAAATATCGAATCTTTTATGCATATATTTGTTACTTAAAAACCCTTTGTTACAATAAAGAAACATCAATGTGATTCTTAAAAATGAATTATATAGTATATCTAATTATATTGAATATTTTTTTTTTGGAAATGGCAGTATTCTGTAAAAAAATTTTTAAATTATACATTTATATCTTTTCAATTTGTATCTGTAATATTCAGCAGCTTCTCCATAATAATATATACACATTAGTTAAATAAATATGACAGAGGCAAATATATTTCAGTTTTGTTTTGACAAACTCTGCAGTTTGAATATTTCATTTAGTTTTCACTGTCCATCCTGTTTTCGTTCCTCTAACATTCTAATATCAAAACACAATCATAAATTTCAAAAGTTAAAATCTCGTAGGCTTTTATTCCTAAATTATATCAAATAAAAGGAATTGCATTGTAATAGTTTGATTCATTGATTATATGTTTTATGTGAGAACATATTGGGAAGCAAATTACTTCACAGCTAAAGCACTGCATCAAACTTCTTCTCATTCATCTCGATTTATAGACATCATTCAGGAGGTGTTTCCTAACATGATAACGTACTCCCTCGTCCCTGTTGCAATCCAACAGACTCTATAGGGTGTCAACGTGTTACAGTGGCCTTCTAGATAAACAGATCTTTCTCCAACCGATCACAAAAGGGACATTATTGGACGACAATGTCAGCTTCATCCACAGCCAGAATTAAACAACCTTATATTGACCAACCAAGAGCAGCAGACCTGGAATTCTATTCCACAAACTGATATTCGATATTTGCATGCTTGCATTTAAAATTGTGAGGGTTACACCAGTTTTTAATGTATCATCATTTCACATTTGAAATGAATTTCCTCGCGCTTACCTGTGATCTTGAAGATTTAATCAATAAAATATGTTACCTATAAATTTGTATAGATAGCCGATTGCCGAAGTTTTATCAGTCAACAATATTTTTTCTTGGTGTTGGGATTTTTTCCCCCATCGGTGTGAAATGTACCCGAGAGTAATTAAGCACGGCTTGAACTGAAAACGAACTCGTTGATTTGAATAGTATTCATTTGTAGCAAAAAATGCATGTGAAAAACTTGTACAGATTGCAGCGACTCAAATACGACGAAATTATCAGGGTTTCAATATTGATTCAAGATCTTTTTCTTGCACGTTGAATTTATAGATGGAATCCATCAAGCTTGGGTACCCTGGTGGCTGCCAGATCTGCCTACTTCTTAATCCGCTTCTAGTTCTACCTCGATTTTGAGGTTGAACACCCTGGGGGAGGTCAGGGGCTTTCCACCTCTCTTCTTTTCCAACCAACCTCACGAGAGGACCTACGGCTTGACAGCCCTTTAGAGTACCCCCATATATGTTTATATAGTACATATACAGTACAATATGTTTTAGCATATTAAATTAATTAAAACACATTTCGTTGAGGAAAAAGTTTCGTAATTATATCATTCTTTTTTTAGAAAAAAATATGTAACAAAAATTATATGTTATAAGAGAAGAAGCTAACCATATGTAGTTTGGAAAAGTTTCTTAAGTAATTTACAAGATAATTTCTTCGAAATGCTATAAAATATTCAAAACTTTATCCAAATATTTTCTCTTTTTCTCCCCCCCCCCTTTCTATTTTGCTTAAAAATATTCAAATCGTTTATGTTATTAAATTATTATACGTAAGTGAAAAACCTTTACTCGAACATTCTAAATTATTCCATAGAAAATATTAACAGCGATATTTATTCATTTCTTAACATTTAAAAAAAACATAAATTTAACTTTCTCTTTAATGTTCGCCAAAAAAGTCGCACTCATAATACATTATACATCAATCACTTAGATTTTTTTTTACATATAAAAATTTCCATAGATGAATATTTTAACATGTTAGAAGTATTTTTACAATACATATTTATTCTTGCTAACTTTAAACTTTTAAGAAAATACTTGTTATTCTATGGGCTTCATGTTTCTAAACTTAATTACTAAAGTGTTTTGTTTTTAAATGTCTACAGGCAATATGTTTTTTAATACATACTAAAATGCTGTGTTCTCCACATTTTAACATTTTCATCATTTCCGCATTATTTAAATATTTTATTGTTTCGTACATAGTAAGATATTCTGATATTTTATGTTCTTTCTAATTATTTCCAAGAATGATTCTGCCCATAGCTATCTAACATTTAGAAAAAAAAAATGTTGTTTTGAATTATTTACTCGAATTTCCTTATCATTTTTTAATATTTTTATAAGAAAATTTTTTTTTCTAATTAAGCAGCTACAAAGTTGAATTGGATGAGAACTATGTTTCCTTATCTCTATCAAAAAATGTTTGATGTTTTTATTGGTAAGTTAATTTTGTAGTATTTTATTTTATTTTTTTAGACAATCAGCATTAACGCAACATTTGTTGGATACATTAATTTGTCATTAAATTCCTTTAAATGTCTATATATATATAACATACACACATTTAATATTTCTAAAGTCCAAATAATTATTTCTCCAGAATACTTATAGGGCAGTTTTGTAGGAAGATAAAAATAACTTTGTTAAATATAAAAAATTCATTTTTATGTAACATATTTTTTGCATTGAAAGTTATATTCTACCCACACTCTAAAAGTTTTGAATTTAAAAAAAAAGGAGAAAAAAAACATTTTTTTTTCGCTCTCAAAATTTGTGGATTAGTATGTCAAGTATATCAAACATAATATGAAAAAGAAATCAGAAATCATATACCATCATAAAAGTAAGATAAAGTAACAAAAATTTTTTTTTCATGTATATGTTAGCACCAATTAGTAAAAATTTGTTTGAAGGAATATAAAAAATATCCTGTTAAAAAATTTATACTTCTATTTTTGTTAATTCTATAATTTTAAAAAGGCTATCAAAGCTGTAATATGAATAAATTATATTTTAAGATTAAGTTGAAATTGCAAGTTAACGGGTTATAGTTTTAATCTTATCTAATATTTAATAAATCTTCTCTTGATTGAAAGTTTTCACTGATTTTCAACAGTTACAGTGACTTTAAAATTTTCAGATATATTGATGAACATCTTATTCTGAAAATCATTGATTCCAACTAAATTTATACAATTATTATTCAACAGATAAAACTTATGTGATACATTTGAAGTTGTAATTTACGTTTGTAAATATCAAAAGGAAAATGTAAATTTCAGCTGAAATATACAATAATGTGAACTGTATTCTCATGAATACATTAAATGAGAGGAAGTGTTGAATTATGTTTGTATTTGAATTTAAGATAAAACTTCGTCTCATTTGAACATATAACCTTGAAAATAATATTGCTACAGGATTGTATGAAACTATGCAGCTCGCCACTAAGATTAGGAATTTATTGTAATAATTTAGCGTGTGCATGAATGAAGTCTGTAGTTGGACATAATTTATTTTCCAAAATTGCATCCAATATTATCCAAACTGTATTCATGTTGTTTAGATAATGAATTGAATATTGAAGGCTCAGACATATGCAGATTTTTAAATCTTCCTCACAAATTATAAAACAAGTACGAACTCATAAAATTTCAACTATGTCATAGTATCCTTTTTTCTACATATATTAATATTTTTATTATTGTTGCACTTTCTGTTTAATTTCAATTCAATCTTACATGCTTTATTTTAATTGAATCTCCCATTTCGATAACAAGTAGCTTTACAATAAATTTAGGTAAATTAATTTTAATAATGTTTCCATTTGCCTGATATGAAAATTGGGTGCCTGCTCACATGGCATTCTTATTACTTAACAGTGGATTAAAACTACGATTAAGCAATAACATCTAGAGAAAGTTAACTCTTTTTGTTGCATTTTTAACATTTTTTTCCGAATTTCTCTTATATATAATTTATATTAGTAAAATAAAAAGCAGTAATATTTAAACCAAACATTTCCAAGGGGATACAAATTGTCATTTTCATACAAGTTGATTAATAATTTCCGGTATAGTGGTTCGCGGTGATGACTGTGGTGCCGTAGGGTCTGGGTTCGAATCCCGGAGAAAAACATGGAAGTTTGTAAGCTAATAGTGCTTTTGTGGCATGGGGCTTCTCTAAATAGCCGTCGAACCGAATGTCCTCTCGTGAGGTTGGTGGAAGGGGAAGAGAAGTAGAAGGTCTCTGAACCCTCCCCCACCCAGCGTGTTCTACCTCTAATTCGGGGTGGAATTGAGCTAAAAAATTGTACTGTCAATTGTATGGTACTCAAGGCTACGGTCAACGACAGGCGTACATTTAGAAGTCCAACTTGGCTCTGGCAACAAGAAAACCGTAAAGTTCGGTTTCACGCACTTAAACTTGAAAAATGATTATCTAATTTTGATTTGTTTAGTAACTTGAAAATTGAAGATGTGCAAAATTGTTATTTTGAAGCTCTGTCAAGAGACGAGGACTGTACTTGTGTGTGCTTTCACCTCGCTCTCGAAACTTCCATACTCGTTTGAATGTTTCCTTCTAGTACTTCTTTTGATGTTTTATGCGGATGGGAGCACAATCATGTTGGTGATTTCGAAGTTGAAGCTGCTGCAGATTTTAAATAAATCAGGCATTACATCCTGTAGAACAAGGGTGTCAAGCTCAATCGCTAACTTAGGCCAAATGAACATTGTTAACTTTAAGCAGGCAGCAAAAGAAATCAATATTTATAGAAACGTAGGTTACTCGAATAATACATTATACTAAACATGTATAAAAAAACTAGAAAAAAGTTACTGTTTATGTCCTCAGACACTTGACTTATCTTCTCTGCTACTATCTTTCCTGTTACGGAGAAATTTTGTTTGCAGCGATTACTTTCAAAACTAACCAAAATGTGAGCGTCCTTCATACTATTTCTAATTGGAGACTTGTTTCCCTTCATAACTGAAAATAATTGCTCGCACCAATAAACTTGGTACATTAATAGTATTTTCACATATCAACAGATTATCTTTCCTTTTACTACACAGCAAAAGTATAATATAATTCCCATTTTTTTTAGAATATTCGATGTTCATCAACGATTTTTCGTTTAGTTTTACTTCTACTTGGCTTTGATATAGACATACTGAATGCATACGTCTGGAATAAATAAGCAAATATATATATATATATATATATATATATATATATATATTCATTTAAATAATCATCTGTTGCTTTCTGTTTGTTAAATAATCTTTAAAATTATTAAAATCAAATCCAAATAGTAAGTCATACTTGTCGGCATACAAAGAGTCTACCTAGAGTCCCAAAAATAGTTTGAAATTATATTAATTCTAGAAGATATATTGTCATTAAGTTTTTTCTATTTATTCTTTCTAAAGCTAAAAATTTACTACGACGCTGCAAGTTGATTATGAGAAAAAATTATATACAAGCTTAATTTATTAATGTTTTTAAAACTATATTTTATTATAATTAAACTATTATTTTCTTTATACTTGTTTGTGCCGAAAAACAATATTTTTTTTTTTTTGCCAAGAAAGCTGAGTGGTCATGATTGCGAGTTCGTGGCTGGAGTTTTTTTCTTTTCAGTAATGTGATTGAATAATGATGCCCTTTACAACCTTTTATGAAGATTGAAACCAGTTCCAGTGTCATCCTCTTTATTTGGTTGTGGTTCCTAACAGTAAGGTCCGTTGGTTGTAGTCCTAGCGTTCTTCTAAGTATGATGTTGGTTAAAAATTAATCGATATACTACATTATTAAATTTCTTCAAATTTAGTACCGAAAATATGTCTTAAAATATTTTCAGTAACATGTTTTTAAATGTTGAAATGCAATTTTTTTAAAGTTTTCTTTCAGTATTCTAAAACATATTCTACAAAACAAAATAAGTAGAATTATAATTCTCTAGACTTAAAAGATTACTAGAAATGTAGGGATCTTTTTAACTTTAAACAATGATAAATTTTAGGGCATTGTTAATATCGGTTCGTTACCTTACCATCCTAAATTCTTATCAAGCTATTGATGATTTTTACATTTAAAGTTCAAAAATCTTCCTTATGTCACAAAATAATCTTCGATAGAATCTAAACTAGAACATATAATTTAATACAAATAACGCGATACGCAGAACTTGATCACGAAAGTTATGGGGTCATCTGGGGATTGACTACAATAAACTCCTCAAAAGAATATTCTACAAATAGAATTAATGAAAATAATTTTTTTCAATTTTAAATATCTTATTTAACGTTATCTAATATATCTTCTATAAATGATTCACATAAAAAATAATATTTAGATGAACAAACTACATTTAAACTTTTCTCTCTCCCCCTCTCTCTCTATATATAAATGCTTTTATTTTCCTTCAAAAATTAAATAAAAAAAATAATAAGGATTTGCGTCTAGTTTTAATGAAATATCTTAAAGCATTCCACTAATACATTGAACTACATGGATAACACAGTTGCAGGAAGAAGAGACAAAATAGTATTAGAATAATAATATTGTATTTTAATAACAGAATAACAATAGTACACACACACACACACACACATATATATATATATATATATATATATATATATATCCATATTAAAATGACAGTAAGCAAATCAAATATGATTTTCAGAATCGTTTTGTTTTGCTTCAATAAAGTAAGTCTAATCTTTAGCTTTCACCATATTACCTTTAAGAGCATAATAGTTATTTTATGCTTAAGGGGAACTATAGTATTCAAGTACCTTTCCTTAAAGCTATAACAATTTATTTTCATGTTTAATCTACATTTTCTGTAAGGTTTAACAACAACGAAAATATGCATTTTATCCCATCCCGATAAATTGTTGTTTTTGAAAGTACGGTACCGTTCGATAGTCATAGAGAAACCTGAATAAACAATTTAAAGAAAAATCGACAAAACGTAAATTTTAGGCTTATTTTATGACTTTATGGACCAAATAAATGCAGTACAAAGAAAATTAGTCTCTAGAGGCAGGATGAGTAAAGGTGCTTAAGAATTTACGATTACTAGTGTGTTGTAAATTCTCAGACTCCAGCTAACTGTAAGTTAAGGACTAAGAAAGAAAAAAAAAGCAATAAATAATAAAAAAGGTATATGTGAGATGACATGCGAATACATATTTTTCATCGTTAATTTAAGTTGACAAAGAGTGATTTAGTGTTTACACAAGATTTTTTCCCCTGTGTCGTCATGAATATTTATCAATATTCAGATTTTTTTTGCAACCCGCTACAGGAAATGTGATCGATGTTTAATAAGTATGCGAATAAATTAAAAATGCTGCTTTTTTATGCAAGCTGAAAACTTTGGAGAAATTAACTTAATATTTTGTCGAAGACAGACAGATGTCAAAATTAGATATTAGGATATTAAAGTTAAGAAAGCAAGATATAGAGAGAAATACTGGAAAGTAAATATTGGTTTATTTTTAAATTGTTTAATGCAGAGCTGTGATCCGAAAAAATCATCTAAATAGTTTTCATAATAAACATAATTTTGTTCTTCTCTTTAGTGCATTTTGTAATAGCAATCTGATCAACATATTTTAATACTGTTATGGTATCAAAAACTATAAATCCGATTTTTTAAAAAAATATATATATTTTTGTAAGTAGTGTGATATAAGATTATATTTCAGTTTAATAGAATGCAAACTGAAGTACTTTAAAATTTCAATCAGTTCTTATCATTTTTTTGTTGCTTTAGAATTTCGTTTGGAAATCTTTTTCTCCACATACGTAAATCTATACAAGGTAAAAATGTTACCCATTTTACAATTGTGTTCAACAGAAATACGATTAACTGGAAATTTGAATTTTTAACAGTAAATAACATGTTTAAATACTTTCTTACTTTAAATCACCTTTAACTCGTATTCATTTTTTTAAAAAAAATTTTGAATTTCAGCTGAAAGAATATCATTAAATTTAATATGCATAAAATAGCAATACAAGTAATTAATATACCTTATTTAACCTATATTTGGACTCATATAATTTACTTTAATTGTAAATTAAACTTATGAATCTGTAAAAATTTTTTTGATTTATTTAAATTTTTACGGAATATTTCTATTTCTCCGTCTGGAGGCTATCGTTTTTTTTCACATTAAATATTACCTGTTCACATTAAATATTATATCTTAAATTAATTTGTCCTTAAAATTTCGAATCTTTATTTACAGTATCCAACTTATGAATTCGAATATACCCTATTCCGAAACGCGTCTAAATATATCTTTTTCTAAAGAGTTAAAAAACAATATGTTGGTTATATTTACTAATGATTCTTTAGACCTTGAATTTCATTAGCGATTTTGAATAATATGATATGAATAATTACTTACACGTGTCTTATTAGCAGGCTTTCAAATATTCCCCAAACAATAATGTCATTTCCTTAAATAACTAATTATTCCCTACGCTTGAACTCGTGACTGCATTTTTTATATTACATTCTTCCCTGTTTACCCTGAGATATTTTATTCTACAATTTGAATAATTCCTGCTTTTGCATTTTAGCACTTGTACGAGGAGAATATTCAAAAAATTATTTTGTAATTTTACTCTTAGAACGAAGTCTACGCTAAAATATCTTTCCAGAAATTAAAATAATATACATGGTGTGAAATCAAGAATCTTTATTTGGAAATGCCATGCGACTACCGTATCACATTTAATTAAAACGTAATCATTTTGGTGATAAAATTCACTTATATATATATATATATATATATATATATAATATATATATATAAGTGAAATAGCCAAGAGAACAAAAAGAGGTAAAAGGAATAAAAGAAAAAGTAGATATTCCAAGTATATTACAGTTAAAATTAATGAATTCTGTAGTGATTTTGAAACTGTTTATAACATTAATCAAATAAAAAATTTCATGTTTGGTTTGAATAAAAAAGAAATCAAACTTTTTAATTATATACTTAGTTACGATAACTTTATAGAATGTCAAGCCTTACATGTTATGAAAGATTTTTGTAATTTCTTAATCAGTAAGTTTAATATATCAATACATGATAATGTTTTAAATTCTACAACTGAATACTGTAACATCCTTTTCATGAATAAATCCTATAATCATGTAAACTTTACTAAAGTGTTTGAGAAGTATATTCAATTTTTCCCAGTAAAAAACATTAACATTAAAAAGGCATTTATATATAATAAGAAAATTGGTAGATCCATCTTTAACTACAATTCTATTGATTTGCAACATAATAATGTATGTAATTGTCATAATTATGTAGATTTCATTCATGAATATCATAAACATGTCATGTCTGGTAATTTAAATATAATTAAAGATAAAACTCTCAGAGAAATAATGGTTAAGGGTACTGGCTTTAGAATTATGCGTTCTAATAATAATAAAGCTATTAAAGCAGAAATTTCTAAAGATATTAATAACTTCATTACAAAATAGCAATTAAATACAACTTTCCTTTCGAAGCATTCAATGAGTTTAAATGCAAAGTTTTGAGTGAGTTACTTAATCTTAACTATAAAACTGATAAAAATATTTCTTACAAAGATATAAAACACCAAATTTCAAATCTTCAAAAAGATTTCATCATTGTATATGTAGATAAAGTTCAGAGCAACCATGCAATCATTTGCAAATGGTTTTATAACTTTATACTTAACAAACAGTTTCAAAACAATAATGCGTTTATTAAATCTAATAGCAGCAATAGAGAAATCAGTAACCGTATTTCAGCTTTTTATAAAAAACTAGATTTATATACAAAGAATATCAATTTTCCTTATATTTTTCTAACACCAAAATTTCATAAGTGTCCAATTAAATTCAGAACTATTACTAATTGTTTTAATACCTATATTACACAACCAGGCAAGGTGTTGCAAAAAGTTATACAACACACTCTAGACAATATCTCAAACTCCATTATTGTAAAGAATAGTAAAGATAACGTTGAGAATATGCAAGGTAAGAGTGTTAAATATTTACATAGCTTTGACTTCGAAGACTTATTCAACTCTATTGATATAGAGGATATGATTAAAGTACTTAGAAAATGTTTATATTAAATATTCATTAAATAAATTGATAAACTATGATAAATATAATAATATTATACAATTTGTTTTGAAAGAAAATTACATATTTCATAATAACTATTATTATCCACAAATTAAGGGTCTGCCACAGCGTGGCTTAGCATGTAATAGCCTGGCTAACATCTATTTACACTATTTTGAGAATGAAAAAATTGATACAAACTCTTGTTACTTTTTAGATGCATTGATAATTTAATTATTTTCAGTAATAAAGTTGACTTTACTCCTATTTTTAATTATTATCCAACCTACCTGAAATTATTAAAAACGAATTGCAATATAGAGTCAGCAAATTTCCTTGATCTAGAATTAAAAGTTGAAAATAATATGCTAAAAAGTAATATTTTTGATAAAAGAGACTCTTTTGATTTTAATGCTATAAAAATGCCATATTGGAATAGTACCCTTCACATTTCAATTTTTAGAAATATCATTCTAAATTATATAAAAATAAATAATGTTTTAGTATCTGAAGAAGTATTGATAATTAATAATTATAAAAAATTCTTTCAAAGTTGCCTAGACTATAACTATCCAGCTAATTTTATTTATAAATTTATGTCATCAAAGTTATAGCTATTTAATTATTTTTATTTAAAGTATTCATTTCTATTTATTTTATAGTATATAATTTTCTTGTTATATTTCTTAATATATTTAGTCTATAGTATATAATATTCTTAATATATGCTTATATTAAGTTTAGTTACTAAAATATATATTTAGATGGCGCCTTTATTCTTAGTATTGCTGTGTTTTTTTTTTTAATGCATTGAGTCAGTACAATTGTGGAATCTGTATACATCGGGTAAGATTAGAGTTTCTTTGCTCATTTACATTATTGTTAATTATGGTTATATTCATTATTAACCTCTCTTGCAAATATTTTTGTTTATACATATTTATATTTGTCTATTTCTTCCGGATTCCTATGGTAATTTAATATTGCAATTTCTATTCTATTGCTATTATATTCACCCACGTGGGTTTTAGGCTTTTGCCTTAGTTTATACTGGGAGCTATTGTGTAGAAAAAATTTCTGCTGAAGGAGAAGGTTGAGATCTCACTAAACATTGTTTAATCCTGTTTCACTGTCCTAAACCAGTGATAGCTAGAGAAATCATAATAGTTTTCCCCTCTAGCTACATTTCTCTTTTTTGGTTTGTCATGGTTCCATGTTCTTGGTTCTTCCGGTCTGATCTTAAGATTCTTGGGATTTATTAGTCTTTTTTGAATTATTTACTGCTATGTATATATATATATATATATATTCCACCATGGCTATAGTTATCTTAGGTATATAACTATTTTTGTATATTTTTGTAATATATATATATATATATATATGTATACATAGAAAAATCAAGATAAAAACCGCCTAGTAATATTAAAACATCGTAGTAAACATCATAGATTGACAATTTGTATTGCTGTATGACAATCAATAAAAATTAAATTAAAGAAATACAACTTGTACCGAAAAGATTAAAACAGGTTGTTTTAACAAATAGCAGCAGAAGAATACAGATTTTGCCATTCAAATAATAGCAAAATGTGGAATGAAGCACCAATCATAAATCAAGAGCTTTATTATATCAGAATGACCAAATTAACTTAAATAATGGTGAAGGCACGAGGTGTGGCACGAGACAAGATAATATGTCTATGATAACTCCCAGTCTTATACAAGCGTTGAACAGCACGGGTGATTGCACAATAAGATTGATGTCTGAGTGGGAAATTTAATGCCATAAAGTCTTGCCGCCTCTCTCTTATTTCTTTTACACAGTCCATAAAACAGTACCATTTCGCAGTATTCTTCATTTATATACATCTCGTTCTCCGTTCTAGAATTCGTAATATTAGAATACGATTATATGCAATTGCAAGTGACTGCACAATTGATTTTTAACGTTCGTCATGATCAGCAAAAACGCAGAATCAGACTGAAGCTACAGCATATAAGTCTATTAATAGATAAAATGTATAAATTGTATAATTTTCAAAGTTCCATAACTCGACCAGTTTTTATCGTAATAAAATGAAACTTTTGTGTTTACTTTGTTTTTGTGTACTGCATCTTTTCCTAAATATAAGAGATAGGACCTAGGGAGCATATAATAAATTAAAATTTTTTTGTAAATTTGGTTTTTGGTTCGAATGGCAAGTAAAACATTATTTACTTGTTTTAAAACATTTTTCAAAATTGGAAGTACATACCTAAACCGAATGGTTTGTTCGGGAATTAGCTATTGGGTCACATTAAGGCTGGGCACCCTGTATATAAATAAATATATATATATATATATATATAATAAAATAAAATAAACTGATAAAAGACAAATTTTAGTTCATGCAAAGCTAAGAATGAATTAAATCGGTGTTTAAAAAGCCCTATAAAATCCCGCCAAAATATAAGCAAACAAAATGGCAATAGACCAAAATGAAAATTGTAATCTAGAAAACTGTATTGTTTTCTACATTACAGCTTCCGGCATTAATGACCATTATGAAAAATATAAATACAACAATCAAACTGTCCTCTTGAATGATAAAAAATATTTGGAGTAATAAATATTAAAACACATTAAAGACTTTAAAAAGTATAAAAACAAACAAATTTTTTATGGAAAGTGTGCATAAATTCAATTTCGGGATTTTAAACATTTTCAATCAATGGACAAGGTTAAAATAAAGTTTAAAATTTAGTCAAGAAAATAGAAATTATGTGTACGTATATTGACAAGTAATTAAAAACATTAAATGTGGAAATAAAAATAAATTAGAAAAATCTCAAATGATATTTTATTTATTCTAAAATATTACTAATGGAAAACATAAAAACAAAAAAAATAATGTATGAACCATAGTAGAATTTATATGGTGAAGAGCAAAACTTTGTAGATAGGATATGTAAAATTATTAACAAGAGTATGAATTAGTATTTTTCATATCAAGATGAAGTATCTGATTTTTTTTTCTTTTGAAAGAAGTAAAACGTTTAGAGTGGTTATGTACATTTGGAAATTGACAAAAATATGTGTAATTATTGCAACAAAAGTTAGATAATACTTTGATTGATTATGAATATGTGTTATCTCATGATAATTGAAAAGGTATTTCTTTGTACAAATTTATTTTTTTTTGTTCTTGTTAATTAGATTACAAATTATCTTTAGTGTTTCTTAAAGAATTTACCAACAGAACTCTCAAACTTTTGTAAGATTGCGAAATGTTAAAACAAATTAATGAGTTAGACGAATATCATGATTTACATCATCATTTTAATAACTTTTTTATTGTAATTGTTATTACATGAATAATGTTGTGAAAAACTCTTTTAAGTAAATTTTAAAATTTTTGTTAAAATGCTTTGAATTTATTTGTGCTATAGGGGTTTATATTGTTATTTTCTTAATGTAAGAAAAAAAGTATATATTTTTAAAATACAAAAGTCATAGAGACAACTCGGTTTTACAGTAGGGCAATATGTTTCAAAGTTGGAAATTAATAAATTTAAAACTAAAATTGTGATTTTCTTGAATTCTATTTTTCACGAATAAAAAAATTGCGTGTATGCTAAATGTAGGCTTACTGTAAATATGTTTAATTTTGTTATACTCAAATATTACTCACGTTCAATGTAAAACATATTTTTAGAGAAATAATAATATTTTTCTCAATGCACTGAACTTATTATACTTTAAAACGGATATACATCATGGAAAAATAAATTGTATTTTTTTTTTCAGTTGAGAACCAAACTATTAATATTCAAAAAAGAAAGCAGTTTTCTTCTTTAATTAAAATAAAAATAAAATGTTCTCGAAAAAAGAATACATTTTTAAGAAGTTACTTTTAATTTTAAAAAAGGAATAATATTTTATGTGTCTTCTATTCTTGACAGAAAGAATAGAGTGGGTGCCATCATGGATTTACAATGGATTTATGTGATAAAAAATGGAAATTCCCTTTGAGGAACACGTCAAATTTTGAAACGATTGGGTGTGAGCCTCGTGAAATATGAAAATAGTTTTTATTATACTATAAAGAAGACACAATAAATATCTTATACTTCACATTTATATAAAATGCCAATGTGAATATTCTTAATTTGTTTTGTATATTTTTCAGTAGTTTCATTTTCTAATTATAAAACCATTCTTATTCTAAGATAAATAGAATAATACGTATAAAAGTTTTTTAAAAGGGGAAATAGCTTTATAGAAAAATAAATATTTTAAATATTTAAAGAATAATACAATAATTGAAAATTATATTAATATATTAATTTAAAATCAAATTAATATAATAATTTAAAATTATGTAGATATAATACTTTAAAATTAAATTAATATAATAATTCAAAATTACTTAATAACTTAAAATATAAATTTTTTTAATTAAACTGCAATTTTACCCACAATTTGCTTGTAAATTGTGGGTAAAATTCCTTTTTAAATATTTTTTTTTTATTTTTACATTTTGTATTGGATAGAAATTTTCTTTCTTTTCATGCATAGAACATTTTTGATATAAGATTTGACCGGTCTGGATGTCAGCAAGTGATATAGCAGTAAACTGCTACCATACATGATGAATATACTGGTTAAGAAACACTTATTAACATGACTATAAACAATTTAATTAATTTTTAGTCCTTCCAATGTTAAATTTTCCAATGTATTAAGTATTAAGTTTCTATTACTCATTGATATAATTAAACTGCTGCAAATCTGTGGTTATTGAACGTCGTTGTAAGTGCATTATACCACGCGAGGAACATTTTGAGAAAAAAAATGATGATTTTCTTTGTCACTAATATTTAATAGTTACCATTTCCGTGATCTTATTTCCTGTCGTAACAAGTATATACCATACAAACTTTTTTTAGACATCCTTTTTAGATTTCCAACAAACAGCCGTGTTTGCCATTTTAATAAATATCGAATTATGAGTACATTTAAATTTTGAAATTTTGTTTCTTAGATGAATATACTTTAGTTGAGATTAAACAATGAGAAAATGGATTAATCATTAAAATATCTAAGCATTTTTTTTAACCTTCAAAAATATGATCCCAAATTTAATCCCTCAAAATAAATCCATCTACAGCTTTATCTTTTATTTAAATTAATTATATACTTTTTTAACTTGCGTAATATAAAAAATGGTGATTAAAATAATTTCCATTAATCTTACTTCAATAACATCCATGCTTATAGAAAGTAACAGAATATTAAATACACATATGATTTTAGGAAAAATAATCGATTTCTTCTCACAATTTCATCGTAGAAAAGTATTAAGAATAAAATTGGAAACGAAACTCCTTATTCCCTCAATACTCCCATTAATCAAAAATACATCTTTTAAGCACAAATCCCTTTGAAGGGAAAACCAGGAATTCAGTTATCGATAGCAATAACAAATGGATTCTCTATTCCATTCCATTCTAAAAAAAAGCAACATCAGCAATCTGCACTTAAAGAACGATATCAAGACAACTTTTTCACAGGAAGGCTATCCCTCTGAAATCAGAAATGGGGTGTAACGTTCTCTTGGAGTTGAAGTTCATGATGCGTTTATCGTTTGTAGATATATCATTGTCCTTAAATCCATTTCCAAGTTGCGGATGTAGACATATACCCATCGACTGGGTCACAAAAAAGACTTCTTTGAAAACAGCAGTCTAATGGCTTGTAGTCCGATCCGTAACTGCCTTTGAAAATGCATAATGGCTGATTTCTTTGAAAGGTCGTATTTCAAATAGAAGACCGATTTCTTTGATGTTTAGGGGAAAAAAACTGCTTTCTCTTCAAAGCAATTTGTTTGATGTGGGCTTCGAAGGGCTGACTCTTCTTACCTCATGTGACCTGAAAAGTCGTTGAATGCTATTATAATCAAAGATGATACATACTTCAAGAAATTTAGAAATAATCTGGAAAATAAGATGCATTTTGGAATTTGCATAATAAATAATGGAATCGTGAGACGGAATGCATTGAAGGAATGATGTTTCTTATTACACTTAAGTATATTTCAAAATTTTACCCGTCTCTTATTGCTCTCTTAGATATATTTAAATATATTTCAATTCAACTGAGTCATGGAAAAGCTCCCAAATGCAGAATTTACTATAAATTAGTTCCTAAATAGAAAACAATTGCAAATTTCGAAAGAAGAAATCTCTATCATGATAAATTATTCGAAAGTAAGCTGCATTATTAAAACAATGATAGAATTAGGAAATGCTTGTTTCAATTGATACCATTTAAAATATTTTAACATAATTATGCACAAATAAAGCACGAATTTTAGAAAATTTGATCACTCTCATAGAAGTATGATATTGATTGATGAAATTTAAATTGTTCTTGATTGTGTAGCATATATAAATATGATAGGAAATAAATCAAAACATGCTACTTGACAGAGAAGTAAAATAAATAATAATATAAACAATAAAAAAAACACAAGGTTTATTTTACCTTCCTTGACCTATGAAAGGAAGGAAAAGGAATTCTTTGGAGGCTTGTTCCTTAGGAAAATAAGATTTATTCGAAATATGATATTTTCAATATCCTTTGAAACTCATAGATACTAATATATGATTTCCATAATTTGTGCATGTGATATAACTGAAACCTTTGTCATGATAAACTTTGATAAGAAAAACAATAATCCTATTAAACAAGAAGTAAACAAAAATAAACGTTGAGAAACAAAATACTGTAATCTTTCAAAAAGGTAAAATTATGACGGAGAACACACACACCAGATTACGGAGGAAGAAATACTACCTTTAAAATGAAATAAAGTAACAATAAATAATTTAATGTAACCAGTTTATTTGCTCAAGTACGTCTTTTATAGTTAAGCAACGAACTTTAATGATAAAGTGTAACATAAAATTTCGAAATTGAGCAATTTTCGGTAATATTTAGAATAATTACATTTATATAGCATTAAAATAACAAAGAAACCTATTAATTTACTCACATTCCTTAACATAAGGAAAAAAAAATCTGATTTATTTTAAATGATACTAATATGATTGAAATTCAATTTTATACGAAATATTTTTTAATAAATAACAATTAAGGAAGAGGAGTATGAAGAAAATTAGTAAAAAAATAATTAAAATTGCAAATGTTCGTTCATGTTATATCATCTGACTTTATAAGCTACCCCTGTTAATAAACATCAATCTAAGCATATATTTTTTAAAAAACAGATTAGCATTCTAAAATGCAAATGTTTATTAATTACTTGATGCATATAATAACTCGAAATAATATTCTGAGTTTTTGTTTTCGTTCATTCCACTTTTTGAGACAAAAAATGAACGTAATTGCTTACACTGTACCATTTCTAAAAAAAATGGCTGGATGATGTTTTATTTGCTCGACACATGACAATTATAGCCATAGAAGGCGTTTAAATTTTGTTTCTTCTCTTCCAAAGCATACCTACATTTGTTTACTAAAGCCATTGCAAGCTAATCAGCTTCGTCTCCAATCTTCAAACAAGAATTTCTGAAAAAAATGTTTAAAAAGTTGTGTCAGTTTATTGATACAATGAGCACAAAAATTCCTATGAGAATATCGGTAAAGGCTTTAGAAGATTTGTAGAAAAAATATATTCAATTATTATAAGTAAGCCACGTACTTTAGTTTTG